>CM050166.1:298366206-298966206 GCA_027410445.1 Discoglossus pictus | reverse complement strand
AAAATAAAATACACTTTGAGAGCCTTACAGTAGCCATCTTAAAATTGGCAAAAATACAGGTCCCTTATACATTATCCTTTCACAAATTTTAAAACTCAATTTATATCTCCAGTTTTTAGCTCTAATTGTATCTCTACTTTTGAGAGTGGTGCTAAAAATGGAGCAACAAGCAGAGTTAAAAGGGAGAGATAAAAAGCTAGTTACACTTTTTATCTCCACTTTTTAACTTTCCTTATTAGCTTCATTTTTAGCACCACTTTTCATGTCCTGTTGTAGCTCTGTTTTTAAGCATTTTGTCAACCATGTTAGATGCCATTGCTGTCTTCTCTTCTGCACCATTTCTTATATCACTAACATTGGTAGAATTAGAGAATGGAGGGACCTGGTGAAATAAAAAAAGTTTATATACACATATATTCATATACTATCTCTACCCAACCCTCAGCATCCATCCCTACATGGCACCCAGCCCTTGTTATCAGCCATCCATTCTCAGCATCCATCCCCACACAGCACCCAACCCCTCTGAGCACCCACCTCACATAGCACCTATCCCTATCTCCTTTACTCCCCCTCACAGAATCCATCAGCCCTTCCTTCCTCACACCTCTTCCCTGATACATATCGCCAGCATGCTGGACGGCTCCACCCTGTCACCTCTTGGAACCTAGAAATGCTCTTTTTAAAACCGGCACAAACAAATTTCCTGTCGGGGGGGAGAGTACAGCCAAGAGGGTCCAGCGGGACTCTGTGGTTTGGGCCGAGTGCAAAAAAATACACATAACTGCCCCCCTGGAGGAGGGCCTTGGTGCATTGCACTACCTGCACAACTGGTAGCTCTGCCCCTGGCAACGTGTTCAGTCCTTTTGTTAAATTATTGTCATATAGAAGCTGATGATTAAATTGGATTTAAAAATAAATTCTGCATGTCCTTTTAAACACACAGAGTCATGACAACAAAGTGCTGTAAAGCCAGTGTGATGAACGGTTAGAATGCGATTCTTCTTTTTATTCACTAGTAAAAGGGCACACTGGGAGACCCAAGTAGTTTTAATCTGTCATCAATGTGTACCTTTAAATGAAAAGATTGAATTGATTGGATTGTACATTGTTTTCATTGATTGATTTGATTCAATTATTTGTACCAGTTTGACATCTTAGAATAACTGACAAATGACCCGCTTTTGACAACCACATATTACCTGAATGAATTTTTATTTGATCTCTTACTTAATTAATATCTCTGGGACCAACTAGTAATGCCCAGTGCTAACCCACTAGGAATGTTCTCAAGCAGACCCAGGGCAATGTCAAAGGCTTTATGTTCAAGGAAGATTTCCCATTACACTAGTATTGCTGTGTTATATCAGGGATTCTTCCTTGGAATTGTCTGCAGTCTTAGAAGAAGAATAACAAGGACTTGAGTTTTGGCATAATTCCAGCAAAGGCATAATATCTTAATATATTTCAAGGAATGTATTTGTAGACAGATAAATAGATAGATAGATAGATAGATAGATATAACTATATGATCTATCTATCTATCTATCTATCCATCTATCTATCTATCTATCTATCTATCTATCTATCCATCCATCCTTCAAGCTATCTATCTATCTATCTATCTATCCATCTATCTATCTATCCATCCATCCTTCAAGCTATCTATCTATCTATCTATCTATCTATCTATCTATCCTCTCTATATATAACTATATGATCTATCTATCTATCTATCTATCTATCTATCTATCCATCCATCCTTCAAGCTATCTATCTGTCTGTCTATCTATCTATCTATCTGTCTATCTATCTATCTATCTATCTATCTATCTATCTATCCTCTCTATATATAACTATATGATCTATCTATCTATCTATCTATCTATCTATCTATCTATCTATCTATCCTCTCTATATATAACTATATGATCTATCTCTCTATCTATCTATCCATCTATCTATCTATCTATCCATCCATCCTTCAAGCTAGCTATCTATCTATCTATCCTCTCTATATATAACTATATGATCTATCTATCTATCTATCTATCTATCTATCTATCTAATATGTCTATATACAGATATACCAGTTTCTGTTTTTATGCATCTATATAAAAATTGATAAGGCCCTATTCATAAATCATTTCTTAATTTTTGAATCTATTTAATGGGATATGTTTATTTGTATATATCTCTTCAGAAGAAAAGTGCTCTTTTGAATTTTTATATATGTGTGCCTATTTACATATATACTGTTATGTCTTTTTGTACATCTCTATAATGTGATGCTCCCTTTTCATAAAGCATGTTTTAATTCTGGGAAATCAGTGACATGAATACATTGAAGACAGTAAAATGAGTGGAATGCCCCTGCACCCCTGCTAATTGCTGTGTTATCCCAGTGTGTGCTTTGTGAGTCCTATGTGTGTGTGCACATCCCACGCCTGGGTACCACTTTACATCGGAGTCGTGCTTGTCTCATTGAGCCACTAGAGGGCGCCGGGGCTCAGTGTTGTGTATCGCTGCTGGCTCTATACACGAGCTGGTGAAGGTGGATTTGTGCTCATTGTGTGTGGAGAAGCTGCCATCTCCTAGTCACAGAGCTCTCACTCCTTCCATCACACTCCTCACCTCTCCCTCACTCTTCACTGGCTCTGACACTCAATCAGCTGTGCTCTGAGCCCTGCACAACAATTTACCCCCATGCACCAGCTTCCCCAGACACTGAGGATGGAGAGGGGATTTCCAGAAACATCATCCAACTCATCTTCTCACTACATCATCTTCCTTATGTAACTACTGATAAAGGGAAGGAAGAAGCACACAGGAGGGGACTTGTATCAGGAGAGCCGGGGAGCCTCCATCACTCAACTTCTACAAAAAGGTAGGTCATGCAAACACTCTGCACTTTTATCATCACCTCTCCCTGTCACAAGAACTTCCAAAAATGTTTGATGAGCCATCAAAACTTCCCTTAAGTACTCCCACCCTGCCCTGATTGCTGTAGGGCGCCTGTGCCTTGCAATGGATGGCATCTAAAGTGTGTTTATGTAACCTGATCCTTAATGTAACCTTCCCCATGCATGGTGCTGAGGTGTGCTCTATTGGGGTCTACTAACTGGGATATGATTATATGCATATATCTCCAGTGCAGAAGAAGATTGAATTAGGAACAATCAAGCAATAAAGTGCTAATGTATATATATATATATATATATATATATATATATATATATATATATAATCTTTAGCCAATACAAAACTATATTAATATACAGCAATAATAATATTTATTTCACTATGTATGGTACACATGTGTGTGTAATTTACAAAATAAAATTATATTGTTAAATTGTTCATTTTACACTCACATAAACATATATTATTATTATTATATTATTATTGCTACTATTATTCAGTTTGGCAGAGAAATTATATGTAAAGTGTAAAAACTCTGTAAAACAGATAGATAGATAGATAATGAATAATGTTAAGATTATTACGTTTCTAACTTCATCTATAATGTAGAGATAGATAGACGGATATATGGATATAGATACTTTTATACAATCTAGAAAGTGAATATTTAACTATTAATCTAACTACATATACTTGTATTTTTTTATCTATCTCTCTCTCTCTCTATATATATATATATATATATAAATATATATATATATATACTCAATTATAATTGCACAAAATGTATTGTTTTTGACTCACTTTTGTTCAATTAGTGTGAACTAGTTGGAAATTCTATCCAGACAAGTAGTTAACTCACCACTTAATATAATTGCATACAGTAGTGTTGTTAGAGATTGCATATCTAAATTCTGTACTGTTACCTGTTCCAAAGCTGAAATGAATGTTTTTTGGGTCAAGCTGCATCTACATTATGTTAGGCTAGGGGCATCCAGATGAATTGCTAAGTGGTACATCTGTCAGAAGAGCTGGAGTGTGACCCATTTTCACATGACAAATGCTGGAAAAATGACCCCATAGCTTGCACATAATATATGGGAAAATGCAGTGGCAGGAAAAGTGTGATGCAATGCTGGGATTCCCATAGCCTGCATATTTTATTGTGAATATAGTATGTCTTACACTAGCAGATTTTATACGGTACATGTAAGGAGGTCAGCACAATTTATTTACAGACTACCCAAGACTTTCACATAATAATAAAGGTTACCTTGGGATGACATGGAAGGGGCTCCTTGTAATAGACCTAACTTCAGCACCAAAGAGGCTGGACAGCGACTTATCCATTGGAAATGCTTTGACCAGGTCTTCCCAGGGAGCTTGTTAGGACAAAATGGTGTATCAAAAGTATATTTATAGGGAGGTACGTGGGAGAAAAAAAATGAGAGAATCAGTGTGAGGTGGGTAAGAAAATCTGCTAAAAATATTAAATACAAATATTTTTTTTTTGTATTTTCATAACTATACTATATACAACATGTCAAACTAATAAAATATATTACTAAATATGTATGTTGCAAAGTCATTTTGTCTTTGTTACATTTAATACATGAAATAAGACTTTTATAGATATGTCACTTTCTTTAGAAAATAGAAAATTATTTAAAAAGTGGGAAATCAGCATTTGAAAATATAAGCGTAGAGTCACAAAGCAGGATAGGATGAATACATTTTGTAGTGAGTTTGATTTGCAAGTAATCAAGTACCTCATTCAATATTGCCAATATTAGGTTCTCTTGTTAATTATACTGCATTTATTTAGATGTTTATTGCACACAGTGTACATGTCCATAATTAGTGTCTAACACTGCTACACTGAATTATGTTGATCTAGTAGATGTTCTACTTTTAACATAATATAAATGTTGGTGTATTAAAGTGCACTGATAAAGCTGCATAAGGGTTAAACCTTACCCTCAGAATTTCTGCTGTATCTTACTAGGTTAAGCAAACAGTTTATATAATGCTCACTGATGTCAAGAGAGAAGCGTATAATAACAAGAGATGATGCAAACATTTAAGAAAGCACGGAGAGTACGCGTTAACCTATTAGTATATGTATTTAAGGAGCCAGAAAGATTTTTTAAGAGCCATGGTGGCAGTGTTATCATATAAGTTCATACTAGGTTGTATTCATTGAGTGTAGTGAGATGAGACATTTCCTGTCCCTATATTATTCTTCAGAGCCTGTTCAAGTTGGAAAATAAACTCCACACTGTAGTGGGTACGCTCAGACACATAACATAGTAATTAGATGGGATTTTGCACTAGTAAGAAAGCTCTCACCTAGGGAATAGGGCCTTTTTAGGTTAATAAATATCTACAATTTGGAAGAATAACATAAATAGCATAGACCCCAAGATTCATTAAATCTTGTGTAGAGATTTCTTATCTAACATATGTATTTTAAGGCAAGCAAAGTAGAAATATATATTAATTTAACTTTATCCACTTTTTCTGCTGCTTTTTAGTCTATTGATTGGTCAAGACTATATATAATTGCAGGATAGTGCATAGTATTTATTTGTTTTATTTAATATAATGCTAACCAACTTCATAGTATAATACCTGGCACACAGCAGAGTCTGTATTTGTGTGTGCTTTCCTGTAATTCACATAGTTTCACAGCATAGTGACATGCTATTTATCACCTTCACCCTCCTGCTTCTTTAAATAAATCAGACATTAGTGTGATAAGACACTACAAATAGAAGAAGCCACATGGCTTCAGTGGCTCACAGTGCGAAACACATGAGTTTAGGATTGTATTGAACATATGCTATCAGCCAGGTGAAGGTACAGACTGCTGTTTATCTCTACTTTATTTGTAAGAAAAGCTTTCCCATTGCAATCTTCTGTTCCCTGTATCCATCTTATCTGCTCTTCATGATCACTGGAAAGCAGACTCCTTGTTTGATTTAGTTAATATCCCTATTAATTATTAATATGTTAATATCTAAAAAAAAATATAGCTGATGTTGTATATGTGAGATAATAGGTAGTATATTATACATATATAATTATTGAAAACTGAACTTGTGTGCTTATTTGCTATATTTAAAAAAAAACTCATGATATTTATTACATTACATTTACTTTTGGTCAAGGAAATTGTACAGAAAAAGAAAATAGGATGAGTATCAAGGTGAGTATTAGTAGGGTAGACAGTTGAATAGAAAAACAAGAGGGGTGGGAGAGAGCGTACCAATTCCTAGTGCAGATAACCACAAATTCATACAATCCTGGTATCCCTGTGTGTACTGATAGAGGTGCAACCCTCACCTTGAGCAACCTCACCACATGAGTTATTGTCAACACTTCCCAATGTATAATTGCCTTATAGTTAGTACTTCTGATGCTTCTGTAATTCCGTTTGCTTCTCTAGGGATCCATTATACACGATGGGGGTGTTTATATCTACATATATGTGTGTTTAAATTTTTGAACCTATGTTTGTTCACTATTTTTCAGAATTTTTCACAATTGTAGTATTACTATGCTGGTGAGGGATAATAAGAATCAGGATAGGGTTAGTAATACAACCATGTCTTGAAAGTGTATTAAATAAAAATACTTTATTAATAATGTTCAAATTTAAATATCATTATTCATAAAAAGTTTGATCAAATGCGTTTCGGCACTGTGAAATGTGGCTTTTTCAATGATCGGAATATCTTTAAAAATTTGTCCTGTAGTAACTCTCTTCTGTGCTGTCAGCACTTTAGGGTTAAATATCCTTACTTCCTATGTTCTTATAGAATGTTAGAATCACACTGGGTTAAAATCTGATAACCAGATTTTAAACAAAAATAGGTAGTGCGTGTTTTTCTTTAACTCCAATTAACCTGGTTCCTCCCCAATATATACCTCACTAATGCCTACAAGCACTATCTGGCAGTATTGCACTTGCTTTGAAACCTTACTGTCGACACTTGTAGAGAAATCCTTAGCATATGGAAAGCTATTTTTATTGATCTTTTGTTAGATCCAACTTGGAAACAGGTTGTTCATGCTCTGAGATGCTCTGTAAATGGGGTTGTGTATTCTCTGTAATAATAGTAATGGCTTGTGTTTGATTGTGGATGATCATCACACTATATATGCACTATATACGTCCATTATTAGTTGGTGTTACACTTTTTTCATGGTTAGTTTATCTTATAGATTGAATTTTATTTACGCACTAACTTATTGGTGTTGGTCTCTGTTACCTAAAGCGTATATATCTCTTATGTTTTATTAAAACATATCTTAGATGAAGCTAATATTGTTAAGACAGTTTGAATTTCCTGTGGTTGAGAAAAATGAGTTTCTAAAATTGGACATATGGGGGAGTGGGAATGCAAAGCAAAGCAAGAAATGATTGAATTGTTTCCTTAATCTCATTATTCTTGGCTATAATGTAATATAAGGTTACAATTAAATAAAAATGATTTTTGGTAACTGCTATTGGGTTATTACTGGTTTACCAACTGAACATGTGTCTTGACATGACCTAAACATTTTTTCTGATTGTATTTTTGAATAAACAAAATCGCAAAAATTATTTGACAGTTTCTACCCAAATTAGGTCTTATTTGGAATATGGGGATGTGTCCAAAATCACTTTGTACTCAGGGATCACTTCAGTATAGTATTTGCAGTATTCTCTTTTGAAGAACTTGACTTGCTAATGTTCAAATTGTAAAATATATAAATAAATGTAGCATTTCATTTCTAACTGTTGTATTCCATTATGATTTAATGGTGACAGAAATGTTGTCCTTGATTTTAATATCATTAGAAACCTGGGAAAAAATGTAAGGAACTATAGTATATTGTATAAAATATCTATTCATTTCTATGGAAAACTGCATCTGCAATTAGCACACTGTACAATAGAACCCCATGTTAGAGTATACCCCATAGAATAGCCCTACCCCTCAAGCTTCAGACACAAGCAGAGTAAGCTAAATATAAGATTTTTTTCTTAAATCCTTGTCTTGTATACCTGATAATGGTGTTATTTTTACGTACGGTTTACATAAGGTTTTTAGATGTTTTATACATTATGCAATGTTTTGTCAGAACTTATTGCCTGTTTATTTCAATATTTACCACTTGTTTACTTTTATAGTACTGATATTCTGCGTCCTACACACTTATCAGAGGAAACCATATTACAGTGTATGGATATCTCATAACAAACATGTGCACCCAAAAGTGACTAACTGAAAAGTATCTACAAACTCAACATTTGTAACTTTTTAAGTAGTATTTTTACATATTATCAGTGGTGCATTCTCTGCTAAATGTTTTGGAGCTGTCTAATAGTTTGATCTCCTGGATCGCTACCTTGTCATGGTGAAGGGTCTTGTTTACTTCAATGAAGCTGTGAAATATACCATGTAGGGTCACCCAAGATGAGCAGGTCATAGCAGAGAGGTAAGACAAATCACGGTCCACTGGAAAAGGAAGTGGCAAGCCACTCCAGTAACTTTGCCAAGAAAACCTTATGGATAGGCATGAAAAGAGACATAACTATGTGCCTGGCTTGCTGTATTCCATGGGGTCATGGAGAGTTGGACACAACTGAATGACTGAACAACAACAATAGTTTGATAACTGACATTTTTAAATCTATTTTTAAATCTATCCAACTTCACAACTTCATATACTGCTATGTAACCTATTCTTTCCTTGACGTCTGTACTTTCTATATCCAAAACAGCTGTTTTCTCTTTCTCTTCTCGTCACCCTCTCTTTCCATTCTCACTTAATCTCTTTCTCTCTCACTGCCCATTCACATCCCTCTCTTTCTATACTCGCATTCTGCCACATTCTCACTTTCTATACTGACTCATACCCACCGTCTCTATCTATATCCACTGTTCATAAACTGTGTCTCTGTATACTCCCTTATCCAGTTTGCCTTTCTCTCATGCTTGTTAATGATGAATATGCTAAAAAGTATAATAAGGCTAGGTAGGCTAGGCTATCAATATCAGACATGATGCACTATGTGGGATAGAAGTCCTGAAGCCAAATTAAACAACCACTACAAGTACTACTTATGATTTAAGCTTTTTTATTTTGCCCCTTTACAGTATTTGCATATACTTTTATATCAACTTTTTAACAAATGCTATTTTAGCTACTTAAATATTCAAAAAAGAAAAAATCTGCCTAAAAACTAAAGAGAAAAGTAAAACAAATAAATAAATAAACATATAAATAAATCTAAATATATGTATATATAGATAGATAGATAATGTACATAAAAACTCAAGGACAATAAAAGTAAGCGTCATGTATTATGTAAATGTATGTATATATATATATATATATATATATAAATATATATATATGTATATATATATATCTAAATATAAATGTATATATTTTATATTTATCTATATATAAATGTATATATATATATATATAGTACATCAAAGCTCAATGATAATAAAAGTAAGCGTTATGTATTATGTAAATATATGTATGTATGTATATATATATTTATATATATTTATCTAAATATAAATGTATATATTTTCAGCCTAATTAAATTTCGATTCGGCCAATTGAATAGGGCTCTATAATATAAGCACAGAGCATATTTTTTTTACAGAAGTTTTTAGTTAGTGATATAGTTAGTTATATATATATATCCACATGCATAGCTAGTAATATTAAAGGCACATACACTTTTTCTTTCCATAGTGGAGAATGAGGCCACTTAAGAGACGAGCATAATATAGCATGGCAATATGATATTAACCGAATATTTAAATTGAGAATTATGAGATTCCTGTTGGGCCAGTAGAGGGCGCTGCATCTCCACCCTACATAGCACAGTACTAACCAAAAGTTTAAAGGGGTCTCCAAAAAAATGTGTCTGTGATATTTTCCAAATCAATATATGTTTCCTTTACGTACTTAAATAAAAATGTGTACACTAGAAGCTAAAATATTAATGTGTTTATTTTTAAAATTTAGCACCTTTAATATATCATGAAGCAATTTTCTGCTAGGATTTCATTAGCAATGTCATTAAACATTAATTACCTTAATAAATCGTATAGCAGAGGAAACCATGGACATCGATGATAGGTAGAATTCTTTAGAATTTTTGATTTGGGCAAGCTTTTAATAAATTTTTGCACATAAACTTACAATTTGACAACAGATAAGAAGCAAAGGGCTATTTAATCTGCCCATATCTACCTTAAAGCTTAGCTTAATAATGACGGTCTTCTGCTTTTCCCAGGCAAGCTTAAACTTCTTAAATGGGGTTGAACCTATCTCATGTGTCTCACGTGTCTAGTATTCTTTCTGTAAAGTAGTACTTTCTCAGATTACCCCTACATGTTTTACCTTCTAACTACTAATCATGAGCTGTAGTTCTTGCATTCCACTTTTTTCTGGAAGACATACTAGACTTTATTAAACCTTTATTACTAAAACACGCCACTTGCAGCTCCTCCTTTTGTATTCGCCACCACATTTTTTTGAAGAGCATAACCTACTTTTTTAATATGTTTTTTTTTTTTTTTTTGCCACTGAGCTTATTTGGGCAAAAGTTCAAGAGCTAACTCAAGAGTCGATCAGACTGTAGCTGAATTATATACTGTAACAGTTAAATTCATATTCTGTCATGGGCACATTTAGCAGAGGAAACCTATTCCATTTAGATTTGTGACCAGCAACTCCCTGCTTGCAGCTCCTCCGTTCATAGGTGCATTTAGTTTATGCTGCCCTAGTCCATTCCCTACTTGCAGCTCCATTTCTTTTTATGAATTTACACAACTGTACATTTGGGAATGTGCCATATTTCTATAAGCACTGTATTTGGGTAGTAATGTTCCAGAGATACTGATACTGAATGAAAGGATGCCATACCCTGTGGTTTTGCACTGATCACTTGAGGCAGCCTGTTGCCCCCGAATATGTGCTGCACCAGGTACATGCCTTCTTTGCCTCGTCAGAAATATGGCCCATGTCCCCTAGCTTACTGAAACTACCCTACTGAGTTACCACTACTCTAAAAACAGCACTTTCTAATATTGCTAGTCTATGGCCCCTATTCAGTTAAGCAATTGTAAGTTACTGGAGCCTGTAATGTAGCATGTAAACTAATTTGCTTTTCAATTGGCGTCTTTTACCAAGCTGCAAACAAGCTGAAAATCACTGCGGTTGCCATAATCCTAACTTACAAGTACTCAAAAGTTACAATTGCAAAAATCACAAATCGCTATTCAATTTGTACAATTTCCCTAAGCCCACAAATATTTTCACACCTGTAAATGGCAAATGAAGGAGAAAATCCTACGAGTACCAGAGAGGACCCACAAGGGGGTTAAACACCTATTCGATGCATTGTACATGCAAATAAAAAAAAACAATACTGCACTGTAAATGAAGGGGAAAGTGATGTCTCATTTCTGTGTTATATCAATTTGGGAATCAAGGAGTTAATACATATCAGGCCACCCACATAGACTAGAACATTTCCTTCATTCATTTTTATAATTTTATACATAAAAATTAATGATTGCAAGTCTGATCACATATCAGACTTCTAAAAGCTAATTGATTGACGTTTAACCTCCATGTTTTACTGATGTAATGATAACGGTCTAATTTACTATTGGCTGTTTCTAAATCGGTAGTTACGACCTTGCTTAATTGATCATGATCACACTCTGAAATGCTATTTATGGTTTATGGTTTCAGCTTTCATCCCGTAAATTGCGGGCTTGTTAAATTGAATCGCTCTGTAATTGTAGCAAATTTACACACGGCCTGTATCATGTAAACTGCGGGCTTGCAATTGAATTAGGCCCTATTATTATTATTGGTTAAAATATATAAAACCAGAAATATTTTATATTAGCCTGGCAAGGAAGCATAGAGATGCATCACACTTTGAAAACATATAAAGATATTTTGGAAACCTGCCATGCAAATGTTAGGAGCCCAGGCTTCATGGCTCTCAGGAAGTTTCCACCAGTTCCTATATACAGAGATATCAAGTTATATATATATCCCATATTATAATTGTCTAACTGCGATTCGTCGTCACGCTGCGTTGCGTAGTGCGTACGACTTAGCAATGAGCGTCGCAGGCGCTCATCGCTTGGCGAGCCGTTAAATCGTACCACTTTGCCGATCGTACCACTTTGCGATGAGCGCCACAGGCGCTCATCACTTGGCGAGCCGTTAAATTGTAGCACTTTGGCAATGAGCGCAGCAGGCGCTCATTGCAGGCGAGCCTCGCATAGTGAGGCGAGCCGTTATATCGTAGCACTTTGGCAATGTAGTAATGGAGTCATGTTGTGTGGCAAACAAATTTCACAACATTTAATTTTTATTGACCGTCATTTGACCGTTTTACCATATTTATTGTTAAACTGTAGTACTTTAGCGGGCTTAGCGATGAGCGCCGCAGGCGATCATTCTCGAGGCTCGCCGTTAAACCATAGTACTTTGGTAAAGAGCGCCGCAGAAAAAATGGCGGACGAACAAAACGAAAACGAGGCTACAGTTCTATAACCACGGAAAACACGTACCGATAATCCGCTAAGACGCATACCACACATTACCCATCATTAAACGACGGACGGATCATCCGCTAAGACGCATACCACACATTATCCGCCATTTTAGGATAATGCGGAAGTACACAGCTAAGTTAACGGTTTTGGCTCGCGCACGCACACTATCATCAACACAGATTGCCAGCTCTTCAACACAATGCATAAAAATAGGTAAAGTATATTCATTTATTAATTTGAATTCTATATCTCAGTAGTACACACAAAACAGCATTAGCTATCTTACAATTCCATTGTATATTAATAACTAAACAACTTTAAAAACATACACATCTCATTGCCGTCATTTTTTGACGGGCAATACGCTAGTATATATATATATATATATATATATATATATATATATCTGATAGATGCAATACACTTGGGGTTAATCACAATACCTTCAATATTTGACGGTCACTTTAAAAAGTCAGAAGCCAGAGCTGTCAGGTTATGACCACCTATTGTACGAAACAAACATGCAGAGTTAGCAGGATTATGATTGGAACCCATCCAATATATATCCAACAACTCATCTCTATAACTGAGCTGCCCTTCAATTATGTAAATAGAGAACCGTCATTTCTAAATTAATATTTGACGTTATGATGAGATGTATATAACATATTGCAGTTCTTGTTGTTTATGAGCTGTCCGTGTTATTTATGAACAATTGCTCCCTAAACAGCTTATTGTATGTCAGGCATACAGAGGAAAAATTAAATCTTATCGGGCAAAGACTGATTGGTAAAGAAAATTGTAATGCAAAGGAAAAATATAGGAAATATTACAGTGTTAATGTAAAATTCAATTGCAATCCAATATTAACAAATTAATAATGGGCAACATCTTTTTAAAATGATATAATCATTAAAGGGATGCTATAGTGGTAAATGTGTCAAGGCCCTTTAAAAATATAATTTGCATCTAGAAGAATAAAATCCATTAAGCCAAATTATGTATGGTTATAAAATGTTACTATTTTTTTAATTTGGCCCCTCACTTTCTTCTGCACTTAATTCCTTATAATGTGTTGGTTTTTGAGGTGCGTGGTCAGCAAGCTGAGATTCCCCATATTGCATCTTCTAAAGTATGCCAGGAAGCCTCTTATTGGTACATGTAGAATTGTTGTTCATCAGATGATATGTGGACCTTCCCATATATCAAATGCTTCATCCCTCTGTCAACTCAGAATAAATGTTGATGCCCCCCTCTAAAAGTATTTAGCCAATCACACTGGAAGAAACCATGGACATCTGTGATGGGCTGACCAGTAATATGGGCTTTTCATGAAAATATTATGAATTGATAGACAAAACCAGGCACATTTGTAAAATAAAATAAAATCTAGGATCTAATCTGTGTGAGCTTTAATCTTAAAGATTTTAGTTTTGAGTCTTAAAAGCTTTGTATAAATTGTATTTGTTGTTTTTCTCTACAATAAATAATTCCAGAGTTATTCAGCACTGTATGTTCAGCTAATGTGCAGCTCAGTATGCTAATATGTATCTCAGAGCTTTTGATAAGGATGGGTGGCCGTATTTAACTGCATGTTAGCTAAAGAAGGGCATCTTTTTTGCTACCACAGAGACAAACAGGCTGTATTCCACATTAGCATATAAATAGTGCCTAAATACTGCCTTTCCTTCCATCTGTCCGCCAGCACATCAGCGTGCTTTGGCCAGCAGGTGGCGTGCCTCGGTGCACAGTGAAATTAGTAGAATTTGTTCTTAGGGTTAAGTTTAGGGTCGGGTTTAGATTCTGGTTTGGGGGTTAGAGTTAGGGTTTAGGATTAAGGTTTAAGGTAGTGCCAGATAACAAGCTCTACATAGTAAAAGAGTGGCATGCACAGCGGAATGCAGTGTCCAGCAGGTTGCATGCCAGTGGCGGGGTAAATAACAGGATAGATCTGATAAATCAATTCATTAGTATTCATTAGCTGCTCATTTACATACAAATACAGCAGAAACATTTGTGATTATGTCATGAATGTTTCACTTTAACAACAAATAGCTAGTACAATGTATAAGCTAGTTTTCCAAAATAATTCAAAAACACACTTGATTTTAAAGTGGCTGACAATATAATATTAAAATAAAATAATCTTAATTTTAGGTGTTACTTGCCCTTTGAGTATGAAATTGAGATGGAACTATATATATAAACAAATAAAGGCAAACAGTTATGAATATACACAGTGCCGAATCACATAAAACATGAGTGTTTTCAGTTGTTACCTTTGGAAAAACAGAACAGAAATCATGGCATGTTGCACAAATGGCTTCTGATTGAATTATAGCGTTAGAATATGCTGAACAACTAGACAGCTGGGCCTAGTTGGGTCTTTTGTTGCTGTATTAATAGATATTCACACCAGTAGCAAGCTTCTAGTAAACATCTTGCTTGGATGCACTTTGTTCCAGAACAATTACCTAGCAGATGCTTTGATGTGACTGGTAACTTACAGTACGGGCTTAACAGCATCATTACATTTCATTGAATGAACTATCTGAAAACTTGGCAAGTCTTTTGGTTTTTGTTGATTTTTTGGCAGCAAAGATTCTGTGGGAGAAAATGCAAAAAACAGAAGTATTAGTCAATGAACGCTGAAAACAGACATGGAAAAATAAAATAAAAAATACATCTCACAAAACATTTCTTGTCATTAATTAGCAACAACAACTTACTTGTAATTCTATTAAATATAATGTTTTGAAAAAAATACACTTCAAAATATGCAAAACCTTTTTAGAATGCAATTTTTGTGTCTGCCTCAGCCTCCTCAGGTGGAAGGAGGCTGAATTCAGGGAAAGCGTCTTAACATACAATAAGAATGTAGTAATTAGAACTGCAAGTGATTTGAAAATAACTAATGGAAAACTCATTAGCTTACAAGGGTACACCCACCAGAGAAAATACGGAGAGAAGCAGCTCAGTAAGGGAAACTTATAGTAAAGAATAATTCTAAAAGTGTGCACACACACACATATATACAGTGGATATAAAAAGTCTACACATCCCTAAACACATACATAAAATGTCAGGTTTCTGTGCTGTAAAAAAATTAGACAAAGATAAATCATTTCAGAACTTTTTCCACCTTTAATGTGACCTATAAACTGTACAACTCAATTGAAAAAAAAACTGAAATCTTTTAGGTGGAGTGAAGAAAAAAAAAAAAAGAAAAATAATGTGGTTGCATACATCTGCACACCCTCTTATAACTGGGGATGTAGCTATGTTCAGAATTAAGCAATCACATTCCAAATTGTGTTAAATAGGAGTCAGCATACACTTAAAATGCCTCTGATTAACCCCAAATAAAGTTCAGCTACTCTAGTTGGTCTTTCCTGAAATTTTCTTAGTCGCATCCCACAGCAAAAGCCATGGTCCACAGAGAGCTTCCAAAGCATCAGAGGGATCTCATTGTTAAACGGTATCAGTCAGGAGAAGGGTACAAAAGAATTTCCAAGGCATTAGATATACCATGGAACACAGTGAAGACAGTAATCATCAAGTGGAGAAAATACGGCACAAACAGTGACATTACTAAGAATTGGAGCTCCCTCCAAAATGTATGAAAAGACGAGAAGAAAACTGGTCTTGGAGGTTACCAAGAGGCCTACAGCAACATTAAAGGAGCTACAGGAATATCTGGCAAGTACTGGCTGTGTGGTACATGTGACAACAATCTCCTGTATTCTTCATGTGTCTGGGCTATGGGGTAGAGTGGCAAGACGAAAGCCTTTTCTTGCGAAGAAAAACATCCAAGCCAGGCTACATTTTGCAAAAACACATCTGAAGTCTCCCAAAAGCATGTGGGAAAAGGTGTTATGGTCTGATGAAAACAAGGTTGAACTTTTTGGCCATAATTCCAAAAGATATGTTTGGCGCAAAAACAACATTGCACATCACCAAAAGAACATCATACCCACAGTGAAGCATGGTGGTGGCAGCATCATGCTTTGGGGCTGTTTTTCTTCAAATCAACAAAGGAATGGCTTCACCAGAAGAAGATTAAAGTTTTGGAATGGCCCAGCCAGAGCCCAGACCTGAATCCGATTGAAAATCTGTGGGGTGATCTGAAGAGGGCTGTGCACAGGAGATGCCCTCGCAATCTGACAGATTTGGAGTGTTTTTGCAAAGAAGAGTGGGCAAATCTTGCCAAGTCAAAATGTGCCATGCTGATAGACTCATACCCAAAAAGACTGAGTGCTGTAATAAAATCAAAAGGTGCTTCAACAAAGTATTAGTTTAAGGGTGTGCATACTTATGCAACCATATTATTTTATTTTTATATTTTTTCTTCCCTCTACCTAAGAGATTTCAGTTTGTTTTTCAACTGAGTTGTACAGTTTATAGGTCACATTAAAGGTGGAAAAAGTTCTGAAATGATTTATCTTTGTCTCATTTTTTTACAGCATAGAAACCACAGACATTTTAACAGGGGTGAGTAGACTTTTTATATCCACTGTATATATATATATATATATATATATATATATATATATATATATATATGTTGAGTGCAGTCTTTTTTATCACTGCTGGGAACAGTGCTTATCCACCTTCCTTGTGTGCCTCTCTTTCTAGGCTTGGATACCCGGGAGACAGAAGACACACACACACACGGTACACACACACGGTTGTTGTATCAATTGTCTCAATTTATTGTTTGTAACAACAGGTTATATAGGGCTTTGCCCGCCCATTCATTAGCATTATTATTAGAGGTACATACTGACTCAGGAGGTCATTAGAGTCACAATCACAGGACGCATCTGTCTAAAGCTATTAACATATATTTTCCATAGACACATAAATCTTGTGACATTTATGCAGAAGTTGACATATATATTTATGTATGTATGTATATATATATATATATATATATAAAGAGGGAATGCAGGAGGAAGAAAGTGCAAAGGTACTAATGGTGTAGATCAATAAATACATATTTATTGCACATCAAATAAAAAAACACAATAAATACAATACATATGAATAAATATCACGATATTCCACTTTCTTCCACATTGCTTATGAGGTATTTTGGCAGCTGGTAAGCAGGAGATGGAAAAATCCTCTATGACAGGTGGCTCAATGTCCCTCCAAACACCAGCAATGTGGTGTAAAGCGAAAAATATATAAAATTATGGGATTCAACCCACATCAAAGATAAGCCAGTACTGTCTGTATGAAATAAAGCAAACTCAACTGCTACACAAAAATGACCAAATGTTTTTCGGTCCTAACTGGAACTTTCTCAATGGTGTTTAAAATTCAATAAAATGCAAAATCGTATATATATATATATAGAAAAGCATATGAGCTCTAAATATAACAAGGTACTCCTACTTAGGCATATACAATATATGCCAATCCTATCTTACAGTGTAGAGTATTCTATCACTGCTGGGAACAGCGCTTTTGTCCCCGGATGAAACCTTATCCACCTTCCTTGTGTGCATCTTTTTCTAGGCTTGGATATCCGGGAGACAGAAGACACCCACACACACAGTTGTTATATCAATTGTATCCATTTATTGTTTGCAACAACAGGTTATATAGGGCTTTGCCTGTCCATTCATTAGCATCTTCATAAAAACAAGTGGTAAACTAGGAACTCGAAAAAAAGTACTGTATAAAGAAAATATATATATATATATATATATGTTTAAACAATTTAGTGTTTCATTAAAAAAAATACATTTGATGCCTCTGGTTCGCCTTGGTGACGGCTACATGTATGAGAGAGGAGTTTACATTTGTGCAGGACAGGATTTGCATTTAATGCTGTGAGCTGATTCTTTCTGGCCATATGTGGAGAAGGGGTTATTTGTCAAATTTCAAAAGGTTAATTAATAAGTACATCACCACTCTCCCTCAATCCTACTTCCAAGCCCTCCCTCTACAAGTCCCATAACATTTACAAATGTATTAACTCTTTAATATGAAAAGCAAATTGTATTTAGATCTTGAAAAATAGGAAAATAATTGTATATTGGAATAGTATTTGATATATGCATGGACCTAATCTGAATTAATTATAATGTTGTTTATATAATAACTTGAACTAGTACCCAAAGCTTCCATCTATTGCCAAATATCATTTATTTCTAATAGCACAATATCCACCAATGCCACTTGCATTTCTGGACAAGCATAAATGTTCATGTGACAAATGTTGTCAATAAAATGAAAAGGCAAGAGGGAAAACCAATTCTGTATACAAAATGGATTGACTTGTTCCTTACGAGAAACATCTCGTCAATCACATTGGTTTATATTCAGAGGCTCAATTGGTCAGAAATAATTCTACTCCTGTTCAGCAGTCAGTTTGTTTGATGCTATAATATGACATTATAATTACTTGAGATGATCGTTTGTACTGTTTGAAGACAAATATTAGCTTTTCTCTTACATTATTTTTAAGGAGCAAGCACTTTCTTTGATGTAAAATAAATAAATGTTATTTACTTATTTATTTATTTTAATCTTTAACAAACTCATAGCCTTATTCAATTACCTACTTCTAAATGTGAATTCATACATTTGGCTTTGGGTGTTTTTTTTATAAATGTTTATATGCATTCTATTGACTTAAGAATTAATTAGTGCCAATAAGTAATAGTTGCCAAATATGTAGCATATAAAGAGTGATTTTAAATGTATAAATTTACGAATTGGGCATGTATTTTTTTTAGCTTTATCATACACTCAGTAGGGGAAATAACTGACTTTCCCAAATAGGTCAGAAAGTCAGCTGCAGTAGTACCCTGACACATCCTAATTAGAGTAAGTGAGTACAAAGTCTTGTTCCAAAAGCAGTTTGTACAGTGATTAAAATAATTTTTCCACAGTTTTTTTGTATTAGAGAATTTTACATTCATTTCACATACTATCATACATAGTGCATTTTATGCAGATTTAAAAGAGGAGTAGAGTTTGGCACAATGCTAATAACAAACTCTTTGCAAGTGTGATTTAAGACACATAAAAGAGCACACTGATACAGGATTTTGAGTTGTTATTGTTCTTGGAATGTTAGCTTTATCAAGCTCACTAACCAAGACTCTGTTGCACATCTGGCATGGTGTAGGCCAGTCACAAATGTCTCTCCATACAGATCTTTCCCATATCTGGCTCAGTATAGGCCATCAGCAAGTCTAAACCATGGCAACTCTGGAATGTAGTATGACATGAAACAAGGTTCTACTTTATATCCAGGAATTCAAATCGGTGTGAGTTTCTTTCATTCCTTTTGTTTTTGCATCACTTGCTCTCTATCATAAAGTCATAAAAGGCAAAATAGTTGAACTTCAGAACATTTACATACATTTTCAACATCTTACTAGTGTGTTCTTCATAACAGCTTCTCTTTAAATGTTTCTAAAAAGAATGGAAAGCACAAAGTGTTAATCAATGTTAGTATATAAATATGCTATGGTCATAAATATATACTGTATTAACTATTTGTTGATCTTCTGCAGAACGTGTTATGTAGTTTGTCTCTTTGATTCTAAAATGTTGCTGATTTGTGATCTAAGCCATCTTTATGAACAGATGTACAATCAATTGGTTTTAATATAGTGTGTGAATTGTATTATAAAGTTGTCATACTACCTATGTTATCTGCCTGTCATAATGTCTATATTCTGGACAAAATCTGAAATGTTAGGTACTCTGATAAATAGTTATTTTCCAATAACAATTTTATTAACAAAAGAGAACGAGACATGTATTTGGCTTGACATATTTCCAATTTGGTTGCTTCTGCCTAACAAGATAAAGGGACATTAAAATCCAAAACTGTCTATCACACATTCAGAAGTGCATGTTCTAAACATGGCAAAGGTTGTTTTTTTATATGAAAATATATTGATTTGAACTTTACAAAAAAAACTTTAAATCACCACAGAAACAGGTGCAGAGATAAACTGTTGAGTGTATGTTAAAGGAAAAAATTGGGCAGAAGTCTTGTTGCGTAGTTAATGAATCTAAGAAATAATTTCGGCAATGACGAGACAATTTAGATTTGGTAACAATAACATACTCTTGTTATAATGAATTGGGACATGTGGAATGGAATGGGACATATGTTTAAAAACTAAACAGACTCACATTGTTAGCTTATGTTTAATATATGGGCCTTCAGGAGAAAATGAGGAATTATTACTAGTGGAAGAAGTAACTAAGGGCCATATGCTAATCCCTGAAAAATCAACTACGAGTGCCGTAGCAGCACCATAAATCCTACCTAATTATGTAAATCGCCCTCCCTTAAAACACTGAGATCAAACTGCTCTGGGTCACTGCTCCAAGTGAGCTTCAGAACAAAGTGGAAGAGCAAGTAATAAATCTCATTTATTAACAATCCAAACCCTATGCTAATAAGATTTTACAGATCACTCGCAAATCAGGGCACTGCCCTAATTGAAAAAACAGAAGAAAGATTTACGGGTACAAAAGACCACTCGCAAATGCTTTGAACACCTTTGCTGAGTCCCGCAGAAGCATTTAAAGTGACAGAATAGCACAAAAAGCACTACAAAATTATGACATTTCAACATTATTTGACGGTTAACAATCTGATATCAACATATGTGTAATTAAAAAAATATGCTATGTTAGTATTAAGCCATTTTGATACAAAATCCAGGGCAACAAACAGTACAGTACTCAAGGAGTTAATACACAAAACCATGTTGCCTAGGAACAAATTCTCTGATACATCGTCTATAACTATATCATATTTTAACACGCCATAAACCGAATTTTGATGATTGAAACTATAAATACTATAGCTATAATTGTCACATCTTTTTAATATCAAAATATATTAATAAATAAATAAACAATTACTATATATATATATATATATATATATATATATATATATATATATATATATATATATATATATATAGAATGTTTCCTTACTGTAGCTAGTTATGGGCAGTTATTACTGCACTTCCCACTCATTATAAGATTCATGACGTTCACATTTCTTATTAGCTCCTAGGGCCGTCTCATCTGTAAAACTTGGTTTGGCTGCTCCCTGCACAGAAATCAGTTGTGTCTAAGGCAGAATTTACAGCTGTGCACTGAGTGCTGTAATCTGGGGGAGTGAAAGATTTACATTAATGTAGAAGTTAGGGGGAAAAAGCTCCCGAAGCCTCATTACAGCAGTGCCCTAACTTAGAGCACATGATTTACGTGGGGCTCTAAAATACCAGTGAAAAGTGAGGCAAGGGAGCTTATAAATCAGCCAGTGCTAGGTATATTCTAGACTCCTCACAAAGGCATCACACAGTTGGTTAAGGAGTGCACTCTGAAGGAGGATATATTATATTTAATACTTTGTAACAGTGATACAGTGCCAGAGGAATCTGTAGGTGAGGGGCTAGTGATCACCAAACAGTAAATGCTGTGTCTATCCATACAAAAGGAAAAGTTTTTTTTTTTCAAAGGGCTGATTTTTCTAACATGAAGAAATATGTAAGCAGTTCTGTAGCAGGTCAAACTCATGGAAGCACAAGAACAGATGGAACATCTGAAACAAACATTTTTTTATGTTGTCTCCCAGTTCCTTAGGGATGTTCAGAAAAGAAAGAGAATGAATCTGGTCCTCTAGAGAAGATGCAGACATTTGTAAAACAACCAATCTAGTTTATAGAAGATTTTGTTCCAAACGTAGGGTCTGTAGAGATTAGGAGATTTTGTTTAACACTTACTGAACAAATGGCTTGTGCAAAGTAGCTCCATATAAATGTGTAATTTCTTCTGTAGATGTACTATAGCATTAGTTGACAAACATTTTTTTTCAATGAACCAGTTAAAACTTGATCAATGTCACCAATTAATGATTTTTAATGCGGGCTCTTAACCATTATAATGTGCTGTGCTATACTGGAATGTAGTTTGCATAACATATCTAGTATGTATATGCTTCTATATTACTTTTTAGGCAATTTATTCCTTTTTCTTATTTTTTTCTACATTATTTTATAATCACAGTTGAATGGCGGACCATCTGATTGGAGTTCACAAGCCATTAGTGGCCAATGAATTACAGTTTGGGAGCCTCTCTACTATAACAAATGTGTGGCTCCAATGTTCAGGACATGTTATCCAATGCTTTCTGTCATACATTTAAAAGAGGATGTTTTATACATTTCTAAAGTTTTTTTCACAATGGAAAATAAATTATATTAATTGAAGAGAATAAATATTAAAAGAACAGACAGGCAGATAAAAAAAGCAATATGTCTGATAAAAGCTAATCTTAGCAGGGAAGTAGGATAAAGATTAAACAAGGACTCATGAAGACCCTGATAATTGTGTTTTCTTATCGTATTTATGTTAAAATCAATTTGAACAGAAGCCCGATATATTGCAGTTCAGACATCCACAAGGCTCACTGCTCAACTGTTTACTGGAACTTATCAGGACAGAGGAGGAGAAAATAATTCCACACTGTCTATATGTAATGTATTTTTCTATACTACTGATCGATTTTTCTCATAAAAACATTTTTGTAATGTTTAGAAATGTGATCTTTTAACTGAATAATAGAAATGTTTGACCTACAGCGTCCCTTTAACAGATCAGTGAAAGAGAAGCAAACAATCACCTCTACAAATTTTCCAAAAGTGTATATTACTAACCTTTATCTGAAAATCACACCTTTTATAATATTTAAAAACTTGCTTTTTAAATGCACATTTTTAACTTCAGTGTTCATTTATGTTTATGTAGAAAACTGATTGGAGATTATCATATTGGTTAGAAGCTATGAGGCACTAAAGCCAAAATCTGGCATTCACATATCTACTTTACACAGCATCCTGAATTATACTGCAATTAACACCTTGGGTCAGAAAGCGTGGGAAGATGAACACATATACAAATGCAGACTGTTAATACATTTAATAATTCACGCTGGTACCTCCGGGTTAATTAATGAAATGTATGCTTTCATTTATATGTGCACTCTGGGCATATGCCGTGGCTGCTCTGGGAGAGGGAAAGCTTTTCAGTTTTCAAAGCAAATAAACTGTTGAGCAAAGGGTTTAAAACCATACAAAGAACTGGGATTTGGTGCTGACTGAACCCCTTAACCCTTTTTATTACCACAAGACGTCTGTAGCCTGTGTAATTATTTTTAGCAGACACATTGAATCCTCCCGTAGTGGCTAAAAAACAATGCAATATCAAATTTCAAAAAGGTGCCAACCCCTATATTGTTTGTGATAAGAACAGGAACTAAAGCTGAAATGCCTTTTTTACTGCTTATTAGAGAAGTTTAAAGGATCACTGCAGTTCGGAAACAACTTCACATGTTGGTCAACTATGTAGCAAACCAACAACATTAGCAGATACGTAACTGTGAGCATCAAATGCTCTGGAAATGTAATGCCCTAAAAATGAAACTAGATATTTTAATTATGTATTGATTATAAATACAATTCCTATTTAATAATTTATAATATTAATATTCAATTTTTTTCTAGTTAGAGTATTGGCCTCCTGCTGAGTGTTTGTCTCCACTGTGATAAGGTCATTAGGGGGATGGTGGGGAGTTTGACTGAGACATGTATAAAGAGTTTTAAGACGAGTTCAGTATGATAACAGAATAAACAATCATTGATTAGTTGAAGATCATTATTTTGATGGTATACATTGTGTCTACAAATTTAGCTACAAATCCCCCCAGATTTTTATATGTTTGTATATATGTATATATATGCTATTGTATGGCCTATGTATACAGTGTTACATAGTTACATAGTTACATAGGGCCTCATTCTATTAGCGGCCGTAAATCGGCCGTAAGGCTGCGATTTCTTGCGGGGGTTCTGTTAACTCGCGATTCTATTATACGGCCCCGCAAGGATCTCCTCTTACGGCCGGCCGCATATCTTGGAACCGGCCGTAATCTCAGAAATCTAAAAACGCAAAAATAAATTCAAGCCTGCACTGTACAGCTCTGTAAATGCTAGGGATCATATTGGGGGACATGAGGTTTAAAAGAAACCCACTCTCAAGCTTGCACATCAGCCCAAACCCGAGTTCAAATTAACTGTTTATTTTCCGGCTGCGGCGTGGGCGGGTCTGAAGTGCTCCAAGCACTCTGGACTTTTTACATGGATATTTTACGGATATTAAAAATAAAATATTTTACGTATTTGAGTATAGGATAATTATGTGCTATTTTTTCTAACACCTAAAATCCCTTTATAGTCTTCTCAAAGTGCAGGATGGCTTTATTTGAGCTATTTTATGTGCTTAATTGGTGCTAGCGGGACCTCTTTTCTGCAAGTAAGCTGCGGTTAGTTTTTAGCCTTGCAGAGAGGGTTCCCGGAGCAAATGAATTGCAAATAGGAATTTCTTACGGCCGAAACTCTTGCGGCCGTTTTAGATCAAAGGCTTTCCTCTGGCGCGAGCGGCCGCAAGAGATAGCAAGGCACCGGCCGCAAGCCTGCCGGAGTCCCCGGCCATAAGGGAATAGAATAGCCGAATAGCTTGCGGCCGGTCCTTGCGGCCCCGCAACGGCTGCGGCTGCTTATAGAATGAGGCCCATAGTATTTAAGGTTGAAAAAAGACTTTCAGTCCATCAAGTTCAACCTTTTAAGATCTCCTCTGATCTGCAATATGCGGATTAACTATTAATTAATTAGTTGTATAAAAAAAAATATATCAATTCCCTCCTGATCCCAGACACCGGCGACCGGACTTCTCCCTGGATCAATACTGCCTCTCTAATTATCCATGATAACCCTGAATTCCCTTTTTAATTAGAAATAAATCCAGTCCCCTTTTAAAGTTATCTATCGAATCCGCTGTCACCACCTCCTCTGGTAGAGAATTCCACAGAATTACCACCCTTACTGTGAAGAACCCTTTTCTTTCTTTAAGGTGGAATCTTTTTACTTCTAACGTCAAGGGATGTCCTCTTGTCAGTTGAAAACCTCTTGGCACAAAAAGCTCCCTTGACAAATCTTTATACTGACCCTGGATGTATTTATATAAGGTATTCATATCTCCTCTTAGAAGCCTTTTTTCTAGAGAAAATAAGTTTAATTTGGTTAGTCTTTCATCATAACTTAACCCCTCCATTCCCCTTATTAGTTTTGTTGCCCTCCTCTTTACCTTTTCCAGCTCTAAAATGTCCTTTTTATAAAGTGGTGCCCAAAATTGTACTCCATATTCCAAATGTGGGCGTACTAGAGATTTGTATAGTGGCAGAATTATATTTGCTTCCCTGGCTTCTATACCCTTCTTAATACATGCTAATATTTTATTTGCCTTTGCAGCTGCTGCTTGGCTTTGAGCACTGTTACCTAGGTGGTTCTCTACAAGCACTCCCAAATCCCTTTCAATATCTGATACACCTAGATTTGCTCCATTAAGATTATAAATTGCATGGCTATTTTTCCTTCCCAGATGCATAACTTTACATTTATTCGTATTAAATCTCTTCTGCCATTTAGATGCCCATTCCTCAATTTTATGTAAATCCATTTGGAGGGAAAGCACATCACTATCTGACTTAATTACCTTGCACAACTTTGTGTCATCAGCGAAAATGGAGACACCACACTCCAATCCTACCTCTAAGTCATTAATAAATATGTTAATAAGGAGAGGACCTAATACGGAACCCTGAGGAACCCCACTTACCACATTAGTCCAATCGGAGTATATTCCATTTACAAAAAAACCTTTGCTTCCTATCTTTTAGCTAGCTATGAGCAGATATTTACTGCAACTCCTGTATCTCTTAGTTTGCACAATAGTCTCCCATGTGGCACTGTATCAAAATCTTTTGCAAAATCCAAAAAGACTACATCCACTGAGTTGCCTTGATCCAGGTTCCTACTAACCTCCTCATAGAAACTAATTAGATTTGTTTGACATGACCTATCCCTCATAAATCCATGTTGACTCCTACTTATAATCCTGTTCAAATAGACATATTCTTGTATATTATCCCTTATTAACTCTTCTAAAAGCTTCCCCACTACAGAAGTGAGGCTCACTGATCTATAATTCCCCGGACTTGATCTTGCTCCCTTTTTAAATATAGGTATCACATCAGCTTTTCTCCAGTCATCAGGTAGAGACCCTGTGTTGAGTGAATCTTGAAAAATTAAATATAATGGTTTGGCTATTACAGAACCCAGTTCCCTTAGTACCCTTGGATGTATTCCATCAGGACCCGGGGCTTTATTAGCATTAATTTTTCCAACCTCTTTTGGATTACTTCCTGTGTTAACCAATTATTTGGCAAAGATATGTTGCTGTGTCCCAACCACTGGTACCTCCCTTGTGTATACCGAAGAAAAGAACCTATTTAGCTCATCTGCCTTTTCTTGGTCACTAATTATCAGGCGGCCTGTGTCACATTGTAATGTTCCTATAGCTTCCTTCCTCGCCTTCTTCCCATTAATATACTTAAACAATATGTTTGGGTTAGTCTTACTCTCTTTTGCAATTAATTTAAAATTTTCTATTTTAGCCAGTCTAATCGCCCTTTTGCAAGCCTTGTTGATTTCCTTGTACTCCCGTAAAGCAGCCTGTTTTTTACTCCGTATCTTGATCTTTAAATCATTGTTTAGCCACATTGGATGGGATTTACTCCTTTTACTTTTATTCCCACACGGTATATGCCAATGTGTATGTATATTTAGTAAGGATTTAAATGTTGTCCATTTATGTTCAGTATTTTTACCTGCCAGTTCTCTGTCCCAATCTATACTTTGTATTGCTGCCCTTAGACCATTAAAATCTGCCCTTTTAAAATTAAGAGTTTTCGTTGGCCCCTTAAAATTTTGTTTTTTTAATTCAATCTCAAATGAGACTGTGTTGTTATCACTGTTTCCCAAAGGTTGCCCTATTCCAACATTTGATACTATATCAATATTATTTGTAATGACTAAATATAAGATAGCTTCATTTCTAGTGGGCTCTTGTACAACCTGGGCCAGATAATGATCCCTGAGTGTACTCAAGAACCTGCTCCCCTTATATGAACTGCTGGTTCTGATTTATCCAGTTTATTTCAGGGTAATTAAAATCTCCCATTATTAGAACTTGACCATGCTTAGCTGCATTTTCAATCTGTAACAATAATTGTATTTCCTCACTTAATAATTGTTTATAGCATACTTCTATTAATATTCTTTTGGAATTTGCTGCTCTGCTATTTAACGCTACCCACAAACATTCAGCTTTATCACTAGGTCCACCATAAATATCTTCTCTGACTATAGGCTTAAATTCAGGCTTTACATACAGACAAATCCCTCCTCCTCGTTTACCATTGCCTCTATATTTCCTAAATAGGTTATAACCATCCAGATTAACAGTCCAGTCATGAGATTCATCCCACCACGTTTCAGTAATGCCTATTAAATCCCATTTTTAATTAATTGCTAATAATTCTAACTCTAACATTTTTCCTGGCAAGCTTCTGGCATTAGCAAGCATACACCTTATGTTATGAGTCTGTAGTTCTGAAGTGCCTGCCACTGTACTTGAATTACTTAGTACTACCTCCCTATTGACTATACTACCCCTCCCCCATCTCCTCCCCTATGAGTTGTTAATTCATCCCTTATTCCCTCTACACTTTCTACCCCATTACTTATATCTAGTCCCCCCCCCCCACCTACTAGTTTAAAAACTCCTCCTGCCTTTCTACCATCCTATCCCCTAGTACAAAAGCTCCCTCATCATTAAGGTGCAATCCATCCCTACTGTAGAGATTGTACCAAAGTGAGAAGTCAGCCCAGTGCTCTAAAAACCCAAACCCCTCCTTAGTGCACCACATCTTTAGCCACGCATTAACCTCCCTAAGCTCCTTCTGCCTCCCTGGGCTAGCACGTGGCACTGGTAGTATCTCAGAAAATACTACCTTGGAGGTAGCTGTATCCCCCCCAGAATTATTATGGTTCCTCCAACCCTGCCCCAAGAGTCCTCTGACACTTTATCATTTAGTACAGATAGCCCATCATACATACTTTATGCTGCAGTAAGGGGCCCAGTAGTTAGGATTCAGTGCTATCACCGCTACAATCTGGGTTCAATTCCACAAAGGGAACCAAGAGTTGACACAACCCTGAAGCCATGCAGGGTTGGGCCTGGTCAGTACTTAGATGGGAGACCACCTAGAAATACCAGGACTGTATGCTGTTCCCCACTGGAGAGGGAGCTGGCAGCCTACTCTAGTATCTCATGAATACCAAGTTGATACCAAGTGGATCAGCAAGGTGCATTGCAGTCCAGGAGATCATGGAGAGTCAGACACGACTGAACGACACAAGCAAAATAAAAGTAGTGATACATAGCAATGTCATATGTAAGTCACAACTGGCACAAAATATTTTGAGCTGATCAACTGACACTATTTATTCTCAATTGATTTAACTTGGAGCTAGGATAGATTGAGTCCGAAATAAAAATCAATCATTTCAAAAGAACATTATCATAAATAGGAAAATTCATATTTACTCTTGCAATAAATGTAAGTAAGTGCACAGATTATACAGCTGTATGTTGTCTCACTGGCTGTAACTCATGAATCATACAGCTGTATTACTGCTCATTTAAAACCACTCAACAATTCAACATTCATTTTCGAAATACCCCACATTTTTAAATAACCCCTTACAGATGCAACAAAGAAAAATATGCTTTCTGTGTCCCTTTTCAGTCAAGACATATCTCATAGCTGCCAATCTCAGGCTTGTCTTTTTTTACTTATAGGTACTGGTTCACAATGACACTTAACATAAATGATTTCTGAAGCTCCCCAAAGTCATACCCTGGAAAATCAATACTTTTCTATTAAAGTTACATTTTCTGACCCGGTGTCCCGAACTTCCACTGATTTTAATCCTCTGAGGCTGACATAAATATTAATCCCTTTACTGTCAGAGAATTCTGTTTTCAGTTTTTATCATTGTTCCATTTTAGAAACTTTTGTCAGTGGAGATTGGAATTAAAGGGCCACCATACAATAAAATAAAATTTGTTTGAAAACTTTAAGTCTGTTTGGATAAATAAACAGAAAAAAGTCATACAGCTATTTTCTAATTTGAGAAAAATATTATTTATGCCTCTGCTGGGCACTGGTGGAATCCATGATACATTGGTGGAAGTTGTGTGTGATGGTGTTTACAATTCAAGAGAGTGATTGTTCCAGTGAATGACGTAAGGGATTTGCTTCTGGGCCAGTAAGGGAATGTGTACGTTTCAGTCTTATCCACGTATCTTAACAAAGCTTCTCTGTTCCCTCCTTACCGACCACTCTCTCCAAAACACCCCCCCCCCCCCCCACACACACACACATGATTCAGCTCTGAGGAAATGACTTAACAAACACAAAATGGATTCATATACTTATAAATAGAGTTGTTTAGAAATTCAGATTTTCCCTAAAAATGTATTATGTCCATGGCTTACACAGTCGCTAAAATTGCTAGTTTGATACATACTTGACAAATAAGTGTCTTTTTTTTTAAAAGAAGCTTTAAATATTTTTACTATTTTCTTTCTCTTTTTAACTAAGGCACGTATTTTTGTACCTGAAAACTGCAGTACAACTCTTACATTGAATATACTGATAATACATTACTCAATTTGAACTTCTATAGATGTGCTCCATCATACAAGAGCAACTTGTATTTAGTGGGATTTCTTTCAATCCTGACCTATATGTTTATAGGTCTAATACAGGATTCTTAGCTTACTCTGATTAGGGCCACTTAATTCAGTACAATTTGGACCAAATCACTGTAAAGATCTCCTAAAACCATGTTGAAATAATTTTTGAGTTTGAAATACATGCATTTTCCCCTGAGAAATCATATCTGTGTTTATATGTTTGAAAAGCCGGCCCACAGCCTACTCCACATCTATGATAAGGGGTCTTGGTCCTGCATGATTATTGCAACCAGTCAGTTCAATTATTGTTTTCTACATCTTTTTTGCTATAACTGCTACATGCTTTTCAAAGCTGACACAGTCGCACTATATGAATATAAAGTATATTCATGATGTATATAAAAATAACTATTTACTTGCTTGAGTGTTATAACATTACAGAAATGCACCTGTAATCTTTTGGACATGCCATGTCAATATATTGATTGATTCATTAAATTCATACTAGATGAGTTCACAAAGTAGTCACGCACATTATGCACTTTGACGTATCATGTAAATCAATTTATATTAGCATCTGACAAAAAGAGGATATGTTTCAGAAGCCAGCTCGCCTTTTCACATGTTAACAGTAAATATGCTGCAAACATAATTTGAATTATAAGTGTATAAACCTGAAATACTTACCCCTGAAAATAAGAACAAAGCAAATATTTAGTCCAGCCTAATAGTATGTTGCAATAGCCAGCAGATCAACTGCATACATATGTAAAAACACTTTAATTCATTAACATCTTGATTTTAAAAGGACATGGAAAGATTTTTGTTTTCATTGTTGAGTCAGATAGGGGGTATTTTATAATGTGCCAACAGTGTATTTTCATTTATTTGTTTTCTAAAAAAGATCTTATAGTACAAAAACATATTCAGAAGTTTAACTGTCCTTTGGGGCTTGCACTCTCCAATGAGATCCACAGCCTAAAGTTTAAACAGGTTTTACTTAATATTTTGCATAACTTTGGTAATGTAACAGTTTTGTTCCATGTCCCTTTAAATGATAATGTAATATAGTCCATTTTCTTTAATGGTGGCAGATACACAATTGAAATGGTGTGTTTTTTCATGAGTTCCCCTATCCCAATCTTTCCCATGTTAAACTGCCCTGTTTAGAGCTGTTTCGCTTAGCACTCCTATTACTTGGAACCTATCTACAGCGTTAAACAAGGTATTCCTGTATTTGCTTTCATTCCCAACATGATTAGCAACGTGGGAGGAATTGCAGGAACTATGAATTCAGATTTGAAACACCACCTCTGTAGATAGCCACTTGACAATTTAAGTAATAGAAGAATAATTCCCAATAGCATGATCCCACTCCTTTAGCATATAGGCAGGCTAACAATCCAAGATGGAAGCCACCATGACACAAGCAAAGTCAGCTACTATTAATATTTTCTGTCAAAAATGTTTTATGTTCACAGTTTACAGAGTTGTATAATATGGTTTAAATGATATATACTTCACAAATATGTAATACAGTATTTTCCACACAAACTACAGTTACCCTTTAAGCTAGTCAGTCCAAGGACTAGTGGCGGTTCCTGATATCTTATCTGCCAGTCCTTAGGAACAAAGAAGGATGAGGAGGGTCTAACACTATAGACACATCACTACCATTAGTCACAGTTATAGATAGATTATTCAGGAATTTATCTGTAGTTAATATGCACACTATACCTATCAGTGCAAAAATAGATTAACAAGCAGTATATCACCCTGTTCAAAATGTTTGGAACTAAAAGGTGGTCTCCTGTGTATGGAAGATAGCTAGTTCCCAGGTCAAGAAGGTTAAAAGAAATTGCTTTACACCAATACAGTTTTCCTGTAAATTGGGAGCCGCCATCAAAAGACTGCAAGAATATGCTAAAAAAAGGACATTGAAAACATTTTTTTCTTTGTTGCATCTGAAAGAGAGTATTTGATAATGCGCCACTGTGTGTTTTCTGTTTTTAAATGATGCTCTCAAAGCAGAAAAATAAAAAACGTATTCAAATGTTTAACTGATATGGGGACTTGCCCCTGTCAGCCAATGAGCAGTAATAAATATGTATGAGAGTATAAGTAATACAGAAAAATTTGAGGACAACAAGTTTTTAATTAGAAGAAAATACATTTGATGCCGCTGCAGGATCCTGGAGGGATCCATGATACATTAGTGGAAGCTGTGTATGAGAGGAGTGTTTACATTTCTGGAGAGCTATGGTTGCATTAAATGATGTAAGGTATCTCTGCTTCTGGGCCAGTGAGGTTGAAGGGGTTAATTTCAATCTCATTCTATTATTAAAAAAAGCTCTAGGCTTCTTTCTGTTCCCTCCTTCCCCGCCCCTCCCTCCACAGATAACTACACACATGCACCCCACATTCATCTCTCAGAATGTATTGTAACAAACACAAAATGGATTCCTGTACCTATAAATAAAGTTTTCAAAATGTAGATTGTTCCAAAAAGATGGACTTGTTTGCCCAAGGCTTACACAGCTGCTAATATTGTTAGTGTAGAACATACTTGACAAACACGTGTTTGTTTTTTGTTTTTTTTAAATGCAGTGGCCCTTTAATAACTATCTCCAAAGTATATAGTAAGCCTTTCAACATGGCCACAAATATATATGTGCTATTTCTGAATAACATGTTTTTATGAAATAAATATATAAGAAAACATGGACTTTTGAGTTCAGCTCTACACAGCATGAAGTGATACATTTATAAATTATAGGTTTTATATAATGAAGACCTCTATTCATCCCTCGTAATAATTATGTAGACTGTACACTCTTCCTACATTTCATTCGCTTTCTTCTGCAAGCTATGATTTTTCTCAGAAGAGCTATAATAATCTAGTCCATTCAAGAAAATAATAATGTTTCCTTCTGACTGTAATAGCTGTGCACCAAGAACTGACAAATGCGCATTTCAATTCAGATTTTTTTTAATTCCTGCATATCTAATCTATAATTATTTTTTTTTGTTTGTTTCTTTTTAAGAAAATCTGAAGGTTAGATAATTTTTTGCAGGTGTGAATGTAGACGTGCAAGTTGCTTATTAGTTTTACATTAAGTTGTGGTTGTTTAGTCGTTCAGTCATGTCAGACTCTCCGTGACAATATGGACCACAGCCCGCCAAGCATTGAAACACGCGGGACTTAGCCTGCAAGAGTTGAGGAACGCAGGACTTAGAAAAAAAAATTCCGAACTTGCAAAAATACAACTTAAACGGCCGAACAGCGGAAATCGAAAAACACGAAAAACAAGATTTTTTTTTTTTTTAAATTAAACACACACACAGCACAGCGGGAACGCCAGGCCGTCTGAGAGTGAGGTTGCACACAAATTTAAGCAGAATTTGCCGAGTTTCGGCACTCAAAAATCGGATAAGCAAGAAAAATAATGGGGGCCGATTTTTTTTTATACGAGGCTAAAGAAGACCGAAGCGTGCAAACCAATGCCAGGCACGTACAAGTTAGCCAGGAACGACCTCGGAATCTCGGGGGCTAAAAAAAAGACCTTGCAAAAATACTAATTTAACGTCCGAACTGCAGAAATCAAAAAACACGAAAAGCAAGAAAAAATAAAAAACACACTCACACACAGCACAGAGGCAACGCCAGGACGCCTGGAAGTGAGGTTGCATGCAATGAGCGTTTCAGCATGTACGAGTTAGCCAGGAATGTAGGAGATACCAAATATACCATTACAACAGAATGAAAATGCTCGCTAACCAAGTAACACATAAAAAAATGCCGCCATTTTACAGCACTAACTTGCAAAGAATAACATTACGATTCTAAAATGGAGCTTTACCCGCCTACATAAACGGTTTGGCCTCACGCACACAGCCTATTTACAATGCACACTTGGCACATTGCTGACACTTTTTCCTCAGGTGATCAACAGTCCAACTGTACATTTTCTGATGCAGGAAAATTGAGAGATTGTTAGCTCTTCAGGATATTGATTGCTGCATATTAAATATAAATAGGTAAAGTATATTAGTTTATTAATTCATATTAATTTATTAATTCACTGTAATAATATTTTTTTATATTTTACATTGTACTTATATATCTGTCTTCCCGATGAGCACCGAAGGTGATCGTTGCAAAGGAGGAGACTTGAAGCACATGAGGGGAGAGGCTCGCAATGAGCATTGAAGGTGCTCATTGCGAGCCACGCCATGAGCATCAAAGGCGTTCAGCGCAGGGCTCGCAATGAGCGTTGAAGGTTCTCAGAGTAGCAAAAGCCTTACATTGTGGCACACAGCATTGCCATGGCTTTAAATTTTATTGCCGTAATTTTTGAGGGCAAGTCGCTAGTAGTAAAATAATGACATGTCTTAAATGGGCAAGTAGGGTTCCCTGTTTTCCGTATTAAATAATCTACCTAAATGTTCATTTGCATATTTATTTCAGTGAATAAAAATAGACATTTTAAGTACTTGTTAAATAATATGTAAATATGCAAATAAACACTTTGAAATATTATTATAATATTGCAAAACCGGGCACCCTCCCTGTCCTTTTAAGTGTAATGTTATTGAATAAAGTACTTTGAGTTAAAAGGAATTGTAACATATTGTTAACTTTAAAGGGTACATTCAGAAAACTAGCACTATAGTACTGTAACATAGAACAGATGATAAAGAATGTATGTAGTCAGTTTATCGGAACTAGTGATCACATATATAGTTGTGAGCATACGAGTTGTTGCTAACGCTTGCGGGCTCGCGTAGCGAGCCGCGGCCCTCGCACACTTTACGTCGTAACGCAAACAAAATACGAGACACGTTACCACCCATTACGAACTCGTAAAAAACGGCCGCAACACGCGCACATTAAAAGATCAAAAATACAACAAATACACACAACACATACATAAAAAGCTTACCTACAGCAAGAGGGAGCATCCAGGACCTCCAAAACTAAAGTTACACCTCAATTTAAATAAAATTAAAGCAGTTTAGACACTAAAAAATGGCTGCCGAAAAAAACGCAAACGAGGCTACAGCAGTCTAAAGACGAAAAACACCACCAAACACCTACGGATTTGCCGAAAAACACCTACGAGATTAGAAAACAAGGACGCAACCCGCGCAACCCCAAAAACATTACAAACACAACAAATACAAACAACAAACACATAAAAAGGTTACTCACAGCAAGGGGAGGCACCGGGGACCTCTGCAAGTGAAGTTACACCTTCATTTAACCACAAATTCCGCATTTTAGAGACCCGAAAATCACCTAAGCGAGAGAAAAAATGGCTGCCGAACAAAACGAACACAAGGCTAAAGGTCCCTATACACGCAAAACACTACCATAAACACGCAAAACACCACGAAACACCTACGGATATTCCGAAAAAGACCACCAAACAGCTACGCATATTCCGAAAAACTCGCACGACACAAAAAACTAATATTATGAAAAACTCGCACGACATAGAAAACAAACGACGCTACATCAGACACATTATATACACCAAACACCCTTAGCTCACTTACACTTTAATTGTCGTCATTTTTTGATGGGCAATATTCTAGTATTATATAATGTTGGGAGCAAGTACACTCCTCACACCACGGAACTATTGAAGGATAGTGATCAAATGAATCCATTTATTATCACATAGTTGTTTGGCTCTTTTTAAATCATAATAATAACAGAAATCGCCCTGATCAAAAGTTTACATACCCTTAAATGTTTGTCCTTGCTACTGACCCCCAAGGTGACAGACACAGGTTAAAATGGCAATTAAAGGTTCATTTCCTACACCTGTGGCTTTTTAAATTGCAATTAGTGTCTGTGTTTAAATAGTCAATGAGTTTGTTAGCTCTCACGTGGATGCACTGAGCAGGCTAGATACTGAGTCATGGAGAGCAGAAAAGAGCTATCCAAAGATCTACATAACAAGGTAATGGAACTTCATAAAGATGGAAAAGGATATAAAAAGATATCCAAAGCTTTGAAAATGCCAGTCAGTACTGTTCAATCACTTATTACGAAGTGGAAAATTCTGGAATTCTTGATACCAAGCCAAGGTCAGGTAGACCAAGAAAGATTTCAGCCACAACTGCCACATGAATTGTTCTGAAAATACTGGCAGACAATTTGCGTTCTTCTGCACGAAGGCTGCGCATGGGATGCTCTTGGACTTTCCAGCATGACAATAGCCCTAATCGCAAGGGCAAGTTGACCCTCCAGTGGTTACAGTAGAAAATGGTGAAGGTTGTGGAGTGGCCATCACAGTCTCCTGACCTTAATATCATTGAGCCACTGGGTAGATCTCAAACGTGTGGTTCATGCAACACGACCAACGACTTTGCATGACCTGGAGGCATTTTGCCAAGATGAATGGGCAGCTATAACACCTGCAAGAATTAGGGGCCTCATAGACAGCTACTACAAAAGACTGCACGTTGTCATTGATGCTAAAGGGGGCAATACACAGTATTAAGAAATAAGGGTATGCAAACTTTTGAACAGGGTCATTTCATTTTTTTTCTTTGTTGCCATGTTTTGTTTTATGATTGTGCCATTCTGTTATAACCTACAGTTAAATATGAATCCCATAAGAAATAAAAGAAATGTGTTTTGCCTGCTCACTTATGTTTTCTTTAAAAATGCTACATATATTACCAATTTGCCAAGGGTATGCAAACTTTTGAGCACAACGGTATATATAATTTTTAATTACATTCAGGGATGGCTGCTGCCTGTCCTGGCAGTAAAGTTAAATTGCACCACTCAGTGCCACAGTTTTATTGTCTCTTTAAACTTTATCCCCCCCACTGATTTTTTTTGGACTCCTACACCCATGCCACACACATACATATCTGGATTTAGAAAATGGTGAACAAGCCAGCCACCTGGGATCCCTGATTGGCATTATATCTTTATAAATATAAAAAGTATTAAATATACTATAAATTATAAATTATATTATATTTTGAAGAGTTTCTTGTGTGTGGACAATGCAATTTAACAATGTATGTGTGATGTATGTGTTGTGTTGTTTATTTTATGTGTGGTGTGATGTGTGTATATATATATATATATATATATATATATATATATATACATGAATCCATATAAAATTATAAATATAATATAGAACACATTATGCACACATTTATTTCATTTAAATGTACAAAATAGGTGGCTCAAGTGAATTTGAAAAAAAAACAATGATTGTTTAGGGTGCTCCAAAGGATGAAGTATAAACCATGAAAATACTTTAAGAAAAAAAGATCCTTTTGCAGGGCACACCTAAAGTTTTTAATCTCAAAAGAGAACAATATAATTAAAACGTAACTTTTAATTGGAATTAAAAATAGTTTAAAATACATGAACAGACACAAGTATGTAGAAATTAGAATATAGGATGATCAACTAGTCATGTATGGAGTCATAATTATGGGTGACTTTAGATTATATAACTTTATTAGTTAGGGATATTAATAAAAACCAAAGAAAAACAACTCCACTAGAGAAAATTAAAACTTTACTCGTGCTGGCATAGCGAATAGGTATAACATTGTGGGCTAATCCTCCAACTCCATAATCTGATTCAAAGGCACAATATGGACAGTATAGCCATCAACAGAATGTATATCACCCCCCACATAGTATCCAAAAATATCTGCAGATACTTGACATGTAGTTAATGTAACTATCCACATTGTCCACCTAACAGCATATATATAGAGCCATCCACATTGTTAACTATAAGATATCTACAGATGTCTGTGATCCAGTAATCCTAATATGCAATATAATTGCTAATCCTGGGATTACTTGTCTAAACAGCACTAGTGAATATAAATAAAAAAAAACACAAAAAAACCCAAAGGATGTGTAGAGGTAAATCTGTCCTTATCAAGGGAGGAGATCATTACACATGAATATGGCAACTCATGCCAAGTCCTTAATAAGCTGTGATAAAGATATACAACAGTGGCTATCAATATATAGGAATCATGAATGGAATACTTGCTGTTTCTCTTATTGCAGCCTTAATGTACTACTGTTTGACCAGCTAGGATCGATCTATGGATATGTTCTGTCCTCCACCAGGGACATCATGTGCACATCAAGAAAAGTACAATCCCGACGGTCCATTTCGCCCAAACTTGGGCTTCCTCATGGGCACCCTTGATAAGGACAGATTCACCTATGCACATCTTTTGTGTTTTTAGTGTTTTTTTATTTATATTCACTAGTGCTGTTTAGACGAGTATACCCAGGATTAGCAATTATATTGCATATTAGTATTACTGGATAACAGACATCTGTAGATATCTTATAGTTAACAATGTGGATGGCTCTAAATATATATGCCCTTAGGTGGACAATGTGGATAGTTACATATACTACAAGTCAAGTGTCTGCAGATAATTTTGGATACTATGTTGTGGTGGTATACATTCCGTTGATGGCTATTCTGTCCATATTATGCCCTTGAATCAGATTATGGAGTTGGAGGGTTAGCCCACATTGCTATACCTATTCGCTATGCCAGCACAGTACACACCAAGATGAGACACTCTAGTATGATATAGAGTATAGTAGTGTAAAGGATTTTAGATGATAATAATCCTTGTCTCCTTACTGATATAATAAATAATACAGGAAACCATGACGTTTGAGACAATTATGAATGACATATATACTTTTGAATTATATTAAACTTCATCAGAATGACATTATCAATATAGAACTTTATTTATGTAAATCATAACACTAAATATGAATACATGTTAAATTTACATCCTAATTGACATATAATATTTTTTCCTTTAAATTAGTCAGTTTATATTATTTGTAAATAGTTTCATAGTAAATAATTACAAGAGAACAACACATCAATTTTAATACTGTTGGTTTTTATTTGTACGAATAGTTTGTTACTATAGTAACGATGATTTACAATTAGGGGTGATTTGTGGATGCATATTGACCCCTGAGGAAATTTTAGAAACGTGCGTCGGGTCAGACGCAGGCACGCAGACGCCGATGTCGTCATCCTAGAGCATCTCGGTTGGGGCATGTACCGTCTAGTCAGTAGTTTAGATGCCAAAGCTTCCCCTGTGCTAGGCCCCTAGATAATGTCCCTTCACAGAACACTATATTTGCTGGAAAAGGAAGATACAGATATACTAGAGGAGCCTATAGCAATTTAAGCATCAATAAGGGAAGTTCTCTGCAGCCTGTTACCTCTCTGAGTTTTTACATAGAATCATAAGTATTAATACTCTATCAGTGCTGAATAGGCATTCATAACATCAGAGAGGTTTTAATAATGTATCAATCTACAGTTCAATTGCATTGGTACATATAGAAAGAATAAGGGGATCTAAGAGGAGCAGTCTAAATAGTATTCCATTGATGTTCACACTGAGGTGTCTATTCCTTAATACAGTTTATATGATATACACCTAAAATTGTATTGGAGTCAGGAATACTGTTAGGGTAGATATTACTCATATATTTTTATATATATATATATATATATATATATATATATCAACCCTCTTGGAGTAACTCCATAGTTACTTCTTACTATTGCACTTTACTATATCAATATTTTATTGGTGTATCAATCTATTTAAAATATTGTCTTTTCACTATTTCACTGAAGGTGGAATTCATTTATGCACTTTATATGTCACATAGCACTCTGTTTATGCTTTATTCATTGATACACTTTCAGCACATAGCACTTGGTTGTTTTTTATATTTATAACAGTAGTGATTTTATAATCTAAGGTCACCCATAATTTTGACTCCATACATGAATAGTTAATCACCCTATATTCTAATTTCTGCATACTTGCTTCTGTTCATGTATTTTAAACATTTTTTTATTCCAATTAAGTTAAGTTTTAATTTCATTGTTCTCTTTTGAGATTAGAACTTTAGGTGTGCCATGCAAAAGGATCTTTTTTTCTTAAAGTACATTTATTTCATACCTGCAAGATTAGGGAAGCCTCCTATGCAGATCCTTTCAAACCCCCTGGACACCTAAAAGGGGAGTAGCAGCTCTGTTATATCTTGAAACACTAATGTTCAGATGTAAGTTTCATATGCTACATTGAATTTATGTTCATGAAATACTGATTTTAATAAATAAACAAATTAAACATTGTCATATTAGAACAACACCGTCCGTTTAACATTATTATTTAGGCTGATTGATAAATATATATCAGATTCAGACTGATTTTTAAATATATTTATTATTGCAAATTTTGGACGTGGTCCTAAAATTACAATAAGCTAAGCTGAATACAATTTTTTTTTTAATTTGTTGTTTATTATTAACATGTTATTTCTACTAGATTTTTAGTGTGCTGGGGGTGTTTATTATGACCAGACTAATTTTTCATCTTTGCAGATAACATTAACGTTCACATCTTATTAAATTGGCAATCAGCTTCCTATTTATATTGGCACAGATATTAATGTGGGTGGTCAAACACAATTAGAAAATCATTAACAGAAGACTGAGTCTTTACATCCTTCCCCTAGTATTAGTGTTCACTAATTCTTCCCCCTCACTTTTTCTGATTGAAATGTAATTTTAATTAAATTATGACCCATTACTGCACCTCTTCCTGTAAGTTAATTTTAGAAAGCTTAAGAAGTTGATCTTCCATGCCCTCAGTTTGCTATCTTACTTAAATTTCACCATCCCATTAAAAAGCTGTACCTATTTTTAATTATCAATTTAAATATCAATTTAACACACACTCATTAGTAGGCAATTAATTAGTCCATATTACTCATTCACAAAAAAAACTAAGACAAATATACTTTGCTAGTTCATATTTAACCACATCGATGCATTAAAGCGATGTATTGCACTTGTAATTGTGTTATCTGGCATTTGGAAAGATGCATTCATTCATAAGTGTACAAAAAAAGCCATTTTTACTAAACTTTTTCAGAACATGAAATAGGTACTCTGGATCTAAACCTAGGTTTGTTAATATAATGCTGGTGGGATGGGGGCAGGGGCCATTAAAGAAGCACATCAGAGGTTTGAAATATGGAATAAATAAAAAATGTAGGTAATAACCAATATGTTATCAACTGATAATGCATTTTCTTATACAAAAATTTTGTTTGTGATGTTTACTTGTCAATCATCCTTTTCGATGCACCCACCACCCATGGGGAGATGATTGCCAACATAGATAATTATTCCTAGGGGTCTGCCTGTATTGTTTTCTGTCTAAAACAATCGGACATGAATGAGCATGTGAAAAGCCCATGGAAGGAATACTTAATTCACCTTACTACTCCAAAAAATCTAACAATTTGAGTATTTATCACACTAAACTTTCTATATATAGACTTTTATATATATTCCCTCAGATCCATTAAGCTTTTCAGAGGCTGTGAAGTGCTTTTTTGAGGCTATGGTGGCAAATTTCCCTGTAAAACCTTAGTGATATACTTAGCAATCCCTGCAAAGCTTAGTATCTTTATGGGTCTAACTGTCTATAGGCCTGTTTCTTTGAAATTTGAGATAATGGGGAATATTTATTAAGCTATTACATGGGCTGTGGTGGGATGTAAAGTTCTACAATGTCAATTTTCCCTATAGGAAAGGGAGCACATTGAAGCATTGTGAAGGACATTGCACCCCTGCAACGCTTAATAAATATCTCCCAATGTTGGGTTGTTACTGATTATATCTTACGTTTTTATCATTGCAGTGTTGTTATTTTTTTTTTTCTTCTTGTTATCTTATTGTTTATATTTTTAAGTACCCATGCAACTCCACAAGTTATGTTTGCTATTTTGGGTTCTAAAAAGTGACATTCTATCTAAACATTTACAGCTTTTTAAAATTGTGATTCGGTCAATTGAATGGGGCTCTATATAAGCATATGGCATTTTTTTTTCCCAGAAGTTTTTAGTTGGTGAACTTCTATCCAAAAGCGAGGTCTTGACTAACTAAAAACTTCTGTAAAAAAAAAATGCTATGTGCTTATATAGAGTCCTATTCATTTGGCCAAATCACAATATAATAAGGATGTCAATCAGCATGAAATGCAATTGACTCTAATTAATAAAAGAACACATAATGAAAAGCTAAATATGCATATTTGTAAAAGAGCGAGCACATTAAAGGGACATGGTTGCAACACATTTTTGTTCATGCATTTTAAAGGGAATAATTTAAACACTTACAAAGTTTAAACATCATAGTAGATAATAGTAAATGCAAATAATGATAAAAATATGGATTTCATTGGCAGACAAGTATGAGTCATACATTTATACTACTGCTCATTGGCTGACAGGGACAGTCCCCCAGCTCAGACATTTGAATGAGTTTCTGTTCTGTTTGTGAAACTTAATTTAAAAAAAAAGAAAATACACAGTTACATTATCATGTATCACTTGTTTGTGACAAACTAACATCATAAGCAGCTATGTAATCCATTAAAATAATACTATTTTAATAGAAAAAAATGATTTTTGTAAGACTCTGTTTATGAATATAGGAAACCATTTTGTCTTTATTACGTTACATCCTAAGGCTGGATCATGAGAATGTGTGTTTATTTTTTTGTCCATGGAGGGATGGGTGTGGAAGAACTGAACAGGGGAAGGTCAGAAGTATTTGTTAGAAGATTGGATCTGACTGAAACTGACACCACACCCCTTCCTTCTCACTGGCCCAGAAGCAGTCTTCTTCCTTCATAGATGCAAGAATTATTCTTCAGAAATGTAAACACACAGCTTTCAACAAAAACATCTTGGATGCCTTCAGGAACCAGCAGAGGCATTTATTGAAACTAGCTATCGTTATCCTTGTTTACTTAAAATATTAGTTACACTTCAACCAAACAAATAACTCATGTCTCAATATTTTTAAGCAAATGTATGATCTTTAGATTTTGGAAAGGCTCACTTAATGTGACTAGACTGTTCTGTAGATGCCATAAGAAGTCAGATTACAGGAAACTTGGAACAATGGACTTTTTGACATCTGACAAGGACTTTGCCCCTAAGGTGGACATTATGGGCAATACAGACCATTGCTGAGACTTAATTGCAGCAACACTGTTCATACATCTAACTAAAAGAAATGCCAGAATATTTCCCAATTGCTTCTTCTCCTTACCATGACACTATTATCCAAACATATTTTAGCTGGAGAACTAAGAGACAAAACTTGTCATGTACCCTACTTTTCAAACCCTGAATCTAAACGAAAGGCTCTACACCTCAACTAGCATACGACTTCATCCTTTCTCAACCTACTATAACCTCCATCCTAACCCACATTCCACTTGGCTTTGTCACTTCTTTCTATCTCCTCACCGTTTACCCCTATAGGTATCTTTTAAAACACATTCAAAATTTCTGTTATTCATTGTCCTTTAGTTTCATATAGTATAACTCTACCATCTACATCTTCTGTTACTCCAACCACTTTATAGGTAAACATGTAAAAATCTGTGTATTCAGTATAGTAAATGTAATAAAAGTGGGGTGGGTTGTTTAGGTCATGTAAAGGGACACCTACATAAAACAAAATATTACTGAAATATTTATTGAAGTAATGTTTAAAGGTCTGATTAATGAACACATTTATAGACAGCTTACAGGCAGCTGTTTCATCTTTACAGACATGAATAATGCCACTGTGTATGTTGTTAGAGGGTATATTGGGAACATTTTTGAAGGTGTGTTATCAAGGAAGGAAACTTTTGTATATTCTACTATTTTCATCATGTGACTGGATTGAAGTATAAAACTGCTTATCCCCTTTCCATTCAATTCAGTGGAGATGGTTATCAGTTTGAGAAACCATGCAGCTGGTGAATGTGCACATTTGCACCTTGTATATGCTCCTGCTATTTTGGGGCAGAGTTTTGCAGATGGAAGATGGGTGTATGCACCAGTAGACATTGTCAACTGACTGTTGTGTGATGTCACCAGTACAATTTGCAAGTGCAGACAAGCTCCAATGCCTCTGTCAAGTTCCAGTTCTAACTTCCTAACAAAATCCCACCCAAGTTATGAGTTAACCAGCCAACAGCCATAACATGATCATCTCCTTCTAACAAAATTTTAAAAAACACAATACACTCAGTTATCCAGCACCCATGGAGATTGGTAGATGCCGGATAAATGTAGTTTCTGGCTGCTGGAGAGTTACTAATAATAGAGGGCCAGATTAGCTGCACATAGGATGCTCTGCTAAGTATATTTGTCAGTGAGGCTGTTCTAGCAGCAGCAGCTTTTACTCCTCACATTCACACAGGTACAGTACGTTTGGCTGGAGAGTGCAGTGCTGAACCCGGGGAATGTAACGCTAACACTGAACTTACTCAGTCACTCATGTCTGCTTCCAGGTAAAACTAAATTGCAGAGATGTACAGTGGATAAATCTAGGAGCCTGTAAGCATTTTGTGGAATGACAACCTGGCTCCAGGCATTTGCTAAGCCCTATAAAATGTAATTTTTATTTAAAGTACAGTATTCATTTTTTTTTCTGGTTTCTTGATTTCTGGTTAGAGTCTACTGTAATATTAAAACCTTTCATATCTCTCTCTTTCTATGTTTACAGATATTTAGAAGCGAGACACCTTTCTGTGCCTATTCAGCACATTTTTTGTTTCTCTAATTCTTTTTATAAAAAAAAGTCTTTAACACTAGCAGTCTGATAGCTCAACCAAGAGGTGTTGATTAATCTGCCAGACTTGATTAGAGCAGAACGTGGTATGATAGTCCTAGTTTTAGGGTGATATAATTCTTACCTTGCTGCTTTGCAATCTCTCTCATTTTGCTTTTCGTTTCTCTGATAATTTCACACATTTTTCACTGACATCATTGAGTTTGTGTTTAAAATTATCTTGTGCGTCTTATATTTTCAACATAATTATCTAAAAATACACTACTTTCTGACACCTTGTTGTTATCATTGAACTAGCGTAGAATTATTTAAAAAAAGATGCCGAAATAAAATTAAGTGAATAATATGCAAATACTCAGAGAGCTTTTTGGCATCCTGCACAAATTGATGTCATGGAAAATTATTCCACACAGCGGGTAGAATAAATCTTTACTGATAGTGGAGAAGTGGAGAAAAATTAATTTGATATCAATATGAATATTAAATTAAATGGATTCTTCCACCCAAGAAAAATACACACTGATGACTTAAGTATTTTTTAGCAAGTTAAATTATCAGTATATATTCCCTGCTATATATATTCAAGATAAAGTAATACTTTGGTTCTCAACCTCCTTGGAACTCAACATTTTCGATACTCATCTTATCTGGATGATCAAAAAACTTTGGTAATCATCACACCACCTTGAAACTTAATCAATTTACATTGGTACTCAACCTTTTTGGTACTCAATTTGCGGTCAGATTAAGGTTGAGAACCAAGGTACCACTGTATTTTAATAATGAATTAAAAGACCACCATAGTTTATTTACAAGTAAAGGTTTGTTTTTTTGGGCAGAGATAGTGTAGAAATGGTATACAGCTTAAAATAAATTATAGTTAATATTTTTTCTTACTTCAACTATCTGTTTTCTCCTCCAGCAGACCTTTATTCTCCTCCTCCTTGCTCCTTAGGAATGCTGGCAGCGCTGCCTTCGGGCTGTACCTTATTGGAGCTTGGAAGCAGGCTGAGCTATGATGCCAGAGGCCCTGCCCCTTGTCATTATTAGGTCCACCCCCATTGTCTACACAGAGGTAAAAGCTTTATTGTCACCAGCTTGCATCTGCCACATAGGCTTCGCCCTGTGGCAGTGCATAATCCATCATAGGCTCCCCATTTTACTGAGCATGCTCAGTCTGTCCCAGAGATAGGCTGATCACACTTTTTTTCGTCCAGTTTCCAGGTAGAGCTTGTCACGCCCCCTGATAGGCACAGGTAGGAGGAGTAAGTATCTCTGCTTGATACAGTCAAAAGTAATAACTTTTACTTATTTTTAAATGCATACTGTTTATAACACTCTGTGCCAACAAACAAACATTAAGCTGTACTTGCAAATGCACTGGTCCTTTAATATTAAGCTGAGAAAACATTTTCAGTGAGCCTCTTAGTTTACAAGGTTCTTAAAATCAAAAATCTCTATAAAACAAATTCTTATTCCATGATGACCAAGTTTAGTAATCTAATGCAAATAGATTAATACCTTGTAACCTGTTTCTGTACATTTGCTATACAAAAGACCATATTTTCTACAAGGTGACCATATTGGAACAAAATAAATTGCCTTCTGGAATATAATCTTGCAGACTTTATTGGATTTTTGCAATATACTGATGTGCTGTATTTATTATCTCTCATCCTACTGTCAGCTCATTGATTCCTTCTGCATGATTAGGTGCTTATTAATGAAATAATTAATGCACTGCCCTAGATGCTTTAAAGGGACACTTATTTTACTCTGCATTTAATAGGTCGTGTTTTAAACATTAAACATTTTTTCTCAAGTTATCTGAAGTGATATTCCTTTTGTTTGTTCTCAAACTGAGCATTTCTGATGTGATTCACAAGTTTAAATAATTCACTGTGCTTAAGCAGATCAGTTGCACTTCACTGTCATTGACTAAAATACTGGAATACACACATATATATATATATATATATATCCCATAAACTAGTCACATCTATCGTATGTCTCTGGTTGTGCTTAGCCATAAGGCTTTCTTGACAAAGGTACTGTAGGGGATTGCAAGTCTTTTCTCTAGTGGACTGTGATTTGACTGAACTCTCGGCTGCCAATCTTGGGTAACCCTACATGATATAGCTCGCTGCTTCATTGAGGTACACAAGCCTCTTCACCACGACTAGGGAGTGTTCTAGAAGGAAGAATTATATATATATATATATATATATATATATATATATATATATATATATACAGTATCTCACAAAAGTGAGTACACCCCTCACATTTTTGTAAATATTTTATTGTATCTTTTAATGTGACAACACTGAAGAAATGACCCTCTGCTACAATGTAAAGTAGTAAGTGTACAGCCTGTATAACAGTGTAAATTTGCTGTCCCCTCAAAATAACTCAACACACAGCCATTAATTTCAAAACTGTTGGCAACAAAAGTGAGTACACCCCTAAGTGGTGTGAGTACACTCCCCCACCTTCTGTTTGAGGATGCCCACAGATGCTCAATAGGCTTTAGGTCTGGTGACACGCTTGGCCAATCCATCACCTTTACCTTCAGCTTCTTTAGCAAGGCAGTGGTAGTCTTGTAGGTGTGTTTGGGGTTGTTATCATGTTGGAATACTGCCCTGCGGCCCACTCTCTGAAGGGAGGGGATTATGCTCTGCGTCGGTATGTCACAGTACATGTTGCCATTCATGGTTCCCTCAATAAACTGTTGCTTCCCAGTGCCGGCAGCACTTGTCTTTGTACTCCTTACCTGGATATTTTTAATAAGAAACTCTTTCATTTACCCAGTCTAGATAACATCCCATAACAATATTTCAAGCATTAGGTAACAGATGTAGAATCCAAAAGAGCTATGGGAGCTACTAGGAGAAAGCCCTATATACTGTAAGTTATGATAATTACTATATGTGTGCAAGAATAAATTTGCCTTTTAAGAGGGTCAGACAACCCTCATCATGGTGAATGGTCTGAAAGATCATAACCTGAATATGTATAACTTATAGGACAGAATGGAGAGGGGTGATATGATAGAAACTTTCATATATATCAAGTGATTTAATAAAGTTCAGGATGGATGGATGTTCCAGAATGTAAGAACAAGAGGCAAGCATTTGAAGTTGGAATATAAAAGGGGCAATGAGAAGAAAGTACTACTTGACAAAAGGGCTAGTAGAGAAGTGGAACAGCATTCCAGTGAAAATGATATGGTCAAATGCAGTAAAGGAATTTAAGTATGTCTGGGATAAGCATAAGGCCACTCTGAGGCTTTATTAAACAAAGCATTTTAGGTAGATTTACTAGGCATAAAAGATGAGTATTTTGGTTCTTATCTGCTGTCAAATCTATTTTTCAGGTCTATGTGTCAGCATATACTCAAGCACAGGCACGGATAGGAGTGATTTTCTGTTGCAGCAGATGTTACAATTTTCCTCCTACTTGCTCCTCTGTAGATGAGAGATCTCCAATGAATGTTATTGTGATTGACAGTTGACAGATTTGTCCCCTGCTACTTCCTGCCTTGTTAGAATTGAATGATACCTGATGACAGCACTGTAAGCTACTTTTAAGTATTGCTTACTGAGTGGAATCTAAAAAACTATAACGGGGTCGGAGAGGCAATAGAGAAAAAGAAAGTATGACAAGGTTGTGAGCAAGTTATCAGTGAACTAGCTGGAAGTGCTGGTTTAGCATAATGCTGTTTATGATTAAGAGCCTGATCATACGCCAGCATCTGGCAACAGACAGGGAAAGAGGAACAAAATAACAGAAATGTCATGGCTTAGAGAGCAGCGGGACAGTACCTGTTATTTCTGACATATGATTTCAGAAAAGTATATTGGACCTTTTTCTACAGGTTGCCAAAACAATATTAATTGCAGACCCCAGAACACACCAAACAGGTTAGGATTTCAGGATATCACTCTCTCATAAATTACCAAATAACCCACTTAACTGAAAAGCTCTCTACTTAAAGGGATATTTAGGTCAACATATCTGCTGTGTACCACTAGATAGAGACTTGGAAATCATCTATGAAATCTGTTAAAAATTATATTGCTCAAGAATTGACTTAATACTGTGATTTTAGTTAATTATTGTGCAGCTCACAAGAAACTGTATGGATAATGAGGTTCAGGATGTGACTGTCATACCGATTTTATTATACCTTTTTTGATTTCTATACTCATTCTTTATCATTCAGAGAGAAGACTGGGTTTTTGTCTCTAATATTAGAGGTTGATTTTTTAGATCTTAGTTTTTCTTTGTGATGCCCAGGGACTACTGGGGTCTATTTCACAGGGTTATTTCCCTGTGAACCCCTGGATGTGTGGGTTAGGGTTGCCCTGTTGGCATAATATTTGTGTCATTAAGGGCATGTCGTTATAACTGTGTGATATGGTTGTGGCCATGTTTAGGATTTATGGTATCAAGGTGCCCTATGGATATGTTGGGATTGAGCAAACTAATATTGGACCTGAATGGGCATGGGTTAAAGTGGCACAACTGATCCCTTTTCTTCAAAGTGATTGCCCCACCATTTGGGCACATGGACTGGTTTTGCCCTGTTGGCATGAGTTGATTACATTGCCTGTGGTAACATAGATGACATATATGTAATGTTAAGTATGAGAATCCCCATGTTTGGCATCAAAATGACTGATTTTTCCCAAGGAATATAATAAAGCATGTCGCTTGAATACTGGGGGAATAGAGTCAGAGTTGTGTAGGTGGGAAGGAGAGATCTAATTACTCAGTGTTATGTACTTGTGACAAATGGTTGTTACTACTAAGGGAGCTTGTCACAAAGACGTGCCATCTCTGACCCCCCCCCCCCCCCCCCCCCACACACACACACAGAAAGCCTGTCTCCAGGACAGGAAGATATGGGTCACTAGAAAAGCTGACACTACATGATTGACAGGTGGGCCACATGTCTAGGGGCATGAAGTGTGCAGATTAGATAAAGGGGACTATCACTAGGGGGTGTGATTTGGTGACGAGGGGTGACTAAAAGGTATAAAATTGTTGGATGGATGATCAATAATTGTTCTCAGTGTGATCATACATAATGATGTGTGTGCTCATAATTGCGGTAGGGGCTAGCCCTGATCATAGGGGTTAATAATTCTACATCTGCCTAAAAGAGGGGTTACAGCCAGTAACTCTGCTGCTCTGTCTGATAATTCTTGTGTTCCTGTGGTCATCCTGAGGGTCCAATACTGGTTTGGTTCTATTCTCTGCTAGCAGCGATAATTAAAGTATTGCTGGGTGGGTCAGAACCAGGTTCTGGGTGAGCACAATTGAAGAAGCTGTTGTGACATCCTTTTTTATACATTGGTTCAAATAATATAAAAAAACTACAATACCCATAATTTACTTGTAGCCCACACTTTACATTGTAAATCTGTTCTCAATAGTATCCCTTAAGCTAAATAAAATGGATTGTAAAAACAGGAATAGGTGAGGTTCGATCTCACAATCTTCCAACGCTTGTGCACTAAGGCAACTTAAGAGATAATTATTGATGAGTGAACAAATATATACCTAATATGGGAAATGCATTACTTCCTTGCAATGCATCACTCAACCTGTGCAACTGATTCTGGTGAGTCTCACTTATCTATAGAGCTCATTATTTATACAGCTTATTCAGGGGTGCAAACGAGCACTCTAAAGCTGCTATCAACAAATGCTTCTAAGTCAATTTAGCAGTAGTATTGAATAGGAGAACACTTTATCCACATGACTTTTCATTTCTGTTTAGATTGCACTTGTTGACTTCACTGTTCTTTAAGCAGTGGACCTTTTGAGACTCACTGAAGATTGGAATTGGAAACCACAGCTGCAATGGCTAGAGTGAGGCCAAGTTTTCATGATAAATATAAGAAGTCCTTGCTTTGCGAGTGTTTCCACCAAGAATCTCCCATGATGAATACATAACAAGTCAACACATTACATGAGATCCAAAAACCAAAAATAGTTCCCTCAAATATGTGCAGCCACTCACATAGGCCAACATAGGAAAGTGTAATTTGACCATTCGTTAAGGCTATCCAAAGCCTTAGCAAGTGATCATATATCCCTCCCTATTACTATTTTTTAGCCTTCGCTGCTGTGATTGTGGCAGGAAAAGAGTTAAGATAGTAATGTATACAGGAGATTTATGACCCCTCAGCCTAGCCCATCCCCTATGGCTAATATATAATAAAGTTTGTAGGTCTGCAGGAATGACCCCCCCCCCCCCCCGGGTTCTTGGGGGGAGCAATTAATCCTTGTAATAAGGTCCACCCTAACCCCTAACAGTGCAAGTGGGCTAAGATGGTCTATCACCCCCTATCTAACTTTACTTACTCCCTAACTCTACCCCATAGGGTAGGATGGACCAACATGGCTGCTAACCTCTTCCAGTAATGAGGTTCCATAAGGATATCTATAATACACTTCCCTCCTAAATTCTATGTCACCCGATACACAAATGATTTTTACTATATTTTCACTCACAAAATATGTTTTTTAGCTAAATTAAAGCATAGTGTAAAGTTGTTTATATTACTATAGTATATTTTACTCTAGCATACTGGAGAGGATTTGAGCATTGGAGCCTTAATCATGTTCCTCAATGTCTATGTACAGTATCTGCATCAACCATATTTAGTGATCAATGCAACCACTCTTTATAAATCATTACTGTTTTATATTATTATCGTTTATTTGTAACACGCCAACATATGCCGTAGCGCTATACATAAGTTAAGTTACAGGCAAAGACAAGTTCAAGATTAACATATTGCGAAGAATGGAGGGCCCTGTCTTTAGGATCCGGTGTCCATAGCGCTTTCCCTAAAGCACCTTGCAGTAATTGAAACCTGCAGACTTACAATCTAAAGGTGATGTAAGGGGGTGCGTTGTTGTTGAGGGCTTTATAGGTTAGGGTCAAGATTTAACTTGTTATTCTGGAGGCTAAGGGAAGCCGGTGGAGTGATTGACAAAGAGGAGCTGCCGACACTGAACGTTGTGTGAGGAAGATGAGTCTGGCGGAGGCATCTATTATGGATTGAATTGGGGAAAGGCGAGTGGTGGGCAGGCCAAGAAGGAGTAAGTTGCAATAGGCGAGACGAGAAATGATGGGAGAGTGTATTAGAATCTTAGTAGTGTCTTGTGTGAGGTAATGGCATATTCTGGAAATGTTTTTTTCAGATGAAGAAGGCAAGATTTAGTTAGTGACTGTATGTGAGGAATGAAAGAAAGGGCAGGGTCCAGTAGAACCCCCGAGACAATGCTGTAGTAGAGGGTGGGGAGATTAAGAGTTCAGTCTTAGACATGTTGAGTTTTAGATGGTGGGTGGACATCCAAGAGGATATACTAGAGAGGCAGTTGGAGAGATGTGGTAGAACCAAGGGGTATAGATCTGGTGCTGAGAGGTAGATTTGATTGCCATCTGCATAGAGATTGTGCTGAAACCCCAAAGAGTTTATTAGGGTACCAAGTGAGGATGTATAGATGGAGAGGAGGAGGGGGCCTAGGACTGATCCTTGGGGTACGCCAAAAGACAGGGGGTGAAGAGAAGAAGAGGTGCCAGAGAAGGAGACGCTAAATGAACGTTCTTGGAGGTATGATGAGAACCATGAGAGAGCAGTGTCTCGAATGATGAGGGAGGAGAGAATTTGGAGTAGAAGCAGATGGCCAACGGTGTAAAAGGCGGCAGAGAGATCCAGAAGAAGCAAAATGGAAAAGTGGCCTTTAGATTTGGTGATGAGCAGGTCATTGGTGACTTATGTAAGGGCTGTCTCAGTGGGGTGTTAGGGCGAAAGATGGATTGGAAGGTGTCCAGAAGAGAGTTAGAGGAGATGAAACTGGTAAGGCAGTTATAGACGAGCCACTCCAGCAGTTTAAAAAACAGGGGGAAGTAGAGAGATAGGGCAATAGTTAGATGCAACATCAGAATCAGATGAAGGTTTCTGAAGAGTGGGCGTAATTAGGACATGTTGTAAAGAAGATGGAAACATGCCAGTATTTAGGGAAAGGTTGAAGATGTGTGTGAGAGCTGGGATTAGTGTAGTAGAGAGGGGAGGGATGAGCTGATTTAGAATAGGATATAGAGCCCAGGTAGTGAGGTCAGAAGATGATATTAGGATGAAGACTTCATCCTCTGTTACAGGGGTAAAGTAGTTCAAAGTGGCTGTAGGAAAGGGGAGGGTAGAAGACTGGGTATTGTTGGTTAGTTGAGAGTTTGGAGTGTGTGAGCCGTGAGACAGGAAGGGATGGGAGGAGGTGGTGGGCAGAGGAGAGTATTGAAAGTGGCAAACAGACGTTTGGGGTTGGAGGACAGAGTTGATATTAGTGATGTCAAGTAGTGCTGTTTGGCCAGGTTGAGGACGGAGGAGTAGGAACGGAGGGCAGAGGATTAGGAACGTAGCATAAACTTGTAGTGAACGAAATCTGCTGTGGAGCGTGATTTCCTCCATAGTCGTTCAGCAGTGCAGGAGCACTTCTGAATGTAACGTGTGTGTATTGTGCCATGGTTGTGGATGCGTGCGGTTATAGGGGCAAGGGTGTCAAGGGTGGAAGAGAGAGTAGAGTTGTAGTGTGAGGTGGCAGTGTCAGGGCAGTTGAGGTTGGTGATAGGGCTGAGTAGAGGTTAGAGCACAATGGAGCACTGTGTAGGGTCAAGTTCTAGCAGGTTTCTGTGAGTTATTTTGGCTGGGGTTGAAGAAGAGGGATGAGAGGAAGAGGTGGTGAGGTTGAAGGTAAGAAGGTGATGGTCAGATAGAGGGAGTGGGTCGATGACTGGGTTGGAGGTAGGGCTGATATTGGGGAAAATAAGGTCAAGAGAGAATCTGTAAGTTGTGAGAGGCAGAGGGAAGAGGTGAGTGCAAGCAGTTTGGCGGCGGCTGGTGAGGTGGGAGTGTCGATGGCAATGTTGAAGTCTCCAAGTATCAGTGTAGGAATGTTGGAGGAGAGAAAGTGAGGGAGCCAGGCGGAAAAGTGGTCGCGAAATTAAGAGGGATTTCCTGGGGGGCAATAGATTACAGCAACACGTAGAGAGATAGGAGAGAAGAGGTGGATAGTATGAACTTCAAAAGAGGAAAATTGGAGGGATGGGACAGGCGGTATGAGGTGATATGTACAGCAAGAGGATAGTAATACATCCACACCACCACCTTGTTTGTTCCCAGTTATAGGTGTGTGACTCAGGTGAAAACCACCATACGAGAGTGCTGCAGGGGAGGCAGTGTCAGAAGAGGAGAGCCAGGTTTCAGTGTGAGCCAGTAGATTGAGGGAGTTGGTAATGAATAGGTCTTGAGTGAAAGTGAGTTTATTGCAGATAGATTGTGCATTCCAGAGAACGCAGGAGAAAGGTAGAGTGGAAGGTTTGTGACAAGTGATGATACCATCTCAAGTTAATCACCCACCCATCACATTATCATCTCACTAGTAAAGACACTAATTCCCTCTGACACCTTCAGTTTAATGATTCAACCCTCTGGTTGAGAATGCCAAGGTTTAAGAAATTACTAGTGCTGGATCAATTATATATACTGTAGCAACAATACAATTATCAATGTATTATAGGATATTTTAGTTTCCTTTTTACACTATCCTATTATTCACTTGAAAGGGACAAAGTTTTGGAGAACTAGAACTCATAAATGTAAAATATTTTTGAACACTAAAAAAATAAAAACAGACTACAATTTATTACTTGTTATATGCAGTACTGGCAACTCCAAAAGAGGGAGATATGTATTACTGCGGCTTATTCTGATGTTTTTTGGCAATCTCTTTTTTCTCCAATTTGTTTGTTAAGGAGACAATAAATTGCTCTTACATGAAAGTGCATGGAGAGAAGTTCTAAATGCACTTTATATAACTTTTGTTGGGCCAAGAAAGCTGCAATTTCAAGAAGGCAGAACAATGTGAGAAGTGGCTAAAACAGCAGAAATAAACTGCCTATATAATGGTCATACAATATAATTTCCTATTAAGTAATTGATTAGCAAGAAAATCAGTTTGTGAAACAAATAAATGTAGACCTTAAAACTGATATTTAGCATTGCAGTTTAAGGCAGCCTCTCTTAGCTGTATAGATGTTACTACAGAAAAACAGACTGGTCTGGTACACATTTTAGAATAGCCTCCTGGGCAGATCTTCTCCCACCACCTGGTGGGGGGAAGAGAAACTACTACGCTAGAGGTGAATGTAAGTATTAAAAGTTACACTGAACTTTTTTCTTCAAATATTGCTTATCGGTTACTAAATAAAGAAATTATACCATATCTGATGACTAACATGGTCGCCCTTGAGGATTATTTTTAAAGGATTGGGGAACTCAGCTCCTTGATGACACTTTTTGTGCTCTGCTGTGTTGCTGATGATCCGTTTCCCATGGTTTGGGACTGACAAAAAGCCATATGTTTTCTATACTAAGCCATATTTTTCTCTAGAGCTATGTTTCGCTGACCCATTGCAATTTTGGGTGATAAATCCCTTTCTCTGCCACAATGTGACAAGAAGATTAGACAACCTTATATTTATAAAGCTAGGTCTGGGGAGACAGTGCATGTCGGCATACAGCCAATATATTGTCTATGCGTCTACACTGATGATGTAAAAATAAACTGCTCACTGCCAAAAAGCTGCTATTTCTCCAGACACCTTCCTTGCAACAAATCACATTTTTCTTATTTTTTAACTGTTGTTTTATTTAAGTAAATATCAATGTGTTGTGAGTTAGCAAGTTAATGTATTACAAGATACTGATTATGCAATGGTTGTGAAGAAAGAAACTTGACACAGAAGTTACAGATTTACTACCATGCTATTAAAATTAAGTTTAAACATAAAAGTTTCTCTTTATGTGAAAAAGTAATTATGCAAAGGTTAAGAAAAATCAAGACCTTTTTCTAATTAAAACTACCTCCTCATAAAATCTACTACACAGGCTAGGAACCGGGCCCAGACTGATGGGAGGCAGTAGCCTTGAAACAGCTGTACTTGGGTGGGATTCCTGGCTTGTGTATAATTTATCCTTTGCTTTGCCCAAAGATGTGTAATACAGCAGGCATATGCTTAAAGGAAACCATATTTGAAATGGTTATGGATTACAAGAGTGAAGCTTTTGTGGGCACATTTACATGTCCCTGCCCAGGTTCCCCAAATGCAGTGTAATAACTGTATTTCTAAGAATTCTGAGCAGGAAACATGTTTTTTAACTTGTTTGAGACATTCAAATGTGAACACAAATGTACTTTTTATTTATTTACTAATTAACTCTATTTAGAGTGTGTGAAGGTAATGCACCAGCTGACTGATGAAGGGGTAACAGAGAAATCAGTTACTCCCTTTACTGGCAGTACTAATATATTTTGCCAAAATTTATGCAAAAACACTTTGTACAGGGAACTTTCTGTCATGATTTTCACTGATTCCCATTCTAGCTCAATATCTTTGTGATCCCTGTGTAAACCTGAAAAATGCAATTGCACAGTGCGACTGAGTAATAAATAACGTGATCTTGAGCTGGAATGGAAATCAGTGAAAATCATGACAGAAAATGCCCTTAAATATATGTGTAACACAATAAAAACGTATAAAGTACACATTTGCATATTTATTATTTTTTTAATTTTGGGCTCCAAAAATAGGGGTCATCTTATACATGGGGGCGTCTTATACAAGAAAAAATGTGGTAAATATTACACTGTATAGATTTGTATAGTTTCTTAAAATATTACAGTGTATAGATTGATTAACTTCAAAGATCAAGTTATCGACAAGTATTCGCTGTATGCAGAAATTGCTTTTATTGGTATAACAGAAAATATCAAGGATTATCCATTAGAAGTGTTTAAACTTATATGATTTGATATTTAGTTAGATTGCAATATACAATCTACCTGATGTCTATTACAATCTCTTTTGGATGATTGGATAACAATTAGTCTTAACACACTTTATATTTGGTTAGATCAATATATCAATCAATAAGCAATGAATGCAAACTTATTGAATATGGATTAACAATTTATGTTAATACAATCTATGTTGGTTCAATATAGGAGTATATAAACAGTGTATATGATCTTATAAAGTTTGGTTAACAGACTGTCTATATATTTGGTTAGTGCAATACAAAAATGATATGCATAAACACAATCAACTGTCTATTTGTGATATATATATATATATATATATATATATATATATATATATATATTGTAACGGATCTACTGGCACCCCGACCGGGTACCTCCGTTGATGGATGCGTCCTAGCTTGCGTCGAGGCCTACAAGCACTGCACCGGACACCAAAACCACCACAGACTCCAAGGATAGTACGACAGGAACAAGCGTTCAGTAGTTACAGCTCAAGGGAGTATGCAAAAGCATAGCAATCCCCAGTATGATAGCGATCCCCTTAAATAACGAGACGAGGCTACGTTTTGAAGGGTCAAGAAGAACTATATTTTAATGACAGGGAATCTCCTTTTATGCAATGGTGCCCTCTGAAGGGCTACACCCACATAATTATCACAACAGCCAATTATATACATGGTTCAACCCCCACGTCTCCTCCCCTCAGATAACAGGTAACACAATTAAAACAGACACAATTTTAACCACATTCTGGATGTACCCCAAATACAGGGGGTACACCTTCAAGTCCAGCACCGTTCAATAGCTCTCACCCAGGGGAACAACATATACAAAAATGGCATGAATCAGACCAGGGGTTCAAAAGTTAGTAAACATATATTTTACACATAACACCCAGACATTGCACATATCCCCCACACAATACACATATAGGACAATAGGTGAGTCACACCTCCCTGGCAACTTGGATACAATCAGACATTAATTAGATCATTCTTCTTTGTTCTTATCAGAGAATGAAAACACTTTGGAAAATCCTTTACAACTTTCTTATCTCTTGAATCTCTGTAATAGGATTATCTATTAGCCTAGGTCTGCAAAAGTCTGGCTAATATTCTGCAGAGCATAAACCAGCATACATATTGTAGGATCATATTTTAACCATAATAATCATAAAACAGGGTAAAACAGTGATGGGTTCCGTTACATATATATATATATATATATATATATATATATATATATATATATATATATAATATTCATAATTAGCAATATAACCTATTACAGTAAAATATGGAATGACACTATATGTAGCAGTAAGTATTTAGAAATATAGATTGAAGCAATATGTATCAGAATTGCTAATTAAACTTTGTTTTTAAGTATTAGCAAGTGATTATTTGGTTATTGGTCTTACATCAGAATTGATTCGATTTCATTTTATTTATCAAGACGGTCAATTCAATCATTAATTATGTAAGACAGTTTTGTTGATGTGTGATACAAGATTATATATGCTAAATATGGCTTGTTGTGTGGATGTTTTAATAATTATATATTAATCTTTGTAACAGAGCTAAACGGTTACATTATTAAATAAAGTCAATCAGACTGTTTTAGAGATATGGGCACAGATTAAAATATTGATCAACATCTACAGTCCGGAAAATAGATGCTAATTTGTGTGGGTCCGTGGCCACTCCCAAAAGAGTAGCAGGATGGTGATATATGGGGCTAAGTTTAACTCTACTACAAACTTAATAGTTAATACCATTTTCTAAGTTACCTATGTATGGAAATTCAGGATAACACCTGTCAATGGAGAATCTCTTCTCACTGAAGAAATCCCTCTTTCTGTGATTGGATTGTTTAGAGAGAGTTAAGATAGAATAGAATTTGATATACCGTTTATACTCGAGTATAAGCCGAGTTTTCCACCCCTTTTTTTCAGGCTAAAAAGAGCCCCCTCGGCTTATGCTCGAGTCACTCTCTCCCCCCCCCCCCGTGTCTCTCTAACCCCCCTGTGTAAATCTAACCCCCCTGTGTCTCTCTAACCCCCCCGTGTCTCTCTACCCCCCTGTGTCTCTCTACCCCCGTGTCTCTTTCCCTCCCCCCTCCTCATTCTCAACCCCCCTCCTCATTCTAAACCCCCTCATTCTAAACCCCCCCTCATGCTACCCCTCTAAATACTCCCCCTCTCCCCTCACTTACCTGCATCTGCATCTGAAACTCCTGCTCCGGCCTCTGCTCCTTCTGGCGTCTTGACGTGCCGCGCATGTGACGTCGCAGCATTAGCATATACCGGGTGCCGGCATCCGGTATATGCTAATGCCGTGACGTCACATGCACGCCACGTCATTAGCATACACCGGGTGCCGGCACCCGGTATATGCTAATGCCGTGACGTACCATGCGCGCCACGTCATTAGCATATACCGGGTGTTGAGGATGAGGAGGGGGGTTGAGGATGAGGAGGGGGTTGAGGATGGGGGGGTTGAGGATGGGGGGGTTGAGGTTGAGGAGGGAGGTTGAGGTTGAGGATGAGGAGGGAGGTTGAGGAGGGAGGTTGAGGATGAGGAGGGAGGATGAGGAGGGAGGTTGAGGATGAGGACGGAGGATGGGGGGGTTGAGGATGGGGGGTTAAGGTTGAGGAGGGAGGTTGAGGGGGTTGAGGATGGAGGCTGAGGAGGGGGTTGAGGATGAGGAGGGGGGTTGAGGTTGAGGAGAGGGTTGAGGATGGGGAGTTGAGGTTGAGGAGGGAGGTTGAGGTTGAGGATGAGGAGGGAGGTTGAGGATGGAGGATGGGGGGGTTGAGGATGGGGGTTAAGGTTGAGGAGGGGGTTGAGGATGAGGAGGGGATTGAGGAGGGAGTCTGAGGAGGGGGCTAAGGATGAGGAGGGGGGTTGAGGTTGAGGAGGGGGTTGAGGAGGGGGTTGAGGATGGGGGGTTGAGGGTGAGGAGGGAGGTTGAGGAGGAGGGGGTTGAGGAGGAGGGGGTTGAGGAGGAGGGGGTTAAGGAGGAGGGGGTTGAGGAGGAGGGGGTTGAGGAGGAGGGGGTTGAGGAGGAGGGGGTTGAGGAGGAGGAGGGAGGTTGAAGATGAGGAGGGGGAGAGACACAGGGAAGGGAGAGGGGGGAAGAGACACATGGAAGGGAGAGGGGGGAAGAGACACAGGGAAGGGAGAGGGGGAAGAGACACAGGGAAGGGAGAGGGGGGACGAGACACAGGGAAGGGAGAGGGGGGAAGAGACACAGGAAAGGGAGAGGGGGGAAGAGACACAGGGAAGGAAGAGGGGAGAAGAGACACGGGAGAGAAAGGGGGACACAGAGGGCACAAGAGGGACACAGGGGGCAGCACATTTCCCACCCTCGGCTTATACTCAAGTCACTCATTTTACCCAGTATTTTGTGGTAAAATAGGTGCCTCGGCTTATACTCGGGTCGGCTTATACTCGAGTATCTACGGTAGTCAGATATACTAATGTATCGTAAGGAAGATTTTAAGGGGGCATATATGTGCCAAGAATGATGGTCAGTTTGTTCTCAGAACAGGACTGTCAGATAAGATTGGAAATGGTATAGGGTAAGGCTTAGATGGTAGCAGGAAAGACCCTTGAAAAAAAGCAAAAGACAAAAGACAAAAAGCCCAGAAAATTATCTCACTGCTTCTGATAAACTCTTTCTGCCCCTCATCACAAGGCTGATTTCCACCAATGACAATCAGCCACTCCCCTCTTTATGTATATGAACATATTTATAATAAATGAATAAATATATTGAGAATGTCTGCTTCTAACCACATGGGAGTGCTCTAGTTGTATTAAATTGTTATGACCTTGACATTAATTATGTGACAAATTATTTCTGGTAAATTGGCTGCTATTTCATCATATCTATCCACCTGCACGTTAACAGACTTGAAGGAACAATGGAACATTGAATAACCGACATATCAGAAAATACTATGTTTCTTTTCAACTTTCTTACCCAAGAGAAAAATATTTGCAAACTCAGACATTTAATTTGAACAAAGAGAAAAATTATTTAGCCCCTTCACAAGTTAAAGAGGCATACTGTGTTTGTGCATGATTACAATGGTAATTAGTAAGTGGACCAGCATATAATGTAAATAATAGATAGGTGTGGCATCCTTTTACCCTCAAAATGCACGGCAATATAAACTCTATCACACACACACACAAACTTCACTAATATATCATGGATTCCTCCAGATGCCAAAATCTTTTTGTAATCAAAAACCTAGCTTTATAGGTAAAACTTGTTATTTCCCTTCTTATTATTCTCATTGCTTTATGGTACAATTGAAAGTAATATATTAGACATGAGGCGAGGGAATGGAAGGTGTTTTGTGATAGAGGAGAAATATTTTCTACTCTTAAGATCTTAATGGGGCAAATAGATATCCTTCAATGAACAACCAGTGTCTTACATCAATGATTTCCAAACTAACCAAGCCATGGAGCCATGTTTAGGTTTTGAAAATATTGACAGAACTCCAAGAACCCAAACTTACTAACATGAAATGCCACAGTCAATACTCATTATTCCAAAATTAAGTTACAAACCTAACAAAGGTAGAAGTACCCCACAGTGGGCCTTGGGGCCCCAAAGGTCCACTCTACTGTTCTAATCAAATGAGCTAGATGTGCCAATTATGCATTGGGCATTAATAAACATATTCAATTATTGTAAAGAGCAATATTCACGCACACACTCAACACACACACACAACCAACATACACACACACAGAACAACACAACCCTGTCCATTGGCTGGGTACTTGTTTTGTGCAATAGCTTTTGCCATGGGTGCAGCATATGTACAAATGTTATTCACTTATAGGATCTGAATGTTTAGACCTATTTCTCAGCCAAACCCCCACTCTCTCTTAATGACCTTATCAGAGTGGAGACAAATACTCAGATGGAGGCTTATACTTTTATCTTTGAAAATTAATTTAATATTGACTGTTGCTATCATAAATAGTTAAATAGGAATTTAATTAATAGTAATAATTAAAATATCTAGCTCATGTTGATGTTACAGTGTTTTTTTAATATTAATATCCAAATTAGAAAAAAAAAATTCCATGTCTTTCACACACAATCGAGCCTCTGTGTTTCACTGAACACAGTTTGAGAAGTACTGCTTTAGTGATTTAATTTCTAGAATAACTTTACTAATATAGTTGTAATGGTTATTTTGAGCTCTGTGAACGGCCTGAAGATTTTTGAGTTAAATCAAGAGACGAATGAACAAGACCAATTTGAAATTCAATTTGTTTCTAGCCTTGACCAATACATAGTAAAGGTTATTCTCTATGTGAAATCATTATTACACAGGAAAGCATTAAATTAACATGAAACACAAACCTTTTATTAATTTAAAAGAGCATGTTTAAAACATTGTAATAGTAAGTTTTGGTGAGAAAAAACGTAAGTATAACTAACAGGAAATGCCTGTGCACATCGGGCAGTGTGTAGGACTCACTGCATGAAAAAATATGACTCATCGATTTATATTACTTAAAATTGGTTGACAACCCCACAAACACAATTATACATTTAAATCACTTGATTTTGAAGTGGAATTGTTATTTTTAAAAGAAAACACACTCTCAAATGCTTTCAAATACACTCTTTCAGATGCAAACAAACAGAAAATGCTCTTCGTGGTCCTTTAACCATATATATTAAATAAGAATAGCCAAAAGGATCCCTAAATAAAATAGATTAAATAAATATAAATATTTAAAATTTAGCGTGAACTGGATCCCCAAATAAGCTCACCAGAACACTAGAAAAAATCCAAGACTCTATTTTGAAAGTATGTAGCAACAAACTAAAGAAAACTTTATTAATAAAAAAACAAAAGTGGAATTAAAAAGATATATATATATATATATATATATATATATATATATATATATATATATATATATATAAGTATTTACATAACTTACATTACAGGCTGATGAAAAGGGTACAAGCTACTATAAATGACCCCTTCAAATGAAGAATCCAGTTCTTATTAAGATGGGAGCAAATTCTATCAAAATATATATATATACATATGCAACTAATAATATAATTTTTCTAGTGTTCTGGTGAGCTTATTTGGGGATCCAGTTCACGCTAAAATCTAAATATTTATGGTCCTTTAACCGCGTTAGCAGTAATTCCGAGCGTGGCTACGGGTTAATGCTCAATACCTATAGTGGCAAACCCGTGCCACGCTCAGGATCACACGCATCCGTCTTCAGGGTTCTCTTCCCTGCATGCGTTGGAATCGCAGGGGGCGGAACAAGGCGGCCTGGCCGCATCAGCACACCCGAGTGTGCCACTTTAACACTCGGGGGCACTGACAAGGCCAGACCGCCAGGGAGGTTAAGTGTTCAAAAATAGAAATACTATCATTTTGAAATTTAGACCTATGGAAGAGCATAATTGACAAATTAGGATATTGTTCTGAAAACTCTTTAGTACAGGGGGTCTCAAAAGGTGGTTCTAAAAGAGATGCTGGTTCCTGAGACATTCTCAGCAATAAAGATGAGCGAGGAGAGCCTATCAATTTAAATATACTATTACTATTTGTCATAGTTAAATGTAAGTAATCACTTCTGCAGTTAAAATGTAATATATTCAACTGAGAGAAAATAAATGAAAAATCTACTGGATCACATGTAGTGTCTTGTTAGAATGTTCAAAGTGGACTCCATGAGCAATGAAAGGGAACCAGCCACTGATTTTGGACTTGTCGAGGCATACCAATCGTGCAGTTTGCATTATACTGGATGGATGACCAGTTAGTTGAATCCTAAGAATCTCAGAAGGTTATAAATGCTAAAGCCTTTGAGATTGTTAGGTTTTCAGCCAACTGGGTGTGTTCTTCCTCCTACTCCCCCTTTCCCTCTCTTTAAGTGTTAACTGTTGTCCTGAGATAACACAGAGAGACAGCCATGAGGATATTGAAAAGTAATTTCTGCTTAGACATAGCAAAATCCAAGTTCAATTATCTATCACTAATTTAGATTGTTTTAATAACAAACAACTGCAAATATCATTATTTATAATTGGATCGTTCATGTTCTAATTTCCCTTTAACAACAAATGGATTTCCTTCCTTAATATGGTATATTTATCAAGGATCTGTGCCTTGAAAACAAACACTTTAAACCCAAGGCTGTGAGGAACAGCTCACGTTGTTTGCTTGTTGAAACTCAATTTGAAGCATGCCACAACACTTCACTTCCTGGTAATTATTAGCAATAACCTACTGTGTAAAGTGAACATCCTGTTGTATCTAAAACACTCACAAAACCAGCAGTCGCATTCGCAATGTTGGAACGATGCACTTTTTATGTTCATATGACATCTTTCCTTTATCCTGAAATTAAATCCTACTATAACCATATTGAAATTAAAGTAAATCCAAAAGTCTACAAATTGAAATTGCAGATGTTTGTAATGTAAAGCTAGATATGAAACATGTCAGAAATGTTTACATCTGCAATGTGACCTTGCAACCAACAAAATTCAAACCACAGATGATTATAATCTCCTAACCCCCATACCCCAGGACCACCCAACCCCCCCCCCCCCTCACCCTAACTCCCCAGCTCCACATTATGATCTCCTCCTAGGCCCTCATTCAATTGCGATTTGGCCAATTAAATAGTGCTCTAAATAAGCACATAACATATTTTTTTTAAATAAGTTTTTAGTTAGTGAAAACCTTGTTTCACTAACTAAAAACTTCTTTAAAAAAATATGTTATGTGCTTATTTAGAGCCCTATTGAATTGGCCAAATTGCAATTGAATGAAGGCCCTAGTCCCTAGGGCCACCCAACCCTCTCACCCCTGCACACCCATTATGATCTCCTAACACCAACACCCCAGGACCATCCAACCCCCCTTCCCCCCACCCTAACTCCCCAGCTCCCACATTATGATCTCCTAGCCCCCAGGGCCACCCAACCCCCCTCTCTACCCCCTCTTGCTCAGCCTCTCCCTCAATATTATCCTTTCCCTCTCTCTTTACCACCCCTGTGCCCCTCCCCAGCTGTCTATCTGCCCTTCTTACCTCTTTCCAGGCACTAGATGTCGCTGTGATGCGCAGGACACTGGTGGAGGCGCATGCAATAAATGCTCGCACACGTGCATTTGCAGTGGCAAAACTCACAAGATCTGTAACTCCTTTCTTGCAAAAAAAAATAAGCGCCTTTAGATTGCCAGCTCACCTGTGCACAGCAATCTTTAGGTTATTCCACAAGTTTTCTTTCGTATTGTGGTCTGGGCTCTGGCTGGGCCATTCCAAGACAATGAGCTTCATTTTCTGAAGCCATCATTTGGTTGATTTGGATGTATCATGCTGCAAGGTGAAATTCCTCTTCATCATCAGCTTTTCTGACTGAGGACAGCTACTTTTGACTAGAGCTGAAGAAAAGCAGCCCCAATGCATGAGGCGTTGATGTTCTTTTTTGTGAGCAATGCCTTCCGTCTTCCACCCTACCCCATAGCGCAAACATGTACAAAATACAGGAGTTTGTTGTCACATGAAAGTACTGTCCAGAAATTCCTACAACTCCTTTAACATTGCTGTAGACCTCTTGGTGTGTGTTTCTGTCGTTAAGTCATGTCTGACTCTCCATGACCTCATGGACCACAACACACCATGGTGATCCACTTGGTATTCATGGCAGAGATACTGGAGTGGGGTGCCAGTTCCTAGGTGGTCTCTTATCCAAGTACTGACCAGGTCAACCCTGCATGACTTCAGGATGGTGTGACCTCTTGAGTCCCTGACTGGAATCAAATCCAGGTCGCAGTGGTGAAAAGCACTGAAACCTGACCACTGGACCGCCAGGCAACCCACGGCTCTTGGTAGCATCCCTGATAACATTTCTCCTTGTTTTGTCATCAAATGTAGAATGTTTCTTTTCTTTAGTGCCACATTTTCTCCACTTATTTATGATAGTCTTCACAGTGTTTCATTGTACATCCAGTATCCTGGAAATTCTTTTATACCCTTCTCCTGATCATTACCTTTCAACAATAACATCCTGTAAGTGTGTGTGTGGATGCACATTGTCTTGATTTCTGGCTTTATATCACAAAAACCTGCTATTTCAATAAATGGGTGTAGACTTTTTTTATGCAATGTAGTTTACGGTTTTAGAATCATATCATCCAGGTACTTCCTTTTGAGCATTAGTGCTAAAATATTATTGAATCTTGTGATGTGTCTTTTTTACAGTGAGAAACTCCTCACTCATTTGTGAACTAGATGTGATGACAGAAGATCTGTACTAATATAAGTGATTAACAAAACACGCTAATCAAAGCACAACTTTAGTTCTAAACTGTGCCAGTTATACTCATGTTTCTTCAGTAACTCATATCATCAATCGTACAGTGGTCTTGTAGAACTTACAGGCAAGTGCTAAAACTTTTAAATATATATATTTGAACTTCTATAAGTAAACTTTTTTTTTAAATAAGAGCAACCTGTGTTTCGATTAAACTTCAGTGTAAATTTCAATTAGCAGGTTTGTTGTCAGGTTACACTATGTTAATACATCTGGAACAAAGTGTTTGCTGATATTTCCATCAGGCAGAAAATCTTTGTGCTGTACCATATACTGTAATCAATACTACTCTTGTTGATGATCACCCCTTACACTCTGTTCTGTGGGTTTTTCCAAGCTTTGGTATATGACTGTATCGTGCATGGAGTACATGGACCTTCCCAACAGCCTGGCAATCCAGTACAGAAGATGCTGGGACTCTGCAGCAGCGGAACTGTCCCTGCTCTGTCCGATCAGCTGTTTCATGCTTGCAAGCTTCAGCAGCACCGGCATGGATGCGCTGACTGGAGGGGGCAGGAACAGAATCAAGAAAGAACACACTGCACAAGATTGCAACCAACCCAACGCATTGTCTGGAGGACGTGTCCAGTTATTTATTTGTTTATTACTATATAAATATTTGAATGTCTTTATTATAACTGTGGTTTCGTGCAGAAATGAACCAGTGCTATTAGACTTTAAAGGGAATCTGTTACGCCAGCAGGGAGTTGATTTAATTTTAAAGAGCATTAAAAACTGGTCATATATAGTCATAGCAGTTTCTCTCTACAGCAAATTATGTCTGAAATATGTGTGGCTCAGTATGTAAATGTGCTTCTCACAATGCTGAAGGTAAGGGTGGGAGTAGGGTCTAACTGTCAGATAACATTGTAGGTCTTTATTTTGACCACGACAAAGACAGACAAGCCTACTGTAATCCTTAATTAGTAACTTATTAAATTGCGATCCAGCCAATTGAATAGGGCTCTATATAAGCACATAGCATCATTTTGTTACAGAAGTTTTTAGTTAGTGAAGACCTTGCTTTTGGATAGAAGTTCACTAACTAAAAACTTCTGTAAAAAAATATGCTGTGTGCTTAATTAGAGCCCTTTTAAATTTATTTCTTGAATCACAATTTAATAAGGCTGCATATTTCCATTGTGCAGAAATTCCTGTAAATTCAAAGGCCTCAGAAAATTGATCACCAGAACGCACAATGGTAGATTACACTGCAGCATAATTACACATAAAAGATAATATATTAGAGGCTGTAATATTTTATTTTCCTTTCTGAAAACATTTGCCCTATTTTGAAGTATTTCTAATTTCTAATTTTTCCAAAGGATATGCTTTAAAGTGGTCCTTTAATTCATGCCGAGCAGCTTACTGCAATCACATATCTGTTGCAGCAGATTATACTGCTTCACAGCCTTATTAAATTGTGATTCAGTTAATTGAATAGGGCTCTATATAAGCACATAGCATATTTTTTTACAGAAGTTTTTAGTTAGTGAACTTCTATCCAAAAGCAATGTCTTCACTAACTATATATACATATAGAGTCATATTAAATTGTCTGAATCACAATTTAATAAGGCTGTGAATGTGGGCAGTTGCTTTATAGATTATATTACTATTACATTTTGTTTTTAGAGCGCTAGCAGATTCTTTGTAAATGTCTATGCATTGTTTAATGTACTCCTAGCGCCATGCAGCCTTATTAAATTGCGTTTTAACCAAATGAATAGGGCTCTATATAAGCACATAGCATATTTTTTTACAGAGGTTTTGTAGTTAGTGAAGGTCTTTTGGATAGAAGTTTACTAACTAAAAACTTCTGCAAAAAAATATGCTAGAGCCTTTTTCAATTGGTCGAATCGCAATTTAATAAGGCTGATAGAAGGCCGATAATACAATACGGCACATTTGTACATACACATTGGTACATGAGTGGATGAGGGTCCTGCACTCAGAAGAGTTTACAATCTATGCTTTTTGAGTAATGTTATAACACTTTTCACATACGATATATCTTGTTCAAAAAATAAAGCCATTGAATAATTAAGGGACAAATAAATCAACAGTAAATATCAAGCCAGTTCTGATTCCCATAACATAGCGCTATGGGATTTGTAGGACCTGACATATTTCAGGCCTTGTCAACATGTTATATCTATAGTAAATGATTCCTCCACTTGAATAACAGTGATTCAGCTATGTCCTGGAGCCTCATTCTGTCATATGTCACATCTCTTCATTTCTCCTTGGTGCAGATTTCTCACATGCCCTTGTAATTGAACCAGCTGGTTCCATGGTAATGAGGCCTTTCGGATTGTCAGCGTCTGTTTATTTCCAATTACACTGTTGCCACTTTGTTCCATGACCTCCTGCCCTTCTGTCTAAATAAATTGTCTTCTGTGTGATATCTTTTTGATGTTTTTTTTATTTTTCTCACCACCAAGTATCATACTTTGATATCTCTTTACATGCTTTATTGCCCACTTGCTAATAGGCATCTGCCATATCTCCCCAGCTGTCAATTTAATATTGTCTTCCAATGGTTAAATGAGTCAAATTAAAGGACATTTTATATTTGACTTTGCTTTTGCCTGGAGCTCTCAAATATTCACAAATTAACACTGGTTCTCTTGCTTTAGGACCTTATAGGTTTAACATTAAAACACATGTTTGCCTTTAAGTTAAAGGTCCACTGCAGTTAAAAAAGACACTTGTTTGTCAAATATGTATTAAACTAAACATATGAACAGCTGTGTAAAACATGGACGTAAAACATTTTTTGGGAAAGTCTGAAATTATGGTACAGGAAACCATTTTTTTGTTGTTACATGGCATCCTTGGAGCAGGATGATGAGGGTGTGTGTTTGTAGTAATGAGTGGGAGCGAAGGGAACTGGCAGAAGAGCCTTTGCTTGTGTGACAATTGACATGGTATCCTACCAAGAGCCTAGGATCCAGTTGAGCCCTGACTAAGCTAAAATCTTACTTTTCCCTTGGGTGATGTGCCTATGTGCAGTCTACATGTACCAGGGCAAATTATGATAAGGCATGAGACTTGCTGGTACCACGGCCACACTTGGGAATATCCCGCTGCTGATATCACCATCCTCTGCCTGGTACCTTGGTTAATCAGTTGACAATAGGAAAGTTTCAAGGGGGAGGGAGGTTTAAGTTGGGCATGTGGATGTGTTGTTTGTTTTCTGTTTAATGTCTGACTGGCATTTTGTCCGTCCCCAATAAATTATCTTCTGATCAACACTGCCAAGCGTGACAGCTGTACTTTGCTAATTCAAGGAAACTATTCTAAAAGACATTTTCAATAAGGGAATGTCTGTACTCTACCTGATATTAGTTAGAGTACAGACATTCCCTTATTGAAAATGTCTTTTAGAAAAAGGGGCATTTACATTTCTGAAGAATTTTGGTTGTATCATTTGATGCAACTTCCTGCTTCTAGGCCAGTGAGTTATCAAACTGTCATGATACAGGACTAGCAGGACCGGCATCCGCTGCAACTTCCATCAGTTAGGTCCTTGTATCGGTTGGGTTAGTTATACCCAACCGATACAAGGTCATCTGCTGGATCCCAAATGGTAACATTTACAGCTTAATTGCATATATATATGTCTTTTAAACATGATGAAAAAAGTATAAATGTCTGAGACTAGCAGTATAATTATTTAGAAATACTGACATAAAGCAAGTTTTTAATTAGAAAAATGTAAATGTTAATGTCTCTGCTGGTCCTTAGAGATGTCCATGACATTTTGGTTGCATGTGTGAGAGGGATGTTTATATTCCTGCAAAAGTAGAGCTTTAGCATTTAAAATTTTAAGAAAAAATACATACTATCAGCCTTATCAAATTGCGATTTGGCCAATTGAAAAGGGCTCTATATAAGCACATACCATATTTTATTTACAGAAGTTTTTAGTTAGTGAAGACCTTACTTTTGGATAGAAGTTCACTAACTAAAAAAATCTGTAAAAAAAACATGCTGTGTGCTTATATAGAGCCCTATTCAATTGGCTGAATCACAATTTAATAAGGCTGTATATCAGCATAACATATTAGTAACATATATGGAAGTCAATAGACTGTGGCCCTCGTCCAATTGCAATTTGGCCAATTGAATAGGGCTCTAAATAAGCACATAACATATTTTTTTAAAATAGTTTTTAGTTAGTAAACATCTATCCAAAAGCAAGGTTTTCACTAACTAAACACGTATTTAAACAAAATATGCTATGTGCTTATTTAGAGCCTTATTCAATTGGCCAAATCACAATTGAATGAGGCACTGTAAGTATTTGCAAATACAATATTTTTGTTTGATAACTGTACCAAACTGTTCCATAGATCTATGTAACAACCCTGATATTTTTGACTAATCAAAATGCTGTCATTTTATAATTGTGGCTGTGATTTGTTTCTAACTACACTTGGAACATTATTGACCCAGAACATGTGGTGTGAGATGAATATATGTTCATGTGTGAGTGATTCCTAATACCATGATAAATGCATCATGTTTTAATCTAGCAGCTACATAAAATGATACATTAGCTTAATTTTGATGAGCTTACAAATAACAGTATATGCAATAATTGTTATTAGTCTTTATAAATGTTGTTATGCTCATTGGTGGAGCTAGTGAATGGAGGGCCCTGGTGCAAAATAATTTAGGGCCTCCCTTGCCACTTCTGTACACAAGATAGGTGCTTGTAGGGCTAAAAAAAAGCCAATGTATATGTAGGTGATCCGATCACCTTTCCATAGAAAAATGTATTTACCCATCTTCCATATTAAATTATGAATTTACTCCAGGCTACTGCCAGTTGCATAGGACCATTTCCTTGCTGCCTGAATTGTTTTATTATGACTAGCCGTATAATTATGCAGAAAAAGTTAGTTTTTAATTAAGAAAAAATTTATATTGATGTTTCTTCAGGTCCCGGTATTGGTTCATGACATTTTAGTTGCATGTATGAGAGATGTTTGCATTCCTTCAAGAGTAGAGCTTTAGGTTTATATTGCAACTGTCTGCTTCTGAGCATATGATGGAAGAGGGAGCTGGTATCAAACATTACATGTTCCAATGATATAACAGATTCCACTCCAGTATTCATTCACCTTCTTTTCCACCAGTCCTGCAAATGATAGATAAGATAAATATATCCATCTGGCTCCAAATTAGTAGGAAGACTTGAAACCAGACAAGGTGGAGCTTTCTTACATGAAGTCTGCAAAAGTTAAGACTTTCACAAAAAATGTGCATAGAGTAGGAAATAATGAGATACTGGCCTGCAAATTGCCATGTGGAACCAAATCCCTGGCAAGTATTTTTGTATCAGCCTCCATTGAGCTCTAGTCTTTTATCTGTAAAATGGTGTTTGGCTGTGCACATACACTGAAATGTCTAGTGGGCTTTGTGACAATCTGGGGGTAGGGACTATTACTGCCCTGAGCCACCTGCTATAGACTACAGGTTAACTACCGACAAGGACTGTTTGGAAATCTCGGCACCAGTACCCTGATATATGGCTTCTGTTCCAGTCAGGGTCTCTCCATCAGGAATCAGCACTTCCAGGAGTCTCAGTAACCTTCCTGTGGTAGTTACCAGGACAAGTTACTTAAAAGGTGGATATAGGGTCAGTATTGCAGCCACAATTTATAAATGCCTCAGAAATTAACTGTTTTATTGTTGAAAAGTCAACAATATTTATAGCAGTTAGATGCAAAGGGTGTGTACACAATGTAAAAATGAGAGGGTGTAGAAGATAATTACACGAGATGACCCCACATGGGGTCTAGCAGTACCTTGATGGCTGGCACCTGAGAACAATAGAGCTACCTTCTAATACACAACCTGTCATCTCTGTGTCTGAGTGGTCCAGACCTTAGTTAGAGTACATGGCAGATTTACTTAATTTACCAACAATGGGCCAGAACAGATAACAGTACAATAGAAATGTCTGATCACTGCAGACTCAGCACATCCTGTTTTATCCCCATCATGATCACTCATGGTCACAGTTTAAACATAACACAGAATATAGTAATATGTTTCTGTAGTGTGTAACGCTCCAGGCCGGGCGCATGCGCACTATGGAAACTATTAAAGGTGACGCCCAGCGCATGGCGAGCTGGTGGGGGGGAGGAGGAGGGGGAAAAGACAGAGGGGAGGGAGGAGGGGAGATAGACAGAAGGGAGGGAGGGAGGAGGGCAAAAGTTTACAAGTTGCTAGTACAGTAATATTACATGGGGAATTACATACAGTATACAGGATAAGACAGAGACATATGGCATAAGACCACATGAAGCATGGTGTTACACTATGGCACTATGTCTTGGGTCTATTTACCCCACCACCCTCCTGCCCACATTTCAAATGTGCCAATATAGTTCCCTTACCCATTTTCCAATGGGGCAGTCTGTCCACTATGGTGGCTGAATGCACCAGGATTCAGGCCCTGGAATGGGAACCGTGACAGGCGTGAATATTGATTTAGCTGCTCCTGTATGCTAATGTGCGGCTCAGTATGCTAATGTGAAGCTCAAAGTGTTTGTTAAGGATGAGAGAGGGGTCTAACTGCCTAATCTTGATTTTGACCACTACAGAGACAGACAAGCAGGCTCATTTTGATCCTCATTTGCATACTAATACCCAATCCTTAGCAGCAGTGTGAACACTGCTCATTGAGGTCTCCTGGCCTATTTGAGACATGTAGATGAATTATTTTTCTTTCTTTGCTGTATATATACAGCATAGTTTCTTTCAACCTCCTTTCTACCAACCCTAATATACTTTGCATGAATAGATTATTGCAAATGCATAGACAAACTTAACATTGAATCCAGATCTACCCTAATTTTAACAATGAACAATAACTGAATAGAAACCATAGTAACCAGGTATTGGACTTGAGTAGTGCTTCTAAAATACAGGTATATGAATGCAATAATGTTAAGAATATATATTTCCTGTCAGTTTAATTATATTTTTTAATTTTATTTGTACCTACATTCACTATACCAGCTCACTGCAATAAGTCATAAAACTCTTCAATAAAGCAGGAAATTAATATCTCACCCAATATACCACTTGAGCATGAGGTGAAATTTAATAGTACACTTCATTATTAAGCATATAATGCTAGTTTCCTCTGCCTCTAATTAGAAGCGACAAGAGGTTCTTCATATAACATTCAATAATCTGTGATATTAACCCATACTGGCCTAGATCAAAATTGTACTCACATATATAGTTGTCAGCAGGCGGGCTTTGCAAAACTTGTTGCTAACGATGCGGCCCTCGCAAAGCAAGAGCCGCGGTTCCGGCCAGGCGCTCCTTGCACTCCTTGCACTGGTGGAGATGACCGTGTACCACTTTCGGACCGCAAATGCGGACCCTCGCATTTGCGGAGGTGGAGGCTCCCACGTCGGCTGCAATGAGTCCAAGACTCATTGCACACCGCAAATGCAGACAAAACACCCGATGACTAAATACAGACTTACAAAAAAAATATGAGCCGCGGGACTTAGAAAAAATCCATTACGGACTCGCAAAAATACGACCTTAACGGACAACCCGCGCACAGCCGAAAACATTAAAAAGCCACAAAATACTCACAAAAAAACAAAAAAAATGACTTACAGTAAGGGGGGGGGGGGGAGGGGACCCAGGACATCTGCAAGACAGGTTACACCTCCATTTCAGTAGAATTAAAAAAGTTTAGACACTCGAAAATTACACCTCAGCTCAACAACACTGCAAATCTACATTGGATGCTGCAGGAACATCAAAACAGATTGTTAGCTCTTGAGACCATTGCTTGCTGCATATATTAATTACAAATAGTCAAGGTATATTCATTTATCATTTCATTTATTTAGTAATTAGTTATCATTAAAACATACAGATATACAACACTTTAAAAAACACCACAATAAACGGCAAAGGCGCTCATTGCCAGCCACACGATGAGTGCCAAAGGCGCTCACCACGAGACTCACATTCAGAGCAAAAAGTACTCACACAACCAAAACACTAAATTTGTGTGCCAAACACCATTCCTTGACTTACAATTCTATTGCCGTCATTTTTTGACTGGCAATTCGCTAGTATATATATACTAGTGAATTGCCTGTCAAAAACTGACGGCAACGAAATTGTAATTGAGCTAAGGGTGTTTGGTGTATATAATGTGGCTGATGTAGCGTTGTTCGTTTTCTATGTCGTGCAAGTTTTTCGTAATATTATTTTTCTATGTCATGCAAGTTTTTTCGGAATATGTGTAGCTGTTTGGTGGCCTTTTTTGGAATATCCGTAGGTGTTTGGTGGTGTTTTGCGTGTTTATGGTAGTGTTTTGCGTGTTTAGGTACGTTTAGCCTCGTTTTCGTTTTGTTCCGCTGCCATTTTTTGGGGTCTCTAAACTACGAAATTTGTGGTTAAATGAACGTGTAACTTCACTTGCAGAGGTCCTCGGTGCTCCCCCTTGCTGTGAGTAATCTTTTTATGTGTTTGTTGTTTGTATATGTTGTGTTTGTAATGTTTTTGGTGTTGCGCGGGTTGCGTCCTTGTTTTCTAATCTCGAAGGTGTTTTTCGGCAAATCCGTAGGTGTTTGGTGGTGTTTTGCGTCTTTAGACTGCTGTAGCCTCGTTTTCTTTTTTTCTGGCGGACATTTTTTCTCTCGCTTAGAGAATTTTTTTGTGTCTAAACTGCTTTAATTTCAGTTAAATTGAGGTGTAACTTTAGTTTTCGAAGTCCTGTATGCTCCCTCTTGCTGTAGGTAAGCATTTTATGTATTTGTTGTGTGTATTTGTTGGATTTTTAAAGTTTTGATGTGCGCGTGTTGCGGCTGTTTTTTGCGAGGTCGTAATGGGTCGTAACGTGTCTTGTATTTTGTTCGCGTTATTTTGTTTGCGTTATGTAAAGTTTGCGAGGGTCGCAGTTGCTGGCAAGGAGCGCCTTCGGCTTTGTGAGGGCCTCAGTTGCTGGCAAGGAGCGCCTTTGGCTTTGCGAGGGCCACGGGCTCGCTATGCGAGCCCGCTAAGGTTAGCAACAACTCGTGTGCTCACAACTATATATGTGATATATATATATCACATATTATAATTGTCCTGCTACGAGTCGTCGTCACGCTGTTTGCGTGGTCCGTACGACTTTGCGGGCGCAGCGAGGCGAGCCGTTACACTGTTAAACCATAGCACTTTGGCAATGAGCGCCACAGGCGCTCATTGCAGGCGAGCCTCGCGTAGCGAGGCGAGCCGTTAATATGGAGCACTTTGGCAATGAGCGTAGCGAGGCGAGCCGTTAATACGGAGCACTTTGCCAATCAGCGTTAATACGCAGAACAAAAATACGGCCGCAACTCGCGAACAGGAAAAAAAAATACAATCACAATAAATACACACAGCACATACATAAAAAGCTTACCGACAGCAAGAGGGAGCATCCACGACCTCAAAAAAACAAGTTACACCTTCATTTTATTAAAAATAAAACAGTTTAGACACTAAAAAAGTCTCGAAGCGAGAGAAAAAATGGCGGCCGAAAAAAACGAAAACGAGGCTACAGCACTATAACCACGGAAAACACGTACGGATAATCCGATAAGACGCATGCTACACATTACCGCCCATTAAATCACGTACGGATTATCCGCTAAGATGCATAACACACATTACCCGCCATTTTACGATAATGCGGAACTAAAGTACTACGCTAACGGTTTCAGCTCGCGCACGCACACTATTACACTGCACACGTTCTAAACGCTTACACAGCACCTCCACACCACCAATGCTGCTGCAACATCACTACAGATTGCCAGCTCTTAAACACAATGCATACAAATTGGTAAAGTATAGTCATTCATTAATTATTTATTATTTTAACTTATATATTTCAGTAGTACACACAAAACACCATTAGCTACCTTACAATTCCATATGTATATTAATAACTATACAACTTTCCAAACATTTTTTGCCCCGTTAATATGGAGCACTTTGGCAATGAGCGCCGCAGGCGCTCATTGTAGGCGAGCCTCGCGTAGCGAGGCGAGCCGTTAAACAGGACCACTTTGGCAATGAGCGCCGCAGGCGCTCATTGCAGGCGAGCCTCGCTTAGCGAGGCGAGCCGTTAATACGGACCCCTTTTTTTATGGAGCAAAGTGCTCCATATGTATATTAATAACTATACAACTTTCCAAACATACACATCTCATTGCCGTCATTTTTTGACGGGCAATAAGCTAGTATATATATATATATAGAAACAAAAACAATCAGAGGCACTTATCTTAGAACGGACAACACCTGAGTAGGTTTGCTCTATAGGTCTGGTTACCTGTTAAAAGAGCAGCCTCTTTTAGCTCACTTGTGGCCTTCACAGTGAGAAATATCCTGTAGTATATCAGTCTGGTCTCACTCAAAAAAGTGACCCAGCCCAGAAATACCAGGCAATTCTACCCTGAACAGGAGAAACAGTAAACCCAGAAGTAAGTTTCGGCCTCTGTGGGCTGCGTCAGTGAGGTGCAGCTGAACTCCCTAAGGCACAGTGAGCAAGGAGTCCAGGTCTGGAGCCCCCTATCACCCATAAGTTGAGAAAAACAAAACAAATAAAGTCAGAGGCATTCATCTGAGGACGTACAACACCTGAGTAAACCTCTTTTAGCTGACGTGTGCCCTGGTCTCACCCGAAAGAGTAATCAAGCACCACTGAGTCTTTTTGTTAGGTTTTTCTCACCTTTGTCTTGATTTTCTAAAGGATTGATTTATTGGATCTTCTTGCAGTCCAAGGGATTCTAAGCAGTTTTCACCAACACCATAATTCAAAGACATCAATTCTACGGTGCTCAGCCTTCTTTATAATCCAGCACTCACATGCGTCATTTACTACTGGGAATACCATTCTAATAATGCTGGCCTTTCTTGATAATTTAATACCTTTGCTTTTTACAAGCTTGTCCAGACTTACCATAGCTTTTGTCTCATTAGCAAACGTCTTTTAATGTCATGGCTGCACTTACCATCTGCAGAGATCTTGGAGCCCAGGAAAGCAAAATCTATGTGCCAGGAAATGAGATTGCCATTTGCCACGATCTTCGTCTTTTTAAAGTTGAGCAGCAGGACAGCTTTTGCTGTCTCTTCTTTCAACCTAATCAATAGGCCCTTTAGTTCCTCCTCATTTTCAGCCGTCAGTGTAGTGTCATTTGCATATCAGAGGTTTCTGATATTTCTCCCAGCAATATTAATTCCGGCTTTGGATTTATCCAGCAAAGCCATAGGCATGATGTTTTCCATGTATAAGTTCAATAGTTACAGTGAGGGAAAAAAGTATTTGATCCCCTGCTGATTTTGAACGTTTGTCCACTGACAAAGAAATGATCAGTCTATAATTTTAATGGTAGGTGTATTTTAACAGTGAGAGACAGAATAAAAAAAAAATCCAGAAAAACGTAGGTCAAAAAAGTTATAAATTGATTTGCAGGTCAATGATTGAAATAAATATTTGATCAATTAGCAAGATTTCTGGCTCCCTGGTGTCTTTTATACAGGTAATGATCTGAGATTAGGAGCACTCTCTTAAAGGGAGTGCTCCTAATCTCGGCTCGTTACCTGTATAAAAGGCACCTGTCCACAGAAGCAGTCAATCAATCAGATTCCAAACTCTCCACCATGGCCAAGACCAAAGAACTGTCCAAGGATGTCATGAACAAGATTGTAGACCTACACCAGGCTAGAATGGGCTACAAGACCATCGCCAAGCAGCTTGGTGAGAAGGTGACAACAGTTGGTGTGATTATTCGCAAATAGAAGAAACACAAAATTACCATCAGTCTCCCTCGGTCTGATGCTCCATGCAAGATCTCACCTCATGGAGTTTCAATGATCATGAGAACGGTAAGGAATCGTCCCAGAACTACACGGGAGGATCTTGTTAATGATCTCAAGGCAGATGGGACCAGAGTCACCAAGAAAACAATTGGTAACACACTACACCGTGAAGGATTGAAATCCTACAGAGCCCCCAAGGTCCCCCTGCTCAAGAAAGCACATGTACAGGACCGTCTGAAGTTTGCCAATGAACATCTGATTGATTTAGAGGAGAAGTGGGTGAAAGTGTTATGGTCAGATGAGACCAAAATCAAACTCTTTGGCATCAACTTAACTCGCCGTCTTTGGAGGAGGAGGAATGCTGCCTATAACCCCAAGAACCCTACCCCCACCATCAAACATGGAGGTGTAAACATTATGCTTTGGGGGTGTTTTTCTGCTAAGGGGACCAGACAACTGCAACGCATCAAAGGGACGATGTATTGGGCCATGTACTGTCAAATATTGGGTGAGAACTTCCTTCCCTCATCCAGGGCATTGAAAATGGGTTGTGTATGACAATGACCCAAAACATAGAGCCAAGGCAACAAAGGAGTGGCTGAAGGAGAAGCACATTAAGGTCCTGGAGTGGCCTAGCCAATCTCCAGACCTTAATCCCATAGAAAAGGGAGGGAGCTGAAGGTTCGAATTGCCAAACATCAGCCTCAAATCCTTAATGACTTGGAGAGGATCTGCAAAGAGGAGTGGGACAAAATCCCTCCTGAGATGTGTGCAAACCTGGTGGCCAACTACAAGAAACGTCTGACCTCTGTGATTGCCAACAAGGGTTTTGCCACCAAGTACTAAGTCGAAGGGGTCAAATACTTATTTTACTGATTGACCTGCAAATCAATTTATAACTTTTTTGACATGCGTTTTTCTGAATTTTATTTTTGTTACTAGCGAATTGCCCGTTGACGGCAATGGAATTGTAAGGTAGCTAATGTTGTTTTGTGTGTACTACTGAAATATATAATACAAATTAATAAATGAATATACTTGACCTATTTTGAAGCATTGTTAAAGAGCTGCAATCTGTTTTGATGTTGCTGCAGCATTAGTGGTGTGGAGCTGCTGTGTAAGCGTGGTGAATTTGTGCAGTGTAATAGTGTGCGTGCGCGAGACGAAACCGTTAGCGTAGTTGTGTAGTTCCGCATTGTTGTAAAATGGCGGCTAATGTGTGGTATGCGTCTGTAGTGGAATATCCGTAGGTGTTTTGTGGTGTTTTGCGTGTTTCTTGTGGTGTTTTGCGTGTTTAGAGTGCTGTAGCCTCGTTTTCGTTTTGTTCGTCGGCCATTTTTTCTCTCGCTTAGAGAATTTTTTAGTGTCTAAACTCTTTTATTTTGAGTTAAATGAAGGTGTAACTTTATTTTTTGAGGTCCTGGATGCTCCCTCTTGCTATAGGTAAGCTTTTTATGTATGTGTTGTGTGTATTTATTGTGTTTTTCATTTTTTCATGTCCGCGGGTTGCGGACGATTTTTGCGAGTCCGTAATGTGTGTTAACGTGTCTCGTATGTTGTTTGCGTTGCGACGTAAAGTTTGCGAGGGTTGCAGTTGCTTCGCGAGGGCCGCAGTTGATACACACACAATATACACACACATTATATATACACACACAATATACACACACATTATATATACACAAACAATACACACACACAATATACACACACATTATATATATATATATACACACACACACACACACACATTATACATACACACATACACAATATATACACACAATACACACAGACACAATATCTATACACACACACAATACACATTATATACATACACATGGTGTTAATGATCAGTGTATAATTAGTTTATATGGCAGCTCTCAGTGATTGCACATCTTCCTCAGACCACATTATCTCCCTGTCACTCACAGTCAGCTACCAGGGCCCGGCTCCTCCAGCTCTGAGGCCTGCTCCAGTCCGCGGATCCACGGTGTTTCCTGTTCCCCAGGCCGGCCTAGCCCCGCCTCCCCAAGGTATCCGCACTGATCAGAGCTCGGAGCTCCGTGCGTGGCCTGAACCTCCGCCACTACCCGCGCTCTCACCTCATTCCCGCAAGATTGCCGGGCTCCGGGATGGTGCGGCTACTGGCAGTGGCGGCGTCTGGCTCCCTATCCGGAACCCCAACCGGGGACTGGGCGGCCCTGCACGGGGCATTGTGGGGAGGAGGTGGCTGCTTCATCGCAACAACAGAGGCCCTTGCACGCAGCCCTCGCTATGCGAGGGCCGCGGCTCGCTGTGTGAGCAGCGGATTCGGCTAGTGGCAGTGGCGGCGTCTGGCTCCCCCTCCGGAACCCGAACCGGGGCATTGTGGGGAGGAGGTGGCTGCTCCATCCCAACAACTGAGGCCCTTGCCCGCGGCCCTCGCTATGCGAAGGCCGCGGGCTCGCTATGGGAGGGCCGCGGGTTCGCTACGCGAGTCCGCAAGCATGAGCAACAGGCCGTACGCTGCGGGCAAGGGCCACAGTTGCTGGGATGGAGCGCCTTTGGCGCTCCATCCCAGCAACTGAGGCCCTTGCCCGCATCCCTCGCAGAGCGAGGGCCACGGGCTCGCTATGCGAGCCCGCAAGCGTGAGCAACGGCCCGTACGCTCACAACTATATATGTGATTCTGACACACTGTTAAAATACACCTACCAGTAAAATTATAGACTGATCATTTCTTTGTCAGTGGACAAACGTTCAAAATCAGCAGGGGGTCAAATACATTTTCCCCTCACTGTACATAGTAATTGAGGTTGAAAAAATACTTTTAGCCCATCAAGTTCAAACTTTTTAGATCTTAATTGTTAATTTATCCAGAGGAAGGCAAAAAAAACATCACTACATTGCCAATTGTCTCCAAAAGGAAAAACAATTCGTGACCCCAGATTTTGTCAATCAGATTGCCCCCAGATCAATACTCCTCCCTCATAGACTTAATCCAAAAAAGCCTAATTTCTAGGAGGTTCTTGTATAACCTGGGCCACATAATAATCTTAGTGTATTCAATTACCTGCTCCCCGTAGCTGAAATGCTGGTTCTCATTCATCCAGTCTCTTCCAGGGTAGTTAAAATCTCCCATTATTAGCTGCTTAGCTGCATTTCCAATCTGTAACAATAATTGCAGTTACATTATTTTTTAGAGTTTATAGCATAATCCTACCAACATTCTTTCAGTATTTATTCATCCACTATTTAACCCAACCCTCAAGGATTCAACATTATCGCTAGTTCCACCATAAATATCTTGGTCCACTGGAGAAGGAACTGGCTATCCACTCCAGTAACTTTGCCATGCTAAACTAATCTATAAGCACAACTTGTGACATTGTGTACCATGGTCCATGAAGTCACAGAGAGTGGGACAGAACTGAACAACAACAAACTTCTGATAAGGAAGAGTAACTAGGGAGAGAGAACTATGTCTTGCATAAACTCTAGGTTGTTTATAATATCAGTGCATCATTTCACTTCAAGAAGTGTTGTACAATATTTGGTTTATAGATGCCCAGTTGAAATTGGCATTCATAGTAATCTTAGTATTTATTATTAATCACCTTCATCATCTCAATGTCCATTAAGAAAAAGCTATAATGGGAGATTGGCTCTGTTTAATTTTTATTGGTTAACTAATATATGTTGTTTAATCTTACCATTGTTGTCATTTTTTCCTGTTTTGTCTGCTCACTGCTAGAGAAAGACTTTTGTACCTCTTTTGATGGAAACCATACTGCCATTCAAATGGACCTTGACAACATCCATGGTCTTTTCTCATGGTTGAAGACATCTTTATATCATGGCCTATATGCATTTCCTTTGCCTTTTATTTCTTGTTTAAAGGCTCTTTGTAATCACTGTGCAAATATACTTGGACTTTGACTTTTGTTTCCCTAGAGAAGAGGATTTGCCATTTGAATAAAAATAATTCTATGCTAGTTGTTGACACTTCTCAGTGTAAAAGGGGAGAATGAGGAGGAAACTGTGAAATGCTTGATTTTTGTAGCTATCATTTTGTAACTATAACCTCAGTTTTGTAACTGATATAAGGTTAAATGACTTATATTTTTCTTTCAAATCTTGTAAGGCCTTGACAGAAACAGTGAGTTGTCAAAATAATATCTGGGCAACAGGCCTTTTATTTTGGCTTAATTGGAGATGATCAGTAAATATTTACATAAGATCCAATAACAGTATCTTAACAATGTCTTAAATAAGTGTCAGTAAACTTCCTATTGAATATTATAGAGGGAATTAATAATGCTTTTTTATAAATTTATTTCAGCCACTCATCTATCTATCTATCTATCTATCGATCGTTCGATCGATCTATCTACATATATACCAATACAATCTATACATGTATATATATATATATATAATATAGCTTGGATCGATCATTGTGATGTGAAATTACTTGCCTGTAATTCAAATTTAAATCATTCTGTTGTTTATTGGGTTGAAGGATTGTTGAACACAGTAGAAGATTATTATTATTATCATCCTTAATTTGTATTACACAGGTTAAGTGCATAGCAAAGTACAATATCAAACACATGGCATCAAAATCTTGTGTAGAAAATGCTTTTTCCCAAAGCACCTTACAAGATTGCAAACATGCAAACTTACAATGTAGAGGGAATGGAAGAGGCAGAATAGCAGATAAGGATTAGGATGTGTCAGGAAGGAAGTGAAAAGTTACTTAGGTAGGGAGGAGTTAGAAACGTTTCCATTAGTAGAAGAGGGCAGGGGTCTGATAGGAAGTCATAGTAAGGTGAAAGGCTCTAGTATGTAGCATGTTATCGTAGCTTAATATAATGTAAATGGGAATATCAAATGATTGTAATTTGACTGTTTATAAAGCTACAACAATTTGGTGGTGAGTGTATGTGGGGAGGGTGGTAGGGAAGTGATTATTTGATTCAGGAGAATATCAGGAGAATATGGCAAAGGTCTTTAAGGAGAATAGTGAAAGGAAAAGAAAGAGGAGTGAACGTTAGCAAAAAGCATAGCATAAGAGAGGGAGAAAGGAGGAGAGAGGAAGAGGAGTTTGGCTTTTCATTGAGGGTCAGGTAAGCTTTGCATACAGTGGTAATAAAAAAATGGCATGGTATACATACAGCTGATGTATGTTACAAAATATAACAAGCTATGCAAGCGATTTTGTTAAAAGGGATGGTTATTTGTTTCAGGAGAATATGGCTGTGTGGCAGAGGTCTCTTCTCTTAAAAGAGGTTGTTATTTGATTCAGGAGAATATTAGGAGAATAGGGCTGTATGGCAGGGGTCTCTAGTGCTCTTATTGGTTGTCTGTTGTGAAATGTCCCAGTCCAGTCCATTTGAGTTCACTAATTCCCAGTATATCAATGTTTAACCCTGCCCAACCACTTCATTAGCTGCTCATAATCGACCTCTGCTCTTCCCCGGTAATGTGGTTGGTCACCTTTTGACCTGAGGGGCTCATTTCCCGGTGCTATAGCATTATGTCTCTGGTTGTGCTTGTCTATAAGGTTATCTTGGCAAAGATACTGGAGTGCGTTGCCAGTTCCTTCTCCAGTGGACTGCGATTTGTCAAACCTCTCTGCCCATCTTGGGCGACCCTACATGATATAGCTCACAGCTTAATTGAAGTACACAAACCCTTCCACCACGACAAGGTAGCAATACAGAATAAAAAGTGCCTGTAGAGTTCAATAAAAAAAAATTGCCCATCTTTTTTCCTGGTAGCCTCAGTCCTGTTTTGGTTCATGGTGCTTTGCATCAACTGCTCCTGCAGTTGCTCTGCTTTTGGCTATGTTTATTTGTGTGTTTCTTACATAACAGTAATTTGTACTGTACATTTTCCCAATATTTACCAGTGTCCAGTTTCGGATATTGTGGGCTACAGAATCTGTTAAGTGTCATATTTATAGTCTGCTCTATGAAGAAACTGACTTGATAATAGATAACGTGTTTTTTTTTTAGAAAGTTTAAAATAAATAAATACTTTCATTTATTGCAGTTACGGCCGTTTTTGTTTTAATTTGTTTTAACTGCTTTTGTTTCTGGGATAAAATGGGAGGAATCTTGGATTCAGTTCTGCTAAAAGACTCCCACTATGAATAATTACAGGACTGCTTAGAGAGTAAGTCTCCGTAGGATAACCCTTCACTCAGGCTCCAAGCAAATTAGCTGTACCTGTGACACAAACAGTGTCTGCTAAATTACATTTTTGCTGCTAATGTTTTTTTTCGTTTTACATACTTCAGAAACATTAAGTTTTTCCTAGTTTACAGTGGTCCTTCAAACCAGTGCTTATAGGAACTGGCTGCAAGACCCAGAACATGTTTAACCGGTTAACTGCATATAGGTTCCTCTATAATATGTCTATATTTATGACTAATGGTGATGGCATATATAGTGTATATATATAAGTGTTAGGCTTTACTCATCACTGAGGACTAGTTGGTAAAGCCTAAGGGACCGACGCTGGTCCTACAACCGTCTGTTGAGAAACTTTAAACTTGAAGACCATACAATCCCCTCACTGGGAATATTTAGGAAAGTGATGGAGGAAGAAAGCATATTTAGGTAGGCCAAATAGTTGAATTGCTCCTTGAAACTTAGAAACAGATTTGATAAGAACCACAACGGCTAGACAAAAAGTTACATTTCAAAAAAAAAAGTTTTTCGGAATTACTCCTCAGGGTAGCATACGTACTTCAGAAGTGTTTATTATAAACATTGTTGTTCTTTAAATGAATAATGTTATAAGAAACAAGCTGCTTTTAATGAGGACTTTCTCTGTAGAGACACAAAAGTATCAGGTGTTTTGTTTGTATTAAGTAGAAACATTGCAGGAATGTGTAAGATTTAGGAAGATCTACACACAGGCTATGTATTCCTTACACTGTTGAATAAAAAAAGAAGGCGACAGCTACCTAAAAAGTAAAAATGTAGCAAAAAAATATATATACACCTGTATATATCAATGAGCTTATTCCATTCCATGCTACAGCATGTAGGTTTACATAATCCAGTTTTGACAACTCAAAACCAAAAAAAAATGTTTTTATTGGAAACAAACAACAAATAATAAAAACAACAAAATATATGGCTAAAACAACTTAAATAATTTATACACATTTTATTGCAATGAATAGAACTATCGTTCAGATAATAGGTACATTCAATCACCATGTATTGACTGATCTGTCATATAATTTGCTACATGCAATGAACAATTGCATTGATCAAAGGTCATAATCCATCTGATTTGATGTGGATCAGTGTCTGCATTTGTAGTTCTAAAAGCACTGTTTTTTTTTTCAGCAACTTTAAACCATTTAACAAAATACTGAATTAAATTAATATATTTAAATATTTTATTATAAATATATATATATTTGTAGAGCAAATGTATTTTTTTCCATTAAAGAACACTGAATTCATCTATTTATATTTATATATTTATAGTATGCTTGATCATGGGAAAATGTTTTTTTTTTAGCAAGTACAAAAAACATTCATAGCTTTTGAAGGACCACTGACTTGCCTGACACATCCCCAATTAACACATCCCCAATTAACACTGATTGGTTTATCATTCCAAAACACCAAGAGCCATCAAAGGAATTTTAAAATCAAGTTTACCTGTGATTTGGGAATTTAATAGGAAATCTTGGATCACTATGGACATTTTTCAAAATTGGTTTACCACACATTTTTGGCCATCCGTAGAACGCTACTGTAAACATAAAAAAAAAATGACCCAAAAGTCCTATTACTGATTGATAATGCTCCAAGCCATCCTACCCACTTGTCTGACTTAAACTCTTACATTCCGGTTTATGTCGTTTTCCTGCCACCCAACACTACGTCTTTAATGCAGCCAATGGATCAGGGAGTCATATCAACTTTTGTCGCACATTTCAGCAACTTATTGATAAAACAGGCGGCAAAAATAAAGAATCAGTGATGTAATTTTGGAAGAAATGTAGCATCATGGCCGCTGTAGGCAATATTGAACTCACTTGGAAAGAAGTGACTGATAAATGTATGAAAGGAGTGAGGGGGAGGATATGGCTGGAGATGAGCCCATTGTTAACCAAATTGTCAACCTAGTCAATACAGCAGAATTAGGAGATGCAGCTGCGCAGGATATTGAGGAGTTGCTGCTACAGCCACCACCAAGAACTGGCAGAAGAAGGCATTCAGGCAGAACCTGACAATAGTGATGCTGTAAACAAAGAACCCAAAGAACTTGCTACAGATTTCCTCTGCAAAAGTTTGATGACAAAAACTGAAATTGTTGATCAATTTGTAGCAAGTGATTTAGATTTTCAAAGAAGTACTGAAGCAAGATGGGATGTTTTGGATGCTATCTCTTGTTACCTATATTTACTTAATGGGAGAAAAATAAATTGACAAATGTCACTAGACGACTTCACCACTAAAAAAAATTAAGAATTCACGAACAGCCAGAACCTTTGAAAGCACAAAAATAAAGTTTATATTTCAGTGTATGTACAGTATATGTATGTGCTATATATACTGTATTTTGCAAGTAAATACAGTATCTTAAAAATAAAGTTGTTGTATCCTTGGTTGCACATTCTCCCGCTCTATTTACCCTATGTTAAAATGACTCCATTTAACACTGTTAAATTTAGCACTTGTTCTTATAGGAACCCATCTACAGCATTTTACAGGGTATGCCTGTATGTTCTTATGAAGAATTTGGCTTGCTTATTGTGTTCTCAAAAAAGTTTCAAAAGAATAATACATATTATAATGTTTAACTATGGTATTCAATTTTGGATTCAAGGCAGCATATATATGCATTTGTTTTTAAACAGATTAGATTCCTGGAGGAACCTTGTTGTCTAATAGATTGTGAATATAGATAAATATCCACTCATCCAAGGTGCACCAGGAATTGAATCCCAACAGAGTATGTAATTGTAGGAAGATTCATCCAGTTCAGACCAGTAAAAAGAGTACTTGCATGTAATAATAATAGCTCAAGACATGTATCAATAAAATATAGCTTTTATTCTTCCAATTTAAAACAAGTTAAAATCCCAAGTAAAAATTGTGAAATGAGGGCCAAGTGAGACAAATGGAGATCGCTCTTACAGGTTAATCTAGATAATGGCAAACAGTGCCTGTGTTTGGGCGTATGCAATCAAAGAAAGAAAGTGGGGCGTCCGCCAAGCCTCAGATAGCTAGGAACAGCGCTATTCCACTATGTGAGCAAACGAGGTGTGCGTGGATCAGACTCAAAATTACCAAGATGAGGCTGATAGGGTAACCAGAGTGGTATATGGCTATAGTCCAACACATAGACTCAGACATGTGGTGATAAAGCGCACACACTGTGGGGCGTGGGCCAGGGTACAATAGTGTGGACTATGATCAAATAGTCTAGTACCTATCAAAGGGAGTGGCCTAGTTATATGAGGAAAGCAGTCATTGCTCACAAAGTACTAATAAGTAAGCCCTCTCGCAGTGCATATGGCCAAACTATACCGAGTGACACACATATTGACACTGTTTGGCAAAATAACAGAAGTAATTATGTGGCAGCAGTGAACACATTGCCTGGATATGACTACATGTACAGTATTCAGTGACTCCAGTAATTTATAGCCAAAATATATATATAATAATACTTAAGCCTCCCTCCAGCACCGCTACGCTGAGTGACAGTATGGAAAAGCAAAATAAAAAATGTAACAGCCGACTAGAAGCTCTACAGGTATCTGGCCCTAACTGTACTTGCGGTCTGGGGTGGTGAAGTAACAGGAGTCCCCTTGTATAGTCCAGAGTGCTGCAGGTGAGAGCTTCCAAAGTCTCACTGGATGCCCTCCTCAAGGCTCGATGTACGTTTCTCGATCCTGGAGAGGGATTCCTCAAGGTAGATGATCATGGAGGAACCTTGGATTCATCTCTGTTCAGCTCTCTTGAAAGACTGTCACTTTAAATTATCTCTTGGCAGTAGGACAGAGTAAAAGGGCTAGCCCCATTAGTAAAATCCGCCTCCTAAAGTACAAGATGGAAGCCCCATGACACAAGCAAAGTCTGCTCAATGTAAGGTTTTCTATAAAAATGCATATATGCTCCTGGTGTACAAGCTGTTCAAGCAGGTAGTGTGTCACATACATCACAAAAGTGACATTTTTCACACAAAAGTGAAAGTTACAGTGCTACTTTAATTTATTAACTACTTTATGTAAATATTATAATAGTATCGGTCTATTATTTTATTTGCCATCCATAATATCATCCATAATGTAATCCAATTGTTAGTTCCACATCATTATGGCATCCGTTTAAGTAAAACAGTGACAATTTAAGGGAGAGAAAAACAAAACAAATGTGTGACCCAATATTGATTATAATAGTAAAAATAAATAAAGGCTATATATTTTACTTTTTAAAAACATCAAATAAATATCTTCATAAGGCATACTATGATACTTTGGTGGTGCTTTAAGTGATTTGTGTGTTGCAACTTTTTAAATTTGATATGTATAATTTTAGTTTTTGCATGCGTATAACATCATATTATTCTTTTTTTAAATCTAACATAAGCGTGTCCTTCTAGGGGAGATGTATTCTTATGGTGTTTAATTAATGCTGCTAGGAAGATTTATGTTCCATACAACTGTAATCAAGGCATCTGAACAGTCTTTCATTTCTAAGAGCATAATCATAATGTCCTGAACAAGCTGTTATAACATGTCCAGACTCTGCAAGTTCCTTTTTAGGCAGTTTGTATCCAGCTGTTGTACCATTTCGGTTTATGTGCAGTTATGATCAATTCTCAGTTTGGTATTATGTGATTTTTTTTTCTGCAGATGATGAAAGAATATGCTAGGACCTGAGAATTCTGTAGTTTTCTAGTTGATGCCACAACAAATTTGGCTAAAACACAATTAAATAAATATTTGTTATTATAAACAAGGTATTATTCAAACCCAAAATGAATGTAAGCATATTGATAAGCATCTTGATTTTATTGGATCACTCCCAACAGTAAACTGCTCCTTTAGTGAGCATGAGTCTGACTATATTATATACAGTAAGTATAAATGACAAGTTTTTGTGATTCGTTGTATGTGAGGAGGGCAGGGTGCAGTAGAACCCCATGACAATGTTCTTAGGAGGTGGGAGTGATAATGGCGTTGTCCACAGGAGCTCCATCTTTGACATGTTGAGTTTAAATTAACGGGCAGATACAAATGAGACTATGCTAGAGAGACAGTTGGCAACTTGAGCTAGAAGAGAGGAGTATAGCTCTGGTGCTGAGAGGTGGGTTAGAGTGTCATCTGCATACAAATAATATTGAAATGCAAAATATTTTCTTAGGGAGGATGAATAGATGGAGAAAAGGAGTGGCCTAGGACTAAACATTGGGGTAAACCAACAGTCAGAGGGCAAGGCGATGAATAGGAGCCAGAGAAGGAAACAGTAAATGTTCAATTTTCTAGATAAGATGTGAAGCATGAGAGAGCACTGTCATGGATGCCAAGAGAACGGGCAGTTTGGATGAGAAGAGGGTGGTCAACTCTGTCAAAGGCAGCAGAGAGATCAAGGAGAATTAGAATGGAGACACAACCCTTTGATTTGGCGGTGAGCAAGTCCTTAGTGACTTTTGTGAGAGCTGTCTTGGTGAAGTGTTGAGACGGAAGTTGGAATGGAAGGGGTCAAAGAGGGAGTTGGAGGAAATAAATTGGGTAAACTGATTCTAAATTACATGCTTAAGCAGTTTAAAACCAGGGGAAGTAGAGGGATAGGTCAGTAATTTGATGGAGAAGCTGGAAACTTGCCAGTGTATAGGAAAAGGTTGAATCGATGTGTGAGAGCTGGGATAAGTGTGGTAGAGAGGGGAGGGATTAGTTGTGATGGCATAGGATCATCTGGGCATGTTGTAAGTTGGGAGGTTGATAGAAGACTAGAGACTTCATCCTTAGTTACAGGGTCAAAGGACTTCATAATGGATATTGGATGTGGGAAGGGTGGAGGCAGGGTGCTATCACTTTGTTGAGGAAAGGTCAAGGTAGGCAAAATGATCCAGAAATTGAGGGGATGGCCCAGGCGTATGATAGATCACATCAACTCCCAGAGAGATCGGTGAGAGGTGGATTGTGTGAACTATAAGTTAGTATATATACTTTTTAAATTGTCTGTTTTCCCCCTAAGCAAAGCTACCTTTCTCAGTTTCCACCTTAGGGGGCTCGTCCAGCTCTGCCTGAGGCCTGGACAATCATGAAGCTATTTACTTCTAATTGAATACTGTTTTAATAGTATATCCAAACAAACAAATGTATGAGCTTTACTTGTAAATGCATTACAACGGTCATTTAATACACAGCTCCACAAATTGCATTGGTATTTACCAACAGAATGTTTTAGTTTTAAAAAGTGGGAACAACAATTTATAACTGCTTTCCATGTTCTTTATAAAAGAATACACTAGATTCACTAAATTTCACAAGGGCCTTTAGTTGTGATCCTGGTTTCCCCATATAAAATATTGATCACAGGCACACCAGAGAAGCATTTCTATTTATATAAAGTGTTATCTTGTGAATTTTAATAAATCAAGAACTTAACTCAGTTTCTTATACTGAACAGACCTGTTAATTGTTAATTTGGGTTCCTTGCTTTTTATCAGTCTTCAGCAGATATGCTTGTTTCCACATCTTATCCATGGGATGGGAAAGGGTCTGTCCCTGATTTGAGTATTTATATGCCTCCTTCTGTGAACTAGCCACTTCAGATAAACCTAGATCTGTCAGAATAAACTATAAGAACTCCTACCATCCAATGAACACCTGCTAGTCCCTGAAACACTAATTTAGAAAGTAAGTTTTATTATCATATTGAATTGTCTTCAAGTTTTGATTTTATTGGTAATACATTAACAAATAACAAATTGATATAACATTACAGTGGTCCTTTAATGAATAGTGTACAAAGATAAATTGTGCTCTAAATAACAAATCTTTAAAGCATAACTGTGTAGACCTAATGAGAGCACTCTCAGTTGTAAATGCCACATTACCATAAACTTGCTGTTCCCACTTCAGGCAGTAAGTAGGTCACTAGAAACTAACATGGTAGACTCCACAACAGCATAATTGCATCAAAAAGGTTTTTTTTTCATTCTAAAAACACATTGCCTCTTTTCAAGTCTCTTCAAAATAGTGAATTTTAAAAATAGGATCACACTTGGGCTTTAGCACATTCCAGATAAATACATAACAATTTAAATAAACACCAGGAAAATAATCATAGGCAAAAAACTTAGAGATAAAACTACGAAAAAAGGGAACACTAGCCAAGTGTAGTGATCAAGATTTAATATTAATCCTGCTCTGTTACAGAGTGTGAAATTACTTGTTTACAGTCCTTATCTGTTCAGTAGCAGGGAATAAGCAAAGACTGGCTCCATTTCATTGCTCATATAAAATGACTCAATGCTCAGCTGAATGTAACATCTTCCATGAGTGCTGGGAAATAAATATACAGCAACCAACCAAGGGCTCCATTCAATTCCCCATTTCTTAAATTTACATAAGCACAAAGTGGTCAGTAACTTTCCCTGACTATTCTTTTCATCCCTCTCAGCATGATTGTAAGTGCTGCTTGCAAAACCTGCGAGTAAACCCTACTCACAATATTTACCTTCTTACCCGTTGATTCTTACACATCACTGTGCCTTATACATTGGGGCAACTGCCCTCCCAAAATGTTAGCTGCTTGTGCCAATATTTTTTTTATTAACTTTTATGCATAACTAGCGAATTGCTTGTCAAAAAATGACGGCAGTGAAATTGTAAGTGAGCTAAGGGTGTTTGGTGTATATAATGTGGCTGATGTAGCGTCGTTCGTTTTCTATGTCGTGCGAGTTTTTCGGAATATTCGTTTTCTATGTCGTGCAAGTTTTTGCTGTTTGGTGGTGTTTTGCGTGTTTAGGGACCTTTAGCCTTGTTTTCGTTTTGTTCGGCGGCCATTGTTTCTTTTGCTTATGTGATTTTCGGGTCTCTAAACTCCGAAATTTGCGGTTAAATGGAGGTGTAACTTCACTTGCAGAGGTCCTCTGTGCCCCCTTGCTGTGAGTAACCTTTTTATGTTTTAGTTGTTTGTATTTGTTGTGTTTGTAATGTTTTTGGGGTTGCGCAGGTTGCATCCTTGTTTTCTAATCTCGTAGGTGTTTTTCGGCAAATACGTAGGTGTTTGGTGGTGTTTTGCGTCTTTAGACTGCTGTAGCCTCGTTTTCGTTTTTTTCGGCGGCCATTTTTTCTTTCGCTTAGAGAATTTTTTAGTGTCTAAACTCTTTTAATTTGACTTAAATTGAGGTGTAACTTTAGTTTTCGAGGTCCTGGATGCTCCCTCTTCCTGTAAGTAAGCTTTTTATGTATTTGTTGTGTGTATTTGTTGTATTTTTCATGTTTTGATGTGCGCGTGTTGCGGACGTTTTTTTGCGAGGTCGTAATGGGTCGTAACGTGTCTCGTATTTTGTTTGCGTTATGACGTAAATTTTGCGAGGGTCGCAGTTGCTGGCAAGGAGCGCCAAAGGCGCTCCTTGCCAGCAACTGCGACCCTCGCTGTGCGAGCCGCGGCCCTCGCTACGCGAGCCCGCAAGCGTGAGCAACGGCTCGTATGCTCACAACTATATATGTGATGCGACAACATATTTTGTAAAGCTGTACAGGGGATAAGAACAAGGAAAAATACAATATTAACCAACTGTAGAAGATGGAAGGCTCTGTTTTAAGCTTAAGTCTTTAATCCTTAAAATACTAAAAGTGCTTTTTCCCAAAGCACCCTACAAGATTAGAAACTCACTACTTACAATCGAAAGGGAATGGAAGAGGCAGAAACCTGGGGCAGAGCAAGAATGGTCAGGAAATATGTGAAAGTTTGCTTAGGTAGGGTAGGCAAAGTTAGAAAGTTTTTTTCATTAAATGGTATAGGGAAAGGGTCTGACAGAGAGTTATTTGAGGTGAATGGCTCTAGTATGCAATATGTTATCTGCCCCTAGTGGTCAGATAATATAACCTGCAAATGTGAATGTCAGAGTCAAAGTATTTTGACTTCTATATAGCTGCAACAAGTGGAAGTGGTATCTTGATTCAGGAAGAAGTTAGTATGGCAAGAGTTTAAGGTGTGGAGTAGTAGTTCAAGGTCAGAGGCAGGGTTTGTTATGTAAGAGATGGAGAGATGTGTCTTGATCCTAGGTATGAAGGTCAAAGGAATTTAGTGAGTGAGCAAAATGATTTTCAAAGAAATACAGAGGGGGTAGTATGGTGGGAGGGGAAGGCAGATGGGGTTAGGGCAAGTGGTTCCAGGTCAGAGGCAGAGTTTGTTAGGTAAGAGATGGAGAGATGTGTCTTGATCCTTAGAAGAAAAAAGTGGTTCCAGTCAGAGGCAGGATTTGTTAGGTAAGAGATGGAGATATATTATACTTGTTATTATATATATATATATATATATATATATATATATATATATATATATATATATATATATATATATATAAATATATATGACTTGGCGCCCGTCTTCTGCGCGCGTGCTGAAGTCGCGCCGACGTATGGCCGCCGATAATTGGGCAGCACAAAAGTGTGCGCTGAGCTAGAAGCGCTCACACGCAATAGTGCGCCCCTACCAGCTTCCCTTCTCTCTCCCCCTGTATCTGTCACTACGCCAAACCCCTACACTAAACCCCATACATTGCTTTTACTAAACCCTCTGTCCCTTGTCTGTACCCCTGCCTGTTCTCTTACCCTTCTTCTACCCACTTGTTCTCCCCTCTCTGTCTCCCTCCTCCCATCCACATTTATTACTTACCCCATCCCATGGGCAATAGTGCGCCCCGGCATCTGCGCTTGGCATCTGTGAGCTGTCGGGGTGTTACTGCTCCTCGCCAGGCCCGTGGGATGGGGAATTAACAAATGTGGATGAAAGGAGGGAGACAGAGAGGAGAGAACAAATGGGTAGAAGAAGGGAGAGAGAACAGGCAGGGGTACAGGCAAGGGACAGAGGGTTTATAATCATAAATGCCACTAGATCTTTAAGGACCAACATGGAAAGGCCCATAAAAAGCTCTGGTGCAACCAATTACCTTCAGAAGTCACATAATTAGTGAAATGATGTCCATCTGTGTGCAATCTAAGTGTCACATGATCTGTCATTACATATACACACTTTTTTTGAAAGGCAACACCTAAGCAAGTGGCACCACTAACCACACACTGCCATGAAGACCAAGGAACTCTCCAAACAAGTAAGGGACAATGTTGTTGAGAAGTACAAGTAAGGGTTAGGTTATAAAAAATATCCAAATATTTGATGATCCCCAGGAGCACCATCAAATCTATCATAACCAAATGGAAAGAACGTGGCACAACAGCAAACCTACCAAGAGACGGCCGCCCACCAAAACTCACCGACCGGGCAAGGAGGGCATTAATCAGAGAGGCAGCACAGAGACCTAAGGTAACTCTGGAGGAGCTGCAGAGTTCCACAGCAGAGACTGGAGTATTTGTACATAGGACGACAATAAGCTGTACGCTCCATAGAGTTGGGTTTTTGGCAGAGTGGCCAGAAGATAACCATTACTTTCAGCAAAAAACAAAATGTCACGTTTTGAGTTTGTGAAAAGGCATGTGGGAGACTCCCAAAATGTATGGAGCAAGGTGCTCTGGTCTGATGAGACTAAAATTTAACTTTTCGACCATCAAAGAAAATACTATGTCTGGCTCAAACCACATCAAACCACATTACCCAAAGAACACCATGAAACATGGTGGTGGCAGCATCATGCTGTGGGGAAACTCTTCACAGTTGAGGGAAAGATGGATGGTGCTAAATACAGGGATATTATTCAGCAAAACCTTTACCACTCTGTGCGTGATTTGAGGCTAGGACAGAGGTTCACCTTCCAGCAGGACAATGACCCCAAACACACTGCTAAAGCAACACTTGAGTGGCTTAAGGGGAAAAATGTAAATGTGTTGGAATGGCCTAGTCAAAGCCATGACCTCAATCCAATAGAAAATCTGTAGTCAGACTTAAAGATTGCTGTTCACAAGCGCAAACCATCCAACTTGAAGGAGCTGGAGCAATTTTGAAAGGAGGAATGGGCAAAAATCCCAGTGGTAAGATGTGGCAAGCTCATAAAGACTTATCCAAAGCGACTTGGAGCTGTGATTGCCGCAAAAGGTGGCTCTACAAAGTAGTAACTTTAGCGCGGATGAATAGTTATGCACATTTACTTTTTCTGTTATTTTGCCCTATTTGTTGTTTGCTCACAATAAAAAGTTGTGGGCATGTTCTGTAAATTAAATGATGCAAATCCTCAAACAATCCATGTTAATTCCAGGTTGTGAGGCAACAAAGCACGAAAAATGCCAAGGGGGGTGAATACTTTTGCAAGGCACTGTAGATGCTTTGTCAATAAGCAAATGTTTATAATGCAGGCTTCCTTACATCTCCTATCACTAAGGTGTGAAGTGTTTCTGGACAAACAGACATTGAAAAGCACGCTGCCAGGTACCCTAGAGGGAAAATGTATTCCCTAGAGGTGGGGGGGAATGCTGGTCTCCGGTGAATTCAAAGAAAGGAAGGAAAACTGTCTGATTTGCCCTCATGGGTAATTAAGTATCCTGACATGGTGGAAAAAGTATTAAACTTCTAGTGATTGGCTCCTGTATGCTATAAATCACTAAATGTTGACAGTTAACATACGTAAATTGAGGTGTGTTGATTATTCGGATGGAATATAATATTTCTTACTGGGAGGAAATATTATGAAGGACTCTGTCTGCAACTCTGCTCCTAACCACTGGGGTTTGTATTGCGTTCCTGTGTTCCTGCATCGTGAGGATTGGGTGTTAATGAACTTACAGGCAGACTAGAACATTGACAACCCAGAGGAAGTCCTGTAAGCTAAAGGCAGGTGGACAAACGTGGGTCGTCACATTCTGCTTATAGTACATTTAGTCACACATTTGCATATGAAGACAAGCAGGGGCAGTATAGCTCAGGTCTAGGCAAAAAAAATAGTCTAGTTATTAATACTAAAAAGACCACCACATTGTACTGAGCTATGTTCACTATGTGTGCTATCCTTTAGCTTCACCGCAAATGGCATGTTGTATGCTTGCTCTGAGCAGTGGTGTGTTTCTGCATAGGCTCACAGCAGGCTATGTTATGATGAAGTGCAGTATATTGAAATTTGTTTGTAGATACGCATAAATGTCTATATGCAGTGATATTTCTGTCTGTACGTGTACTTGACTCATTCTGGCATACAATATATATACTAGCCGCTTGCTCGTCAAAAATGACGGGGCAATACAATTTGAAGCCATGGCAATGCTGTTTCCCACACAATGTAAAGCTTTTTCTACTATGAAGGACCTTCGGTGCTCATTGCGAGCCTCACGCTGAGCGCCTTTGGCGCTCATCGTGTGGCTCGCAATGAGTGATTTTGGTGCTTATTGCGAGCCTCTTGTGTACTTTTGCTCCTCTGAGCACCTTTGGCGCTCATAACAAAGACAGACATATATATATATATTTTGTTAATTAATAATTACAGTAATTAATTAGTTACTTAATAAATTAATATACTTTACCTATTTCTAATTAATATATCCAGCAATCAAAAACCTGAAGAGCTAACAATCTTTTTTTATTTTCCTGCAGCATACGATGTACAGTTGTAGTGTTGCTGCCCTGAGGAAAAAGTGTAATGAATGTCTCAAGTGTGCATTATAAATAGGCTGTAATGTTATTAGTTGCAAGTTAGTGTTGTACAGTGGTGTCGTTTGTCTATGTTACGCGGCTCGCAAGCATTTTCCGTCATGTGTAATAGTGTATTTTGTACCTCGTATGTTCCGGTTGGCAGTGTTTTGCACCGTCCGGGGTTGTGTAGCCTCGTTTTCATTTTTGGGGGCGGCCTTTTTTTCTCTTGCTTAGGTGTTTTTTGGTGCCGAAACTCAGCCAAGTTGACTTAAATTCGCCTTCCACCTCACTCCTAGACACCCTGGCTGTTGCCCCGTGCTGTGTGTGATGTTTTTGTTGTATTTTTTTGGTATTGTGTAAACTGTCTGTTTTTTTCTAAGTCCTGCGTTGGTCAACTGCTTGCAGCCTAAGGCAATCGCGCGTTTACTAATTGTTTGGTGGCTAAGTACCGCATGTTTTATTGCCTTCACTGCTCGCCTTGGGCAGTGAGCACCTTCGGCGCTCATCACCTTTGTTCTGCGAATTTTAGTGCCTTAACGGCTCGCCTCGCTACGCAAAGGCTCGCAGGCTCATTACCTAAGTGCTCTGAGTTAATGGCTCGCCAAACGTGACAACATCTCGTAGTTTGACAACTATTATATGCGATACACACAAAGTTATGATTTGAGATATAGAAAGGTGAAAGGAGGATCTACAAGTGGTGCTTGGTAGTGCACATCTCTGAATGGCACAGGATAGCATGATTGGTGGAGGCCAGGATTTCAATATATCCCTACTTTCCATTGGTAAGTCAATCGCTGTCTCTTTCATTCTTATTGACTCACCAGTACATGGCATCCGTACAGCACCTCCAGGACTGAGTCTTGTCCACTATTATATTCCGGATGTAGCCCTTATATCTCCATAATTACGCTTTTATACAGAACTGTAATTTTTGTTGTTGTTTAGTCCATCAGTCGGGTCCGACTCTCCATGATATTATGGATGGCAGCAAGCAAGGCACATCTATAAAATACCTCCCCTCTGAGCTCCCTCAAGCTCATGTTCATTGGGTCAATGACCTCATCTATCCATCTCTGTCTTCCCCTTCTTTGTGTTCCTTCAATCTTTCCCAGGATCATAGTCTTCACTTTTTAAATCCTGTCTTTTCATGTGGCATGAATGCAATTGTATGATCATTGGAGCACTCTTTGGCACTGCTATTTTGGTATTGGGATATAGACGGAGTCTAGTGGCCACTGTTAAGTTCTCCAAATTTGTTAACATAATGCAAGAAACATTTTCACAGCATCATCTTGTAGGGTTTTGAATAGCTCACCTGTGGTTCTATCACCTACTGCAGCCTTGTTTTTAGCAAACATTCCAAGGGCCCATCTCTCTTCACTCTCCAAGATGTCTGGCTCCAGCATATTAGAAAAACTATTGAGGTTATCAATGCTGTAAAGATTCGTCCTGAATCGATCTTCTATGTATTCCTTCCATCTCTGAGCAGTTTCTGTTAAGTCCCTTCCTACCATTTCTGTTTTTTATCACACCAACCATCTATTTACATTGCTCATTATATAATGTCTCCTTGTCTCTTCTTGCTGTCCTCAGGAATTCCGCAGTTAGACAATTTATTTCCTTCTGCCATTACTGTTCATTTTTATTCCCTCCTGGGCTACTTTCAAATCCTCATAAGACAGGCAGGTTTCTTTCTTTTGGGGATATTCTTTATTGCCATTTTCTGGATAATGTCACTCATTTCTATCAAGTTCTTCAGGCATTCTACAGTGCCTTATAAAAGCATTTTGTTTTTTGCTGAAAGTAATGGTTATCTTCTGGCCACTCTGCCAAAAACCCAACTCTATGGAGAGTACGGCTTATTGTTGTCCTAAGTACAGATACTCCAGTCTCTGCTGTGGAACTCTGCAGCTCCTCCAGGGTTACCTTAGGTCTCTGTGCTGCCTCTCTGATTAATGCCCAACTTGCCCGGTCCGTTAGTTTTGGTTGGCGGACGTCTCTTGGCAGGTTTGCTGTTGTGCCATGTTCTTTCCATTTGGTTATGATAGATTTGATGGTGCTCCTGAGGATCATCAAAGATTTGGATATTTTTTTATAACCTAATTCTGACTTGTACTTCTCAAGAACATTGTCCTATTTAGAGAGTTCCTTTGTCTTCATGGCAGTCTTTGGTTATTGGGGCCTTTCAAAAAAGGTGTGTATATGTAATGACAGATCATGTGACACTTAGATTGTGGGATTAGAAATAAGTGACCACCTTTATTATGACAGATGGAGTGGTATAATATTTTATCTCTAGAGCTTAAAAATAAGCATCATAATGGTATGATAATAATAAAGTGATGCTGGTATGCAAGCCTCATATGCAAAAGGTATTTGCTAATCATAGGGATGCAGCAACATATATTATAGATGAAAAGTTGGAGGATAGGCGCTGTTTATTTGTAAAAAAGTGCACTAAACTAAGAAAAGTTTAAAAACAACAACAAAAAGGCAGGGGGTAGAGAATGGTACCTAGTATAAATATAAATATGAACGCAGTATACTATAATTTAATTTGAAGTATAGAGGGGAGGCAGATATCACCATCAATCCTTAAATAGACATATGTATCACTTATAGCATTATCAAACCACTGCATAAAGTTAGGCTTTTACTGCTTAAGTGTGAGAAAAAAGGATAGGAGTATCTTAAGTCTCCCCTTTAGGACATAAAGCAATACATGTATACTTGTGTTTTTTTTTTCTCTCATGGGTAAGCCCCATTAAGTGGTGAAACGGACCGTCGGGAGCAGGGGGGAGATGGTACACTTTATTCTATGCTCTTTGTGAGCCACAGCAGAACAACTACACCCCTGTGTGGTATTTCAAAAAACGCAAGTATACATGTATTGCTTTATGTCCTAAAGGGGAGACTTAAGATACTCTAAGCACTAGGAAATTGCTTAGGTCATATATTCATATATACACTTAGATTGCACACAGGTGGACATCATTTCACTAATTATGTGACTAATTATGTGATTTCTAAAGGTAATTGGTTGCACCAGAGCTTTTTATGGGCTTGATAACAAAGGGGGTGAATACATACGTATGTGCCAATTTTCTGTCTTCTATTTCTAAAAAATTGTTTTATGTATATATTTTTCTCATTTCACTTCACCAATTTAGACCATTGTGTTCTGAACATCACATACAATTCAGATTAACAAAACATTGAGTTTAAGTAATGTAACAAAATAGATACAAATTCCAGGAGGTGAATTCTTTTTCAAGGCACTTCTATGTCTAATCCCTTTAATCCATGGGTGGGCAGGTTCAGTCCTGGAGGGCCACAAACAAGCTTGAATTTGAAGATATCCTTTCTGTGCACAGGTGAGTCAATCAGGATGACTGAAGAAGGGAATGGCTCACCTGTGTGGCAGCAGGGATATCATCAAATTCAGGCATATGGAACCGAACTTGCCCATCCCCTGCTATAATCTGTTCTTTAGCTCCACTGCATATTGTTTAACATTTTGAGGGATTGAATCGCGAGTTTATAATCTAGAGCAGACCTGGGCATTTTACACCCCGGGGCCACATCCGCCCTGCGCGCCGTCCCTATCCAGCCTGCAGGCTGGATCGGGCACGTGGGCCGTAAATGCCCAAGTCTTATCATATATCTATTTTGACTATGAATACAATGTATCTCTTTGACAATGTTATGGCACCCGATGCACAGCCTGGGAGCAGGTGACTGAGCGGAGCTCCCTAGAATGCCCAGTCTCTGTCAGCCCCTGTCCTGTATCCCATTGCTCAGTGGTTGGGTATCCTTCCCCTGCCAGAACTTCATACAGCAGGGGAGGGGAATTCCTAATGACATCACGTGACCCTGCAGTATGAAGCTCCCGCAGGGGAAGGATGCCCAACCCCTAAGCAATGGGATCCGGGAAAGGGCTGCAAGGCACAAGTAAAGGGGGGGGGAGTGAAGTGCAGAAGGCTTGAGGAGGGTAAATAGTATGACAAGGGGCCCTGGGTTTTTTAAGGGACTGAATAATACTCCTGAGGGGGGGGGGGGCTGATTTTTTTTTTGGGGGGGGAGGGAATGGTGCTTCTGAGGGGGCCCTGGGGGTGAATATGGCTGCTGAAGGGGGCCTGGGGGGTGAATATGATGATGAGTAGCTTAAGGGTATGAATGGTGCAACAAGGGGCCCCTGTTTTTTGGGGGGTGTATGGTGCTTCTGGGGGAGGCTGCAGGGTTGGGGAGTGAAAATTGCTGCTGAGGGGGCCCTGGGGGGGGGGGGTGAATATATCATCTGAGGGGGTTGAATGGTGCTGCTGAGGGGGGCTGGGGGTGTTGGGGGGTAAATATGCTTGGGGAGGGGTGAATGCTGCAACAGGGGCCCCTTTTCTGAGGGGGTAAATGATTCTGCTGATGGGGCACTGTGGGTTTAGGGGGTGAATTGTGCTCCTGAGAGGCCCTGGGGGTCAGGTTGTGAATATTGCTGCTACAGGGGCCCTGGGGGGGGGGATATGGCTGCTGAGGGGGCCTTGGGGGTGAAAATTGCTGCTGAGGGTGTTGTAGGGGTGAATGGTGCTGCTGAGGTGGGCATGGGGTGTTGGGTGTTAATGGTGCTGCTAAGGGGGGCTGTGGGGTGAATATTGCTGCTGACGGGGTTGGAGGGGTGAATGGTGCTGCTAAATGGGCCAGGGGTGAATATTGCTGCTGAGGGGGGTGGAGGGGTGAATGGCGCTGCTGAGGGGGCCTGGAGGTGTTTAACAAGAAAATGTAACTTTATATATATATATATATATATATATATATATATATAGTAATAAGAAGGGAAAGATAAAGTATCCTTTGAAACTGAAGTGCACACCCTCTGCCCTGATAACAATATAGAACAGCAGAAAACAATAAAACTTAGCTTTTATTAATGTATAAAATGAGTATTAAAATACTGATACACTGACGAGATACTGATAGTAGTAAAATTCTGAATCTTAATTATGAGTAGGACTTCCTCATAGGGATTATTGGAATTATAAAGGTATTATACTGTATAATATATCCCCTTGCACACAGTAGTGATAAATGACAACAAGAACAAAGAACTGGTAAGGAGTGTAATATAACCAGTTGGCAAGGACACAGGTCCTGAAATTGGACCTATGAATTGGCAAAGGTGTATAAGTCACATACAACAATAAAGTGACTGTGCTATATATACAAAGTAGTTGCACTAAAATATTGCACCTAGGTTAGTGCATATGATTGTGGCAATCTATTAAAGTGTTAAGTGCAGAAAGACAAACAATGGGGGATATAACAACTGAGCAGAGACATAGGTCCTGTTGATAGACCTATGTATTTGCATATATATATATATATATATATATATATATATATATATATGTGTGTGTGTGTGTGTGTACATATATGGCACTGGAGGGTGGCCCTCCACAACAGTCCTAGTTTCTCATGTGGCAAATTACCCACCCGTGATCTAGACGAAAAGGAATTGGTAGACACATGAGTTGAAGGAAATAGATGTATCAATGCCAAGGTCAAGTTGGAAGGTCAATCATTGGGGAAGAATTTCCTCTCACATCATTCCTAGGGACCAGATGTTATTTCTAGCAGGTGTGTAATATATCGAGAATAGTAGTCATCAGGCACAAATATTTTCTTATGTTATGACTTATTCTCTTTTACCTGTACAGTTGAATCCTCTAAAAACAAGTATTTTATATTTAGTGTTTTTCAAGCTCTCTAATGCTTTATCACCCATTTACTTATTGATAGATGTGATGTGGACTGATACTTTTATATACAGGCTTCAGCTGATATTTTCTTCTGGGAAAATTGATAAACTAATCCAAAGCAATGTGTCTCAACACTTCATTTTTAAGCTATATTCTTGTAATACCGCAAATAATAGTATTTTCAGGATTTATTGACTTAGCCTGGTGAGCCAAAGATTGACAATCAACAGGTATTGATGACATAAAGAAAATGTTGATATCAAACCTGTGGCGTTTTATGTTGAGGAGATGGATTAAACCTAGTTCTGTTTTATAATAGCATGTGGGTCCTTATTTGAAATCTTGTTAAGTACTTTTAATTGTATACAGATTTATACAAATAATTAGGTCTACATTTTGTCTAGTGAAATTCCCATAATGATTATTAATAATCCTTATAATATAAATCTTTGTGCTAATGCATATTTCCTAAGTTCTTAAAAGTTTATATCTATGATTTGTATTATAATAGAGGCTTTCGGAAGTGCATTAGACACAAGATTTCTTTTAGGCAATGATAACAGTATAATGGCAAAGCCTTTTAACACATATTTGATGACAATATGATAAGGAATACAAGCTGAGTGATGACAAGTATCGCTACCCCACCATAGGCCACATTATATGAGGGATTACTAGCAATTTAATGACTAGCATCTATATCCCAACATGCACCTAAAGATGTCATTATATCTACAAAAAGCATAGATTAATTAATCCTCAGGATAGCCTCATATATTCTGTATTGGTCCGAATATAAGCCGCACCTTTTTTCCGATTTTTTAGTTTGTGAGTTATGTGTGCGGCTTCTATTTGCGAACGTAAAATTACTGACGATTTGCGAGCTTGCGAGTTATGTGTGCGGCTTCTATTTGCGAACGTAAAATTACTGCCGATTTGCGCGATTGCGAGTTAAGGGTGCCGGTTTGCGTTCTTGAGACTTCGTTATTGTAGCAATTGAATAGCGATTTACGGTTTTAGTGATTCTAACATCCTGTAAAGCATGTAACCTGCAAAAAAAATTACAGTACTGATTAGAAAGCCTGTCTCTTGCAATGGCTGATCGCTTGGAGAGAGTTTTTTTCTCCAATTTTAAGGGTGCAGCTTATATTTGAGTACTATCTTTTTTCTATTTTTCCCCCTTAAATTTTAAAGGTGCGGCTTATATTCGGGCCAGTACGGTATATATCTCAAGTATGCTTGAATTATTTTATTGTATTTGATACAGCAAATCATTGTGAGCAACAATGTTATATGGTAGCTCTTAACTTAATGTGAATCTTGTCCTATACCAGCCATCTCATAGTTGTGTGATTGCCTTTTGAGTGATATATTATTCAAATATCTTTTACCTATGGTATTGACCATTGGGTCTCTTGTGAAGGAACAAAATAATGCAATTTCTTTGAGGATTACTGCAGAAGAAATTGTTTTGAAGTAGCTCAGCATATTGTATCATGACCTCTATTTGGACCTGAGCTCATGATCATTTGTAAGAGATTATTGAATCAATGTGCTTCTTTCAATATGCTAACTGAGGAATATATATGAAAAATAAATGATGCGTTCCATCCAATGGAGACCAACTTCAAAAATCTAAGAGAGAAGTAACAAAATCTGAACTTTCAAACACTTGTAATTACATACCCAAATATAAAAGAGTACAAAGACAAATTATATTGTAATAATATTGCTTACAGAATATTGATCTATTCACATAGTAAGTATTATATTACAAACATAAGCAATTATGTTTAATTATATGCACAACATAATTTCTGTTATTCTAAAAATATGTAAAAAAAATCTATATATATTTACAAATTAGTTTCAATAATATAAATAAAGGGCCTGATATCAACTCCAGTTAAAAGGACACTGTCACTCCAAAAACAATTTGTATCAATCTTAAAGAGCATTAAAAAGTGGCTATATATTTTGCTAGCTGTTTGTATGCACAATAAACCCTTCTTGAGATAGTCAGCATTGTTTGTGTGGCTCCACAATGCTAATGTACTGCTCGGTATGCTAATTTATAGCTTGTCCTTGATAAGTGTGGGAGAGGGAATCTTAATACATGATAACTTTAACTAAAGAAAACAACATTGCGCTACAGCAGTTCCAAGATGGAGAAGTTCTTGGCAAACACTGAAAAAGGGATCTGGGTAAGCATGGGTGTAGGAACGGGGGGCGAGGGGGACAAACCCCCCCAGATTTTTCAATGTGTGTGTTGATATGTAGAGAAGCAGTTGTGTGGTATTTTCATACTATATGCAGTATCCCCCCCCCCCCCCCCCCCTCCTCAGATTTGTATTTGGCTCCTACATCCATGTGGGGAAGAGTTTTAAAAGTAATAAACTTTCAACACACAATGTGGCACGGGTGTGTTTCAGCCTAGACCCATGAGACCCAGGCCTAGGGCAGTGCATTGTCAGGGGGTAAGAGGCTGCCTGAAGTGGCATTTGCAATATAATTGAATATGCACAGAAATGTGCATTCCATGTCACTTTATTCACATAAAGTGAATTTTAAAGAACTGTCACACTCTTTGTTACACATATATAGTTGTTTAAAAAGTAAAAACACAAAACTGACGATGATGTTTTTTTCAATATGGCAGTTTTTCAAAAGACAAAAACAAGTAAACCGGCATTGATTTGCTTGTGTTTGTTCAGCTGCTGACACTGGAAAATATTACAGCGTCTGTTGAGCTGGATTGATTTTCCACTCTCCTACTAAGCTCATAATTCCCATATTCTATAAGCAGACAATTCTGTCTATATGTATACTTGGCACTTTCTGACTTACTGTATACTTGCATAGCCTCATATAGACTTATGACTTCTATATAGGTGCATGATAAACTTATGATTGGGATATTGCCAGAGGAAAGAAGGAGTAGTAACTGAATCATTGGGGAATGCACAAATGTGAATGAGTCGAGGGTAGCATGAAAACTAAATATACCCCTGGCATATGGCTAAGGTGTGCAAAGATTGTTTTGGAATCAAGTCTTATGAAGATTGAGAGCACAGTGCAAAAACTGGCATGTAATGTAAGCTCCTTATCACGTTATAAGCCATTGCAAAACTTACAGAACTTTACTAATATGGGAATTTGATATATATATATATATATATATATATATATATATATCAGTACAACAATCATTAAACTTATGGTGGGCTGAAGAGTGATAGAACCCCTCCACTGTACAGAGTACAGTAATACAGAAAATTAATAATACATTTGTGATTCTATTTGAATATCTAAAAAAGTTTATTTGTTGGTCAGAAATGTACAAATAATTTTCTGTACTACTATATAAGTATAAATTTAATATATTTTAATAGTAATAATTGATTTGCAACCATGTGTTTAACATTTTCTCTTTCCTTCCCCAGGACTAAATATTATGAACAAAATGAGCAACATTTATGAATCAGCTGCCAACACTCTTGGGATTTTCAACAGCCCATGTCTTACCAAGGTGGAACTGAGAGTATCTTGCAAGGGGATATCAGACAGGGATGCTCTCTCCAAGCCAGACCCTTGTGTCATCCTGAAAATGCAGTCACATGGGCAGTGGTTTGAGGTAAGCCGCCAAATCCCAACACATATTCCTACTCTGATGGAAAATACTAAGGGTACCAGATATTACATTTCATTTTGGATAATTACCATAGGATGGAGCTTCATAAATTGTGACCCATGGACCACCATTGGTGAACTTATGTCTAGTGATCCATATAACAACTGGACGCAAAAAACAATGAAAGAAAGTTAATATTATTATATTGTTAAAATTGCTTCAACAAATAGAGGAGGAGTGCCTAGATTTTCAATTGTACTGTGTACATAAATAATCTATACTCTTAGTAGTGTATTAATTGCAGTTGTTAAACCTCACACCATCCACCTAGACCATCAACACCTTTTAGGTGGTCCTTTGGGAAGCATTGATATTAATATTTAAAGAGATTCTTCAACCATCTAAAATATACTTAATAAAGGTTTGGAGTGATTTTAGAAGTTGACAACAAATAGTTAAAACCATTCAATGACGTACAAGTATTTTCAACATTTCTACATAGCTTGAAACAATGGGCATAGCCTATATTAGATACATAATAATCTATTCTATCTATAAATAAAATTGGCACTTACAGGCTGTTCATATAAAACATATACAAGTAGTCATTTATAAATATAAAAGTAATTTTCTTGACTCTTGAAGCCTTTAAACCCTCAACCAGAAAAAAGAGAGGTCATGTTCTTCCTCTTTGTGTATGTTTATTTTTGCTAATTGTTATGATTTAGTATGTATGTTTTAAAGAGTTAATGCCGTTAAGTTTGTAGTATAATAGTACTGTTATGATCATAAACAATGTTAATTCAAATACAAGCACAAAATCTACAGGACTTTCCAACAATGTAAAAATAAAGATTGTGAACGTATCTACAAATTGCAGTCCGTTAGTAAAAGGACCAGATAGAACTTCATTAATATTCCTGAGGAACTCCTTTCCAGAGGAAACACATTGGATTTTAAATGTTCTGTAAGCAGTGTATCATTGGACCTATTATACAACTAAGCTTTTGACAATTATTTTGTAAGTTGCTTTTTAACTTAATTGAAAAAAAGTTTGTTTTATTTACTACACCAGTAGGTTTTGTTTTGCTCTTCTTCCTTCCCTATTGTTTTACATTATTACTATATTTTCCTATGAAATATTGCATCCAAACCATAATCTCTGCCACATTTTCAAAAACTCTCTTTCAGTTGTAATAATGAAAACTTTATCACATAAAGCAAACATCATGCTTTGTCATGAAAATGACATGCTATTTGTTAAAAAATATAACCTGATTATTTAAAAAATAAATCTGCAAAACTGCCGCTGATGTTTTATTTAATATGGCAGTTTTTCCAGAAAGAAGTGCATTGATTTGCTTGTGTTTGTTCACCTGCTGACACTGGGAAATATTAGAGCGTCTGTGCATTGATTTTCCACTCTCTTGCTAAGCTCATAATTCCCATATTCTATACAGGTTTTTACTTCTAATTCTTTTAAAATTGCATGTTACTGAGAAAACAACACTAGCAGCTTAATACAATGCATGACAATAACACTCGTTGACTATTGCAATACATGTGCTAGTAGATGGAGAATATAAGAGCTTTTCAGCAATAGTTTATACATTTACAATAAGATATTCGAAGTTATCCTCTGTTTAAAAAAAAAAGTAAAAAAATTGGATTGTTATTGGAGAAGAGAATGTAATTGTCTATATTGATTTTATTGTATTTCTGTTTTACATATACCACTTTAGGATACTCAAGGTCACCATATCTATGTCTACTTATAACAACTGCCTAACTGTTACAGGAAGCCCTCAAGTGCTGTTAAAGCGAAAGAGTGGAGGTCCCAAATATGCTATAATTTAAAACTATAGATAATACCAATTACTTTATAAATTGAATGGTATTAAAAAATGAAATTATCATAACTCTGAAGTTTTACACTTTGAGCTATTAGACTCTCTAAATCACTTCACAAACCAAGATTCATATATTTTGTTAACAAAAGGCCAATGCTATTACTTACTGATAAGCCCCTGAGGCATTGTGTATTTTTTCTTGACTGGTTGCTTTTCCCTACACATTGAGACTAGTCATTTTTTGTGCAGACAATTTCAGTCAAGACAATGGACCTTATGCATCAGGATTCTATCAGGAATTAATGTCATTGATCACACAATAAAATATATTAACGACAGCGCATGCTGTTTTCTTTTCTGTTTATGTGTTAATATTAGTTTACATTTACAAATATACCAAAAAAATTAAAATAATAAAATATAAGTTTAAACAAAAATGACAAACTTAAGCATTAGTATACTGTAAAATGAAAAAGTACTTCTTATTACCAATCATTTTAAATTATACCATATATTAAACCTCTCCTGTGTCACGTTAAATGGATTCTGTAATAGAAGTGCTTTTCTATCTGAATGTAAAGTATTCACAGCAAAAAAACTTAAAGCCACATTTGCCCTGCAATTTTTTTTTATATTTACTCACTTTTTTGTTCTTAATGATGAAAAATAAAGTTTAATTTACTAAAATAAATAATGCATTTATGTTTGTGTTAGTTTTAATTTCTAACTTGATTCCTAGATCAAGAACAACACAGTAAAACACAGCCAAGTTGTTTTAGCTTGCAAAAGCTGAATGCTTTTATACAATATAAATTACCTTTACATCATATTATATAAAACAACAATTATTTTTACTAATTAGACTTTCATTATTTACATTTTTTTAACATATTTAAGTATATTTGCTGAGCAACTCAGCTTTAAATGTCTGATTATTCTTTAAATAACATGTCTTTTTTTAAAGAAAGCTAGTAGTGTTTAATTGCTGATATGCTGGACGCGTGTATTGTAGAATTTAATGGCCAATACCATATAGAAGGGGAAATGAGTCAGAAGAGCTGGTCAAGTGTTGGCAATTCCTTTACAGGCATTCTATCTGTCTCATTGAATTTGGGAAATGATTACATTCTAACAGGAGTTGTAAAACCAGAGCAGAAGTTATTAGAATTAATTAAGGATTGCATACAGATTCCAATGACCCTCAGGTTTGTTTCTGGTTTCAAAACAGACATGGATAACAGATGGCATTGGAACAGGCAGCTATATAACAAGCAGGCTACACTTTAACCTAAGGTTATAATTAGTTGTCTTTATCATTAGACCTTAGAGGGAATTGTGGATAATAATCACATGAAAGGGATTCTGAATTCACCAAATGCTCTTTGCGCCATCAGATAGAGTGAGGAAAATCATGTGGAAAAGTGATTTCATTTTTTTTATTTGACTTAAATATTCTCATTTTACTTATAAAGCCATTGAAGCCCTCCCACAAAACAATACATAGATAATGAGGTTCAGACTATTGCTGTCACACTGATTTTAATGTAGCTTTATAGGTTTCTGTGCTTATTGCTTATCATACAGTGACATGGTGCAGTGGATAAAAAGCATCTGTTTAGCAGTGTAGGTTATGCGTTTCTGTGGCGTACAGAATTATTGGCAGCCTTGGTAAGAACTAGCAAGAACACTGATAATATGAGATAAATCTGAGCTTTCAGTGAGATAATATTATTTAAAAAAAACTATCCTTATAAAAGAAAAAAATATTTTGCAATTTTGAAATTTCTAAAAAAATACTCGTATTTTTAAAATAAATAAAAAGATACTAAATGCGTCATATAGTATAAGGAAGACAGATTTGTAATTGCCAATGCTGAGTGAAAAGCCTCAAAATTCACAGTGTGGAAAACTTACACTTAAACAAAGAACTTGGGACTGGACCTTAGTTAAATAAATTGTTTTGCGAGGGAGGAATTATTTCTAGTTGAATTTAAATCTCTTACAAAATGTTGAAACATCAAAGTTTTTGATGTTTGACTGACTTTGGTCAAGCCTCCATTTTATCACTTGCAGAACTAGTTAGGACCTCCTCCTTCTCACTTGTCCTAATGCTCATTCATCTCTTCATTGCTGTATCTCTCACTCCTTTCTCTTTTTCTGCTCAATCCGTCTCTCCATGTCTCTCTGTCTCTCACACCACTTCTTATTATTTTGTCAGGAGCTTTTTTTTATTATTAACCAGGTCTCTCTAGGTAAAATCTGATAGCAATACCCTCCATCCCTCTCTGGTGTATGTCATTATTTGATAAAATGGGGATTTTTATAGAAAGCGACTGGAAGTGTGCAGTGTCATGTATGCTTAGGTCAAGGCAGCCCCTGGACACAGAATGGGGGAAGAGGCATTTGAATGGGCATAGTGCTGGGAAGTGACTGGGTGTTTTATATTTAGGGGAGGAGTTAGGAGTTGATTAAAGGGAACGCTCCCCCCTCCCCCCCCCCCCCAGATGTCAAATCATCCCTTCCTGTTTTTGTTTGGGGTATTTGTCATAGCTGAGGGTGGGGGTGCTGACTTACCTTAGGCTGAAGCTAATTATCTGGTATGGTATATCTGTTGGGTGGTTCCAGAGGTCTCTTGGACCTCTTCCATTGGGCCTCATAGAGGGTTGTGCTCCTTCCGTGGGGGACGAGCAGCTACTTCTTGTTATATGTTTGTTACATATTTTTTATGGTCAAGCTGTGGCTTGGTAATACCCACTTTGGTGTCTGTCATTATTTGGTAAAATGGGTCTTTTGTTAGCTAGTGGCTGGAAGCATACAGTGTCACGTATGTTGATGACAACATCTTCCCAACTTTGCACATGTTCTACCCAGGCATCTTTCTCAAAGCAGCAGAATTGTCCTCTCTTCGTTTTCATCCTCTATCACTTCCAGACTTTACTCCCTTCCTGGCCCATCCAAATTATTTATGTTATTCTTGCCCAGTTTTCTGTCTCTTCCATTCCCAATAGATGGTAAGTTTGCGAGTTTTTAATATTTGAAAGTGCTTCGGGAAAAAGCACCATGTACTTAAGATTTTAAACTAAAAAATATGGCCCTTCATTCTTTTGCAATGTGTTAATATTGTAATTGGTCTTTTGTTCTTAAACCCTGTATAGCCCTATGGAATATGTTGGCACATTACAAATAAAGGATAATAATAACTAAAGAATTCTCAAAGCTTTCAGTTATTATGGAACAAGTGGAAAGCTAGTTGGCTAAATAGATTGTATTGAAGCTCGAGTCATCATAATCTCCACATGTCTTCAGGGACTACACTATTTTCAGTAATTGGGTTATCTTCAAGCGCTATCTTCCTACAGACCTCTCTCTCCTTTGTATGAGTTTTTTAAAGGTAAACACAGTATTGCAGTTCTGGCATCTCACCTTAAGTCTGTGAACGTGTGATTGTGAGGACAAGCTGCTCTGCCACAGACTTGTGAATTCACACCTCTCGCACGTTGGTGTACTGCTGTACTAGTATTAAAAGGAAGCTGACTTGAGTTTCTTAAAGAGAAAGTTCCACCTAAATATAAAGTAACATTTTATATGGAGAGTTGGAGCAGACTGGGAAAAAAGTAAGGCCTCAATCTATTAAGGTATAGGCATAGATAATTATATTTATAGAAAGTTGATCTTGTCACCCTAGAGGAGATCATACAGTCTACATATATATTTAGCTTTTTGTTGATCCCCATGGACATCTACCTTGTAGATGAGGAGCCCCAAATTATTTTGAACCTGGGCCCTCAATTCAGTAGCTCTTCCACTATAAGCTTTTAATATGATTGACTCAAGAGCCAATCAAATCATAAAAATAGAATTACTGAATGTGGTTTAATTTTGACTGTGGTTTTGGTTAAAGTCCTAAGAATAAATTGATTTATGACTCAAAACAATTAAAGGTACTGTTCTCACATGCTATTTACCTCCCCTATGTCAAGTAAGCAAAAACCCAGGCCTCAGTCGCTGGTAACCAAAAAACGAATGTGTGTTATCATATTCAAAAGGACCAGTTAACACAGACTGGGCATCATCACATTAATATTTACAGCCAAAGCAATTAGTATTTAAATGACCACACAATAAGGAAAAACAATAATACAGAGCAGGTAAGAACAGTCTGAAGCCCCTGATCTGAAAAATTACATAATTTACTTCTAAATAATTGCTCACTTGTTTATTAGAAGGTGGACTATATTTTTAATTTTGCGCAAATAAATATTGTTTTAAATGAGTATTTTAGGTAGATATATATTTATATATTTTTGTATTCTTATCTGCCATCAAATCCATGTTTCTTTCAGCCTTCCAGTAGAATAGATGAGTCAAATACAGTTAAGGATTTTACGCATGCATGGGATAAGCATTATACTAACCTGAGGTTTAATTAAGCCAGTCTTTTAAGTAGATAGAATGAACCGTCTAGGTTCATAACTGCAATCAAATCTCTTTTTCTTTGTTTCTGTCTACTTCTGTATTACATTTTACCTCAGTTTTTCATGTTTTCCACCTTTAGCGAGATTCCACTTTAACATCACACCAGGCCATCCAATTTCTTTTAGCCGGATTGGTTGTATAGGGTCTTACAACTTCGGCTATGAACAAGGAGCGCAAGTTGGTTTGATCTGTGGTATATTTCATACTCTTATGAAAAGCACACAATAGTTAATATTGGTCCTTTCCATTAATCTTTGATGGCCCCCTGTTCATGTAAATTGATAGAACTTTTCCAGTACTGATAAATAGTTTCTCAGCTTGGCATCTATATTTACCTGGCATGTGTTGCTTCAAACTTCTAAAAATATTAGGGAGCGTGTTGTTTTATTTAACATTTTAATCAAGAAAACTCAGCAGGAACTCAAAGACAGAAATATCTTATGGTGATAATTGGTTATGCATATATTACCATGTTAAATATCCAACCATGTTTGAATATACAATGAAAAGGCACAAATGCAAAACATAATTATGCTTGTGCTTTGAAGGGCAAGGTGGTTTTGAATAAACATTAACTTAACAGCATCATACTTCAGGTTTCCCTAAAAGACCATATTTTCTAAGGTGTTTTATTCTAAGACAATTTTTTTTGTTTTGGAAGTTAACTTACAAGTGGTTCATTGGTACATATGCAATATTTACAGCATACTCACTTATTTCAGCTTGTACTGATTGCTTATACTATACTCCCTATTTTGTACTATTTTGTGTGATAAATGTCACATTGAGATATAATGCAGAGAACAAAAAAAAAGAATACACTTGAGTACATGTATAGACATTACAGAATAAGATAGGGAGTGTAGTTAACAATTTCAAATTTTTACCCCCTAATATGATGTAATGGTTATTAGTTTTGCTAAGTGTTGACTATCTCTCTTTTCCTCCCAAAGCTCTCTTTAATGCACATTTATTGAGTGTGGAAACATAGCACTGCTAATAAAATATGCCATATATTTTTTTTGCAATACAGCACGGTTCCCTGGTATTCCAGCGGTCAGGATTTGGTCTCATTCACTGCTGTCGACCTGGGTTCAATTCCAGTCAGAGAACCAAGAGGTCACCCCACCCTGAAGACATGCAGGGCTGGGCCTGGTGGGTCGCAAACAGGCCTGGATTTGAGGATTTTATTTCTGGGCACAGGTGACTCAATCAGCATGACTGAAGACATTATAGTCTCACCTGGGTGCAACAGGGATATCCTCAAATCCAGGCTTGTGTATGACCCACCAGGACCAAACTTGGGCACCCTTCTCTAGAGGGTAGTATTGATGCTGGCAGTAACAAAATGAATATTTTTTTCTATAGTCATCTTTTGCCTTAAAGGCCAATGTGGTCTTCTATTAAAACTATACTGTTCTGAAAAACTACACATGAAAATAGGCAAATGTTTTTTATGTTGTAAAATAATAATAATACAGCCTCTATTTTATTACACTTTATATGTCATTATGCTGCAGTGAGATCCATTTTAGTTTCAGCTGATGGCTTCTACAGATGGTGTGTTATTTTGAAAGAAGAAAAATATATGTACAATAGGAATGTGTCACCTAAATATCGCAGTACTTTCAACAAGACTATTGGAAAGCTCATAGGTTTACAAGACTTATGTATGTATGTTTATTTGTACAGCACCATCAATGTACAGCTCTTGGATTGAAATGAACATTGAGGAGACATTCCAGAGAAGAGTGAAGGAGTCAAGCTTGGGTATAATTATAGATGAGAATAGAGATATAATGAGTGGCTGAAGCAGAGTAGGAGGGTTGTAAAGGCTGCTCCTAACTTGATAGGGAACCACATTTTAGCATGAGAGAAGAAGAAATAAGAGTAGAAGAGATGGTGGTGATGTATTAGCTACTTATGTGGAGAGATGAGAAGCAAGAAGATCAGAGACTAAGATGTTGCAGTAGTCTAGATGAGATAGAATAAGGGCCCGGGTAAGTGTCATGGCAGTGCAGGGGCTATTAAAAAAGAATATTTTTGCTATATTCCTAAGAAAAAAAATAACATGTTTTTACAGAGGATTGGGGAGAATTTTAGGAAAGAATCAAGTATGACACCTTAGCAGCATGGCTTATCTACTGGATGAATGATTGTGTCATTAACCTTGATAAGAAAGTGAATAACAGGGCCAGGTTTAGGGGCAAATATTAGAAGCTCCAATTTTGCCATGTTAAGCTTAAGACAACGGAAGAGAATTCATATTCCTACTGCGTTAAGACACTTTGAATTTTTCTCTTGAACAGCAGGTATAGAAAAGTAGAGCTCATTTTCATCAGCATAGATCACATCCTTCAAATAAAATAGCAGAGATAATCAGTGCAGACAAAATAGAACCGCACAGTAAAAATACATTTATAAAAATGATCAAAAAAATGTAAAGTTTATTTTTTTATTTATTTTTAAACTTATTTGCCGTTATCAGGTTTAGTCATTCAAGAAATCATATAGAAAAAATGTGAGCACATTTGTCCTTTACATTTGAATCTGCTGCTGGCATTTCTAAGAATCACTTTGATTTGGTTTCCTGTGCCATCACCTGCCTTTATTAAAATATGAGGAACAGCAATGACCTTACAATAATAGAGGGTAATATATTCACTGTGAATTACAGCCTATGGAAATCAGCAGCAGTTTGAGTTTGTAAAGGTTACATAGATCTCCAGAGGTTCAGAGAGACTAATCCTTTTAAAATTGCTTTAAACTCATATTATTACATGCCTTTTCATAGGAGTTAAAAATACATGGAATGGCAGTGCAATATTATTGCAATCCCAACTTGTACTTGGCATTTTAAATACATGTTAAATATGGCAAGCTCTCCAGAGGAAGTATAGTGTATTTCTGCCTGTGTCTATCTGATAACCAGAGATGAATCTCAGGGCACATTGTTATCATCTGCTTTGAAGCTTCACAAGTTCACTCCTCAAGAGAATGTTTCAGTTGTAAAGTTCTGTTGTTCATCTTTGGAGAATCAACTAGATCGGTGTTATCCAACTTCTATAGTGAGTGGGCCAGATTTGTTATCTGGCTCATTTATATTGGCTAGTGAGCTGGTGTGCATTATAATGCATAAAACCTAAAACATGTATATGTAAATATATAAATTAAAATAATTATTGATTTTGTATGAAATAACTAAGGATTTGGGAATTTAAATATTATGGCTCGTGTTTTACTTTAATAATATTACGTTTGTGAGCAGACGCTCCTTGACAGTCAGTGGGCCATTGAGTTCAGCTGGCAGGCCACATCCAGCACTGCTCTAAATTAATGGTTCTCAACTGCTGGTACTGGAGCCGATGCCAGCCCATAAGATGTGCTGGTGCTCAGAGACAAAGAAGGATTATGAGAACCTAATATTTTAAACATACCATCACCATTACTTATAGATAGAATATTGATGAATTGATCTGCAGTTAAAATGTACTCTATTCAAAGCAGTGCAAAACCTGCATAAACATCTAGTGTGCACATATACTATCACAACCTATTAGAGAATAAAACTCCTTTATATTGATTACATAGAGTGAACAATAAGATCAATTTGCAGAAAAGCATCCCAAGAGAGGGGACTTAAATCTGACCAAAATAATATGAGCCTCATTCAATTGAGGCTTTAGGGAGATCCGGGCTTGGAAATGGAGCCAGCAAGTTATTTTGCTATTCAAGTAGAGTCAGTTTGCGGGTTCCAATCGAGTTACGGGCTCCAAGCTGCGATTTATAGCGATTTTAAAAATCACAAGTTAATGCCCTCCAAGCCTTTGATTTTTCACTGTTGCAAGGCTAAAATTGCAAATCACTATTCAGTTGCCCCGATTCCCCCTCGCTACCACTCCGTCAAGCCCCCAAATGGCAAAAATCGAACCACAGGTTACTGGTACCAAGGAGGAATCGCACAGGGCTTAATGACATATACAGAGCACTGTAAATGCACATATAAACATTCTACTGTACTTTTATTAAAAGGTGATGTTGGGTCTTCGAATTAATAGCACAACATTCTCAAGCTTGCAAATAGCCAGAATAAAATACGAACCCCCGAACTGAATGAGGCTCTATACTATGAACCAACACCACAGGGTATCTATAGCCTGTTCTAAATTAAAATGTAACTCTTATTGAGTCTTTCCTTTTAAAAAAAAAAAAAAACTTATATAACACCAAACAATTAAAATAAATAATTTGAGTGGCTCCAGGTAATAGGCAGACTTTTAGTGTATCACTTGTCAATGACTTTCATTAATTGAAAGCTAGCACTTTTATAAAATTGTTATTATTAAAGTTTATCTGGAAGAATTTTCTTTGTATCGAATGTATTCTCTGTAATCAATACCAAACTGCAAAAAAAAATAAAAAAAAATGGCCTGATGTATGTTATCTGAATGCATCTGCTATAAATTAGTAAACTGAAACAGTTCTTCAGATTGTAAATTTGTTATCTTTTTCGTTCTTACTGCAAGGCCTCGTTTTTAATCTGAAAGAAAATGCTAGCTTGCATTACAAGTTAATAAATTGGGAAAACTCTTCTTAAGATTGTACATTTGTAGTTATTATATTATCAGTGTCACTTCTTTCATTTTTACTGGTAAAACCTGATTTATTTAGTCTGCTGTTTAGCATTAGAGCCTGGTAATTTATAATTTTAACTAGACATTATGTAAATATTAGCCGTCCATTTTACACTGAAAGCTTCTTTGAAATAAAGCACTTATCCTGTGGGTGAGAATCAAATAACTTAATCTTAAAATTACAATTTAAAGAAGAAATGTTTCAGTTTACAGATTTAGAATGTAAATTAGGAATCTTTTGTCCAGACTAAATATGTCAGGCTTTACCAATGAGAATGAAAGAAGTGACACTGAGTATAATAATTACAAATTTATAATAATAAGAAGATTTTAAATGTATTGACTTGTGACTCAAGCTAGCACATTTATTCAGACTAAACACATCTGACTTTATTGTGAGAACGAAAGAGATAACGAATTTACAATCTTAAAATGAAATGTTTCAATCTATTGATTCATAATGAAAGCCATTAAATGCTTCCAAATGAAATATGCATAAATTAGGCTTTTAATTCAGTATTAATTGTAAAGAATATATTGCATATAAAACAAACTTGAATATAAATAATTTTTATAAAACTCTGAGTTTCTGTATAATGGAAGACTTTGGCAAGTGAAAAACTAAAATTCTGCCTTTTAACTGTAACCTCTCAAAGTATGTTTTTGTAAGCTTTATTTTTTTTTTTCAAGAAAAGTTTCAATAAACTGAATTTTAATTTAGTACAGGTAATTGATACCCATGGATGTTGGTCCATAATATAGAATAATTTTATGAGATTTACATTGCCTCCCTTGGGCTTGTTTCTCTACAAATAGAACATATAGTATTACCCTGTTCACAGTGTTGATCTCAAGAGTGTTCCCCATGAGGAAGGTAAGCAGCTGGATCCGGTTCAAAAAGGTTTAGAGCCACTGGTCTAACTATTTGTTGCTCTTAGTGGGAAATGGGGAAGAAGTCTTCAACTGGTGAGTCACAAATCTATAATAACCAGATTTTCATCTTTGTACACTTCTTACACTTCTTATATATAGCTCTATTCACAAGGTCAACATATTGTAGATCTCAAGAGCAATCCCCATTACTAGAAGGAAACATTCTGGTCCCCAGACAAAAAGTTTGAGAGCTACTGATCTAAATTTTTCTTGATCATAGTGGGGAACGGGGACAAAGTCTTCAACTGTCGATATATATACATGCTAGATATATAATATTAGCGACTTGCCCGTCAAAAATTGACGGCAAGAGGGGGGCGGAGCTTGCGTCTGCTGGTTCAGGACGTGTTTACTGGTAGCTCCTGATAGAGTGCTAGTAAATGGGCTTATAATTTGCCCAGGTGACAGCAATTTTTATTCTGAGTACCCTCAGAACATCGAGGGGAAGAGGAGAAGGCGACCCATACCCCGTGGGGCCCGTCAGGGAGAGAGCTGCAGGCACATTTTGAGACAGGCCTCTCCCCAGCAGGCAAACCTGGAGTGCTGCCTCCCTGGAAGACCCTACCTTGTGGGGAAGGCCCCGGAGGCCCTGGGACCTCATCTGGATCGAGCAGGCTGCAGCTGGACCGTCACAGAAGCCCCAGGGTGACGTGGACGGCAGCAGCAGAGGTGGCAAGTGCAGGAAGGGCCTGGTGATCGGGGGGCGGCCATTTTGGAGCACCACGAGGCAGGCACTGCAGGAGGAGACCCACGCTCTGTGAGTACTGCAGGAAACCTCAGAGGTTCCCTAGAGACACTTGTCTGTGGCTGATTCCTCAGGATATCTCTGGCCTGTACTGCCTGGCAGCTTCTGGAGCAGCAAGGTGAAGGTAAAAGGCCCATGAACGGGTGGCGGCCATTTTGTTTTTCTGGCCTATGAAGGGCACTCAGTTTCTCCCTACCCTACCACTCCTGAGGCCCAGAAATTGAGCTAATACTAAGACTCCTCTGCCACACAGTCTACTGGCTGCCACTGCCACAGAAGTATATACTGGGGTGAGTCTGACCCACCTACAGCCCTTTTACCTTCAGTTTCAAAGGCAGTGATTTTACTGCTGACAAAAACATTGCATCTTTACTAACCTCAGGGGTCTGGCAGCCCCACTCCTACTATACTGGAGGCTGAATCCACTGTACCTTGCCACAGAAGTCCCAGCTGATATCTTGGCTGAGTTTTAGAGTAAAAAAATCTGCTTCCAGCTACTGCCATACATCTGGTGTATAATATCTGACAATCTTGTATCACGCTGCCATCGTGTGGTCATTCAGGATAAGTGCAACTGCTATTTTTCTGTCTTTTTTTTATCATCAAACATTGTGAGCTTAGATCTCATTTCAGCACCTGCACTGAAAAGTTGGCACTGACTACTCCTGGTGGGACGCTGAAAAATACACAATCCAGATCTGCTGGGGGCACAGAAACGCGGAGCATATCAGCCTAAGGAGATGTAGTTGACGGGGCTGTGCACAGTTCCCGCCGGCAGGGTCTGAGAGATGCTAAGACTTCACTACAGAATCTAGATATGAACAGACAAGACAGACCACAATAGACCTAAATACTTGAGAGGAAAAAGCTAATACGGAGTGACCCCCCCAGTGGAATCCACCTGACGTCTGGACAATCAATGGCTACCCCGGGAAGAAGCAGCTCCATAAAAATGGTGAAGAACAAAAAATCTTTAACTTCCAAGAAAATTGACGAACATTTCAAGGCCTCGGAAACACAGGCGGCACTGCTGAAGGATCTTGTCTCAGAGCAATCTGATACCTCAGACTTGGATCCCCTGGAGGGGGCCCCACAGCCTGAGGTCTCCATCAACAGCAATTCAATGGCAAGAATTGAGGCTCTCCTGGCCTCCCACATTGATAGGGCGGTCACATCTTTGCAGAAGGACATACATGAGATTGGCCAAAGGACCCATCAACTTGAAGACACCGTTGACCAGGTGGTGGGGGCCCAGGAGAGAGACAGAGCCATCATCGCTGACAACACCTCCCGTATCTGTGGCATAGAAGATAAACTGGAGGATTTGGAGAATAGATCCAGACGATTCAACCTGAGGATCAGAGGCGTGCCTACGGCAATAGTCGACCTCCCTCGTTACCTTAAGGCCGCGATCGACGAGATCCTCTCAGGTCATCCAGACCACGAATGGGAAGTGGAGCGTGCACATAGAGCCCTTGGGGGAAGTCGTAATCTAGACCTTCCCAAAGACATCATAGTCAGGCTTCTACGCCAACAGTCTAGGGACCTGATCCTGGCAACTACCCGCAAAAAGGCTATGATCATAGGCCCAGATGGGGCCAAACTTCAATTTTTTGCGGATCTCTCCCCTTCCACGCTTCAAAAACGGAGGCTGATGAAGCCTGCCCTGGAAGTCCTTCTCCGCCATGACATCAGGTACCGTTGGGGATTCCCATTTGCCCTAATTTTCTCAGTGGGGAGCACCCAGTATACAACGCGTTCTCTAGAAGACTGCCAAGAGCTTCTAAAGAGTCTGGATCTTACTGGGGGGGACCCGACTTCGACATCACCTGCATCGGCAGCTTTATCTCTCCCGAAAAGACAATGGTCAGAAGTGACCAGGCAAAAGAGGCCCACTGACCAAGCCTCAAAAATCACTCATAGGCGTCCCACCCAGATCATGGACTCGTAAATGCAATAACTCAGTTAATGCCATCTCCAGAGACCTTCAATTAGGCTGGTCCGCTTGAAAAGGCAACAGGCTACCAAAGACTTATTTCGGCATCCACAGGAGTTACAAGGGCTTAAAAACACCATACCAAAATTCCTTGGTAGAGACCAACATGGAAGTCTCCTGGAACTGACCTAGCCTTTTCTCAGGACATTTTATTTATCTTACTTTTTTACTTAGGTCCTCTAAGGAGCCTGGGGCCCTAAGCGGGGCCATGTCAACCAAAGACTTTTGAAATGTTGCTAACCCATGTTTTGTTTTCCTTCCTTTTGTAGCAGGTTTTAGCTGACTGATAAAGTTATAAGTTTTAATTTACATGCAGATAGTATAGTCAGTCCGTCAGGATCCTTCCTCACTGGACCGGGTCTAAAGGTTTACTCTGCTTTTAGTTCAGATAGAAAATTAGGTTGTTAATGCTTAAATAAGCTATTCAAGGTTCTGGCTTTATTCTGTTTCCTTAATGCTTCTCTAGATTACTTTTGCCTGTCCTTGCTGGCGGGAATTGGAGCAGGGGCCCTAGTGTTCTGAGAGGGTAGAATGCTTAAGACAGGGCGGGTGGTCTTGGGACAGCAAGACCTCTTGACAACAATTGTACTTTCTTCCCTTTGTGTTCTCTTCACTGCTGCTCTTCTCTTTGTCACCTATCAGCTTGGGTTCTCTTGCCCCTATACTCCCCCTTACTGTCTAACTGGAACCTGCCACTTAGTGCTTCCTCATACTTGTTATCTCTCCCTCTATGGCTGTCTAGGGGATTTAGAACCAAATCAGGGTTCACTCTACATAGCTGGGGTAGAGGCGGCGGCCTGTCTGCTGGACAGTGGGCCAAGCTGCCTGGCCTCAGAGAGTGGAGGACCTCTGGTACTATTGGAACGGATCTCTTTTCAGCCTAGTGAGTTGGGTTCTAACAGCTCTGAGACACTACCAGACTTGTCTGGTACTATCTTGCCTCCTGTAGATCTCTTGGGACCGCACCTGTACTACTTATACTCATGCCTCTTTTACCCCCACAGAGCTAAACATACTGGACCTCTTCTTGGCCGGGCTCAACCACTCCTATCCCCAAGAGGGGGAAATCCGCTCTGCACTCTCTCCTTGGCGCTCCTCCGGAAGGGTAAGGCTACGCCAATGCATCAGATATATACACCTCTAGTTTACCCATGACCACACCGATGACAATACTTACCCATAATGTGAAGGGTTTCAGCTCCCCCTTCAAGCGAAGGAAGGCTTTCCTTTATTATAAGACCCTTAACCCCATGGTGATCTTCTTACAGGAGACACATTTTGCCAGGAATAAAATCCCAACCTTCCTTGACAAAAATTATCCTCATTTTTATTACTCTACCCAGGTCTCCAAAAAAGGAGTTGCAGTTTTGCTCCATAAGAGCCTCCAATTTCAATTAACAACTAAGATAGTGGACCGGGAGGGCTACTACATCATTTTAAAGGGGACGATTTTGGGTTCTCCAGTTTCACTGGCCTCCTTCTATGCCCCTACGAAAACACCACATAAGACCCTGATCAGATTCCTAAGGGTTCTGGAGGGGGGAGAATGGGGCAAACTAATTATAGGAGGGGACTTTAATCTGGTATTAGACCCAGTGGCAGATAAATCTAAACCTCCACAAGAAGATCGCTACTCCAAAAAGAACAGGCAAATCTTAAAACTTCTGCACTCCTTAGACCTGGTTGACGCCTGGAGAGGTCTGCACCCAAGAGGGGGGGATTTCACTTTTTATTCCCCCACTCACGGGACTTATTCGCGTATAGACACAATATACATATGTAATTCGCTTCTAGATAGCTCAAACAAAGCGGATATAGTTCCGTGCACTTGGTCGGATCACGCGGCGGTCATACTTGAGGTAGACCTGGGAGTTCAATCTCGGATGCCCTATACCTGGAGACTTAATGAATACCTGGTATCGCATTAAAATCGAGAGAGGTACGAGACAGGGCTGCCCTCTGTCTCCTCTTCTTTTTGCTCTGGCCATTGAGCCTTTGGCTCAAGCGATCAGAGCTAACTCCTCTATAGAGGGGGTGCGGGTGGGGCACCAGCATCTAAAGTGTTCCTTGTTTGCTGATGACCTTCTCTGCACTCTCTCGAATCCTAGCTCCTCCGTAGGCGCCCTGATGGACACGATAGGGGTCTATGGCAACTTGTCAGGCTTGAGGCTAAACCAGGACAAGACAGAAGCTTTGAGTGTTGGGATCCCTTTGGATATTCTGAACCACCTGAAGGGAATTCATAAATTTCTATGGCCCCCCTCACACATCAAATATCTAGGGATTAACTTGACCAACTCATTAACTAATATGTATAAGGCTAACTATCCACCTCTCTACAGGACTCTGCGGAGAGACCTGGAAAACTGGAATAAACGGCATATCTCATGGACGGGTAGAGTAGTCACGGTTAAAATGAACATATTGCCGAGGCTGCTCTATCTTGCCAGGACGCTGCCAATCCAGGTAAATAATACAGAATTGGCCCGCTTCCAGACACAAGTATTTCGGTTTATATGGAGAAATAGACCCCCTAAGATAGCGAGAAAAACGATGTATGTACATAAATCCAAGGGGGGCCTATCTTGTCCTAATTTCCTGAATTACTTCAGAGCAGCCCAGCTTGCCTCTGTCCCCCTAGCTCACTCCATTCCACTCCAACCAAACTGGGTCTTTGTAGAGGAGTTGCAGATGGCCCCGCTTACGTGGGGTATTATCCTGTGGGCTCCAGGTGCAAGCGCTTTCTACTCTAGAATACAGAATCCCATAACTAAATTTACACTAAGAGTTTGGATCTGGGCTAGGAGGAAATACAAACTAACTCACCCGGTATCTCCCCTCACATCAATCTTTACATCACCCTCCTTATCAACCACCATCACTGCAGAGTCCAAGGAATATTGGACTTCGCATGGTCTAGATAAACTGGGGGCTTGGTTTGAGGGAGGTTTGATGAGAACTTCAGAATCTATGATTAGGAACTTTGAGGTACCACACCGGGAACTTTTCAACTACATTAAAATAAGAAGCTGGATTGAAGAGATACAAAGAACCCATGGGCCCCCGAGGGACTCTTGGATGTCGGTAGTGTGTAAAAGTGAGGTCCTGTCCAAAGGAATTTTAGGGTCAATATACAAAATCTTCAATAGTCCACCAAGCACTTGGAGGCCTTCCTTTGTTTCGAAGTGGGAGTGGGACCTAGGACAAAATTGGGATGGGAATAAATGGGCTGAATCCTTATCGAACCTATCTAAGGGTTCATTTAATTATAGTTTGTTAGAAACCTCTCTTAAGATTTTACACCGGACATACACAACTCCAGTTCGACTAAATAAGATATCCCAAACAATCCCAGATAGATGTTTTAGGGGGTGCCAAGGTAGGGGAGACTTTATACACACCTGGTGGAGCTGCCCTAAGGTATTTAAAATTTGGAAATTTCAGAAACGACCAGTCTAATCTCAAGAACACTCAAAACCCCACTCCAACCATCAATAGCAGTCTGTCTCCTGGGAGCTCGCTTCTCAAAACTGGGAAGGGAGGGGAATAAATTGGCCCAATTGATATTTCTAGCAGCTAAGAATACCATCGCAAGACGATGGAAGAGCAGGGACATTAATTTCCAGGAAGTAACAAACAAAATAAATTTTATTTGCATCAATGAGAGGATGACCCACATCATATCAGATACACATCACTGCTTCTTGGAGGTTTGGGAACCCTGGATCTTATTCACAAATAGTAATATATAACAACTAAGTTAAGGGAACACATTAAAGAAGCCATTCCTGTTGAGCGGCTGAGGAGTGGAGTGTGGAGCGGACGGGAAGAAATGGTGAGAGGACCCTGAGAGATATCTCTTCAGTATTCCAGAGGTACAGGGGGGGAGGAAGGTTACCTTAAGATTGGTTGAACGGGGAATTGCTGGGGGAAGACACTCCACCATATGTTTTGTACAATGCTACTTGTTTTCTCTCTACTTTATTTTTCTTTTATCATATTTCTTGCTGCTCTGGTTCATCTATGGAAATGTGAATTTCTGCAATTTGAACAATGTGACCTTATAAGCTGTATATATTGCTGAATCTAAAGAAACTAATGTGAATATATTTGGACAGAATCACCAAAAATACGGAAAAAAAAAAATAATAATTGACGGCAATAGAATTGTAAGTCAAGGAATGCTGTTTGGCACACAAAGTAAGTGTTTTGGCTGTGTGAGTACCTTCATCGCTGATTGCGAGCCTCGCTGTGAGCATCTTCGGCGCTGATCGCGTGGCTGGCAATGAGCGCCTTTGGCGCTCATTGTGAGTCTCTGGGTTTTTGTTTTTTTTGATTCTCAGGGTCCGTTTCGCGCAGTTTGCAAGATCCATTCTGATGGGCTTTTGGCGCTGATTGCGAGTCTCTCCCCTGGTGTTGTTTTGCTCCTGTGAGCACTCTTGGTGCTCCTTGTGAGGCGTGCAAGTGAATGCCTTTGGCGTTTATTGCGATCGTGTGTGGTGGTGTTTTTTAAAGTTTTCTGTATATATATTTTTATAGGATAATTAATTAATTAATGAAATCACAAATTAATATCCTTTACCTATTTGTAATGAATATATGCAGCAACCAATATGCTGAAGAGCTAACAATCTGTTTTGATGTTCCTGCAGCATATAATGTAGATTTGTATTCTTGGTGAGCTGAGGTGTAAGTGTCATCAATGTGTGCAGTGTGTGGTGTAAATAGGCTGCCTGCGCGAGGGGAAACCGTTTGTGTAGCTGTGTTTCCCTGATGCGTTACCAACGGATTTTGGCAAGCCCGGCTGCTGAGAACTATATATGTGATCTACTATACTGATATATAGTTGCCCCATATTATTTTGTGCTGCATTACATGATAACATAATTAACATAGGTCCTTTTTTAGAAGATGAGCTTTCATAAGCATTATCAGTCAGTGGGCTTAGACAATGTGCGTCCAGGGGCATTTAAGGAGTTTCGATTCTTTTTTGCTGTACAATTAGCTAAACTTTTTGATGAATCATTATATGACTAGAAAAGGATAGAGAGTTATAGTTCATGGAATCCAATCAGAGGGATGGATCAAAATATGTAATAAATCATAATAATACAGTGCTAGTATAAAATGGAAAAAATGAATATGAAAATAAAACAAAATTAAACTTTTTACATTTTACTTATGCTTCTTTGGAATTTAACATTTTATATCCTGCTGATCGGTTTACTATGGTGGGAGGAGACATTTAATGGAAAGGAAGCTTCTATCTGTCGAGTGGAATTGTGGTATCTAAAACTGCCAGTATATTCATTAGGTCTAATGGAAATCTTATTAGATTATCAGAACACTCCATCCTGGGATATTTACAGACAGAAGCCAGTCATAAAAGAAAATGGAGCCTCACAGTTAAGAATAATTGTATCTAAAAGTTAGAAATGTAAAAGGCTGCGTTTATAGTTTGTTCTTCTAAATCTTTTTGCTTGTTACCAGGTGTAGGTATCTGAAACACAATGCAGAAAAAAATAAACACAGGTTTTGTTTAGTTTTATAAACTAATCTTATAGAAATGTGGGAGTTTCAAGACACTCTAATCATTGTAAAGGTAACCTCATCATATTCCCACTTGCAGAAAGAGCTGATGATTTGTTTGGCTCTTATGTTTTGAAATTTCATAGGAAAGTAACTTGATTACCAGCAGCAACTGAGAGACAGATTCTAAAAGGACATTGGCAGATATGTACATGGAAATAAGCAATTTAATGGTAATTACGAAGTGCCTACAAATGCTCTGTCAATCATATCAGTCAAACTGCCAGATCAGGTCTCTTCTGGGAACACATGCTGGGTCTTTAGAGAGAAACAGGGACAAAAAAGGTGTAATTAGCTTTAGAATTATTATTAATGTATACTGGCTAGCTCTACATTTAGCACACTTTATTAACATACTCTTGCTGCGTATCAGAATACATTGGTAGATATGCTAAAATATTAATCTCGGATTCCCATTCCGTCACAAGGGTCAATCAGATTCCTAGCAATATGACTGAAGGGGCTACTATAATGCCCTCTACAATGTGGCAGTCTATAGTAAAATAGACAACTTTGCAATATACCTTGTTTTAGAAAAATGCAGCCTTAGGGAAGCATTACTTGTTTATCGGAGCCTGTATTCCATGTGATTAGTTGGAATACCTAATTGTAATTTCAGAAGACTCTGAAGGTACTTGCCTTATAAATCACATGGTCCTTTTCCATTTTGACCTCAGTTTATTTCTCAGCAAACATATGCATTCTTTACAAAAGTATTCAAAATAGTATTAGAGTTTGTGCAAAAAGTTATTGTCCTGGACTACACTGCACTGTGCTTTTGTAGCAGACTGATTATGATCTTTAAAGGAATAAGCTAAGTGCACAAAGTGTGGGTGAAGATATGATTTGTACCAAAAGCAGTCCAGAACAAAAAGCAAAGTTGTGACTAAATTAGGAAGTACACAAACTGATATAGGCCCCTATTTAATTCCAAGTCTGTAATTATCTTCATACTGACCGTTTGTCTGCGGGTTAGAAATATGTTACATGTATAGATGTATTTAATTGACTCAAGCCCGTAATGACATGCTCACAGCCCCAACACGCAAACCACGAACCCGTACGTAGCATTTCATGGCAGGATCATGATCAATTAAGCAAGCCAGTAAGTTACAATTTAGACAGAGCCAATAGTAAATGAGACCGTCATCATGACGTCAGTAAAACATGGAGTTTAAACTACAATCAGTTAGTGTTTAGAAGTATGATTTGCAGTCAGACTCGCAATCCAGAAATGTAGAAATCAATCAAAATCAATATATCAACTGTTCTAGTCCATGCGAGTTTCATGATATGTATTAACTCCTTGATTCCCAGGATCGATATAACGCAGAAATAAAACATTTAAAAAAAACATGTTTATTGCAGATTTGGGAACTTGAGACTATTGTGCAGTTAATTCTAATGCCTTTAATTTACGTACCATTATTTAAAGTACAGTAGTGTGTGTTTATTTGCTTTTACAGTGTTACTATCAGGTGTTTAACCCACTTGCGAGTCCTATCTAGTACTCGTAAAAAAAAAATCATACATTTGCCATTTACAGGTTTGAAGGCAATTGCGGGCTTGTTGAATTGTAATTGAATATTGATTTTGCGTCTTTAGCATTGTTAACCTTTACGGGCTTGAAACATCAAAGGAGGAGATAGGATGGAGTTACATTTTTGACAACCACAGTGCTTTTGAGCCTGTAACTTGCAATTGGAATGCAAGTAGCTAAATGTAGCCAATTAAATATTAGTAACATTTACAGGCTCCATTATGGGCTCATGTAATTGCGATTTGGCCAATTGAATAGGGGCCATAGTGTTTTACATAGCCATCCCATGACCTGACATATGTATCTATTTCATCAAGATTACTAGCTCTTCTGTCAAGCTTGGCTCAGTTCATATCTGCAGATGTTGGGTCTCAGTCCTCTACGTTTATATTCAAAGCTTGTTTTTAACAGGCCTCTTTGAAACATTTCTCCCCTAGTTCATTCTGTTTTCTCTCTTTATAATGAAACAGTCTTCCACTTTGTTGCTTGTCAACAGTTCAGATATTTATGTGTGTAGGTTCATATACAAATCAGAACCACATTAATGCATTTATGATTGTGTTCACATGTCACTATGGCCAACATATGGGCAAAATATTTAGTTTCACCCCAACAAATCAGTGTATTAACTTGTATGATTATTGACGCAGTGCTTGGAAATCAGTGGCCTGGGCTGAATTAATATTTAGGACCAGCTTGGTGACTGTCCTGCCTTTATTTAAAAAATACTTATCAAAATGCTTTTACTCAACCTAACTGATTAAGGCCATTTTGGTTTAGACAGATTAATTGGTTTTCATAGCACTATTCTACAAGATATCCACTCTGAAAGCTTTATATTCAGGGGCAGGACATGGTTCAAAGACCATAAGTAAAAGTGCAATTTTACAAGAAAGCTTTGAACCCTGTATGCTGCCAAGGCTCTTAATCACTGAATGTCTAATTGTTAAATAGCTGCATTGGCTGCTTATACAGAGACAGATCTGAAAATACCTAACATTGTGTAGTACGGTTAGGAAGTGTTTGCTGAAAGACTACTGCAACAGTAACAGTAAATATGATCACATTATTTTATCATCATAGTAATAAAACTGAGACCTAGTTTAGGAATAAATCTAATCTAATTAGTGGCTGTATTCAAATAAAAATCACAATTGAGGAATCTCTCTGCTCTAACATCTTTGGGAGCTATGGAATCTAGTCTGTCATATGGCATGTATGTTTCCATCTCTGCCTTAAAGGAACCTTGTGGACAAATATTTTCAAATATTTTATAATGGGCATAATGTTTTTAGAGCGCATAAAAATAAATGAAAATAAATATAAATATTAAAGGGCCACTTAAATCAGTACAATGTGGAGCACACCAATGTAAAGATCTCTTAACAGCATGTTTAAAAACGTTTTGAAATCCGTTCTTTATTTATTGATTAAATGTATGGTTACATGTGTCACTGGCAAGCTGCCAGACAGACCCACTGCAAGCTCCAGTGCACAGGAAAACTACAGGTAACTCTTTATAAATTTATCTGTGCATAGAATGGAGTGTTAGAATCTTTGAAATAAGTTACTTGTTGGTTAACTGTTGGGCTGTAGGATTCCTGAATGCCAAGAAAAACATAACTCATTCTCTGCACCGGAGCTACAACAGCTATTGTTGCCAGATATAATTAATCATGGAATTGTAAACAGACCTAAAACTTTTGTTTTTAAACTGTTCTAAGTGTAATTAAAGAAAAAAAATAGATAATTTTAACATACAATCTTATGCTCTTTTACACTATAAAGAGCACTTATGGTAAGGTTACTGGCCTTTAACCTTCAAAGTTTTCACTGTTATGTGCAATTATTCTATACTGTGCGGTCTTCTTTTCTGGGATGTTCCTTTCTGCTACTTTCTCAAGAGGAGATGTCTTCTCACACCTCAGGGAGATGTTCAACAATGCAGCATAATTACACATAAAAGTGAAATTAATATTAACCATTATTTGTAACGTGACAACATATTCCGTAGTGCTATACAGGGGTAAGTAAAACAATTTGAATACAATACAAATACATATAGGCATATTTATTTTTAGTTACAATATCAAAACATTTATCTGGTCTTCAAAACTGTATTTTTAAACAATGGACTACAGTCCTTTATAATAAACTACCAAAATGTAATTATGAGCCTTTCAGAGAATGGTGGAATAAAGATTAACAAAAGCATAGGTTGAAGAGCACATATAGCACATGTACTGCTTTCTTAGCAATAAAACTAATCTAACTGTGATGCATTGTATGTGACTCTTTAAATACGTTATCCTCGTTCCATTAAATACATTCATCCCACAAGTGATTAGCATGGAAGAGCAAAGCTTAATCTTACTTTTTTCTTCCCTTCCCTAGAGAGTTTCCTCTACGATAGCTGAAATAATTTCTTTTTGCTGACTGCTAAACTAGAATATTGCAAAGAGTACTTTTGCCAAATTGTAAAAAGCTCTGCTGGAAGCTGTGGGATTTGACAATATTAAATAATAATTAACAAAAGCGAAAGCCTTGCGGGTAACTTTGAAAGTCTAAGGGACCCAGTGGAGTCCAGTCATTTACATATGCAGCATAGATTAGAATGTTAAGGAACCTGACGACATATACATTGTGTACCAATATGTGCAGTTAGTTCCTCAAATGATTAATGTAGTCACTGGGTATCATTCTGCATTTTATTAATAAACATGATAACTTGCATTTTAAAACAGGAAGGGTGATCTGTATTAAAAAAAAATCCCTGAATACTTCTAAGGTATATATTTGTGGTCAGCACCTCAGAATGGATGGTTGGTGCAACCTGGTTGTTTGGATGGATATATATATATATATATATATATATATATATATATATATATATATATATATATATATATATATAAATCACTAATCAATTAAGCTTATGGTGGGCATAAAAGTGATAGAATACCCTTTTGTTTGTTTACATGTCTAAAACAGGATAGAAAACCTGTCTCCAGTGATTACAGTGCTTTACCATGTTGAACAGATTAAGTCATTCACCTGAGGAATGTTTAGACCAGTGGATTTTTTTATCTGGTTACCTTCCAGTGCCCATTGAGACCTTCTATGAGATCCAGAACATTTTTAACAATTTGATATTACATGTGACAAACTAAATTTTATCTAGTTTTGAACATATTTCAATATAGTGCATTTTACTGCAGATAAAATTATCTGTTTATGATTAATGGTGGTGGTATGGTTAAAGTGTTAGGCTTTCCTCATCCCTCTTAGCCTGTGAGAACTAGATGATAAGGTCTAAGGGAACAACACCGGTCCTATGAACAGCTGTTCAGAACCACCGGTTTAGAGCACTAATGTTTTGATCAATGGCATCTGCAGATTCTTCCCATGCAGTGAGTTAAAGTGGTGAATACAATGGTTGGAGTTAGTAGGATCTTCTCCTCTATTGCCTCCTACATATTATAAACTTGGGCATATTCAGGTCTGATGTTGCCTTAGGCCATTCAGATGTGTATGACCCCACACTGAGGTGTGTAGGAATTGGGGGGAGGGGGACAAATCCCCCTCCCCCAGATTAAATGAATAGGGGACACACAAAATATCAAAATTAAACTTATCAAGGCATAATATATATATATCTAGTAAGTTGGCATATAGACAAAAAAAAGTTTTCAAGGGGCACTGAAGCAATACCCCTAAGCCCCCCCCCCCTTCCCCAGCAGGGTCCCACGCTCCAGTTTTAGCTTCTCCTTTCCTTCTTATATATCTCGAAACAGAAGTTTATATGTGTTAATATATCTATATTGAATCTCAGACAGTATCAATTACATTTCGAGATATTGTTGCATACAGGTATTTCTTTATATAGTTCAATGTACTGCAAAAACACACCACTGATTGGAAAAGTATGTTTACTTTTTGGGGTTTAAAAAAAACAAGTATTAATATATATATATATATATATATATATATATATATATATATATAAATATATATATCCCTATACTTACTATTGATTTCAATAATGATTGTCAAACTATATTAAAACTCCCATTAATAAGTGTCATAATAAGATCTAATAATTCAGCCAGTTTAGTGTTCTGGGTACATTTTCAGGAGTGTGTTCCTTTTGATAAAAATAGTGGATATTTCAGACATATCACTGCACTGATGTTGGCTTCAGATTCCCTGAGAGAATTTGTTAGATTTTGCCAAATGCTTCTTCCCAGTCGACTGTTTTGACACTTGAACATTCTGGGGCCTTGGCAGATATGACTCACCATTTTGCAGATTATATGCATTACCATAGCAACCGGACGATCTGAAGAGAAAATTTGACGGAATTAATAACTTCCTCTCTTTCAGGCTTGTCATTTAGGTCCAGAGCTATTTTAGATAGAAGGTATGTGTCCTTCTTGCTCAAGCGTATCGAAACATATCTTTTCTGATCTCGTACAGTTCTGTAATTTAATGTAGACATATGTATGTGAAAGTTATCTACAGACAGTATTACACTTTAGATCTGGATGGCGAAAATATTTCTTTTATATGACTCATTAGTACTATTCATACTATTCACTCTCTATAAATACATTCTAATGAGTAGAGAGTGGTATTTGCAATGGATATAATAGTATACATTTATCTTAAAGGGTGAAAATGTAGTTAAAAAGGACCCTGATTTAATAGATACTACTCCGGTGCATTGATTTCCAACCCTCTCCTCAAGGACCACCAGACAGGTCGTGATTTAGGTTTTAACACAGTGTGAACACATCAGAGGCAATTAGAGGCTCCATGGCTTGTTGAATATTAATTGCCCCACCTTGTATTCACACAGTGTTAATAAATCTAAATCACAATTTGTTTGGGAGTCCTTGAGGTGAGGTTTGGGGGTGTAAATGTAAAAATGTTTTTCACTGGATGCCCCTTTTATAATTATTTTCTAATGCTGCGGTTTTAATTCTTAATGCGCTCAATGTGGTTGCTTACTTTGATGTTGTCTTCAGTGTAGCTGTACCAGCAAGGGGTTTAGCATATGGGATTGGTAATCTCTCTAAATGCTTATATATTTTCTTCACTGCAATAATATACATTTGCATGTCCCAGCTCAGCTTCCCAGAATGCAGTGTAATAACTGTTTTTCTCGCAATTCTGAGCTGGGAGCAGGTTTTTTAACTTATTTTAGACATTCCAATGTGAACACAGATGTACTATTTATTTACTGTACTACTGTACAGTGGAGGGCTTCTATCGCTCTTTTGCCCACCATATATTAAATGGTTGTTGTGGTGAACTACCTACTCATAAGATCCACAACACAAGCTGAGACCCTGCTCCATGCTGATGATAGCCAGTAAGCTTGAAACAGCTGTACATGGATAGGATTCTCAGCTTGTGTAAAATCCAACCTTGGCTATGCATTAAAGCTGTGTAATACAGCAGGCATAAGCTTAAAGGAAGCCATGTTTGACAATGGCTATGGGTTGAAGAGCGGGGCATTTGTCTGCACATTTGCATGTCCCAGCTCAGCTTCCCAGAATGCAGCGTAATAAGTTTTTCTCAGAATTCTGGCCAGGGAAGCAGGTTTTTTAACTTGTTTTAGACATTCCAATGTGAACACAGATGTACTATTTATTTACTATATATGTGTATATATATATATATATATATATATATATATATATATATATATATATTTCCATATAATATACTATCAAGAGCATATAAGAATTTGCAGTCATTTCGGCAATTTTGGTCCTTCAGAATGTGCAAAAAAAAAGAAAACAACAAGGCAACCTCTGTGACATAGGAAAGGTGGACTTTTCTATGGAGCCTATAAAACGTTGTTAATCTTTACCTGTCTGATAAATATGGCAACTTCCATAGAAAATGTGCATCTTTAAATTGATGTATATATTTTTTTTCTGAAGTGTTTTTTTGCTTTCTGACTTTTTGTTGTTACATTATTCTATTGGCCTAGGTGTCAGGCAATAATATGAAGCATTCACTATAATATCTTATATATTCAATATCAGCTTCCCATTGTACAATAATGCAAATTGCAGGTCTATTATATTTACTATACGCATATAATAATAGGATGGAGCTCATATTATATATCTTATGTTGGAGTATACATTTCTATTCAGCTTCTATTATAATACAAATTGCGTATCCAAAAGATATTCTGTATTTAAGAAACAAGAATTAGACTGCTGCTTTATATTCAAATGTAATACATTACTAGAATAGACACCTCACCAGAATAGTTCTGCTCATACAAAAAACATTGAGCAAATTCAGGTTCTTATCTGATTTTGTTTTAACTTTATTTAATTGTCATAAAATTATTTTTATGCCACTTTTGCTTTTCTTCAATATTCTACATTTGTTACATTACTCTTTAATAATGGAAAGTATGTTAAAAGACCACTGTAGTAAATTACTTTCCATATGGTCTTTTTTGATAACTGAACTTGATAAGGGAAAAACAACAGAAAACATAACCTTGACATTTTCAACCTATATATGCCAGTATTCCTGTCTGCAGGGTCACATTTCCTCACAAGATTCAGTCTGCTGCTTTTTCAGGAGGGTATGTTCATGTAAATGAGCTTTCCATTAGACATATTAAAAGCATTGGCAGTTGTAGGTGCTACATTCTGTTTTTTGTTGTTTTGTTTGTAGAAATATACTTCCTATCCACTAAAAGTTTCCTTAGGCCTCAGAAAGTTGATCCACAGAAAATGGTTTATGCAACAACATTTCACAACTGCGCATAAAATGTAATAAACTCGAGGTTATTTTTGTGTACATTTATGACCTAAGCAAGGCCCAATTGGTATGAGCGAATAAAGGTTATACATAATTATCTATTAAATATAATGATTAGACACAGACCACTTCTTGGGAGTAAAACTGGACACAGCGTTTATTGGTAAACACAAATAGGTGTATATATATATATACATAACCATAACACCAATACATGAACATGACCACGTGAGAGGAGGAGCCTGGCCAGAGACAGTACGCCCTATGCCCTGAAGCCTCGTCCAGGGCCTACCGTGTTGTAACATCCGTACCACCGTAGGGTAGGAACTTACCCATTTTACCACTGTCCTGGCGACTCCCCTCACCACCCGCCGCTGTGCGAACAACAAAACATGATTTGAAAACATAAGAACAATAACCATAAATGTATACATGTGCTGAAGACATTAAGCACGATAATCCTTACAACTAGACCAAATACCCTCTAGGTTTATTTAACATTTAACATTTTAAGGATTTAAAAGAAAACATGTACATAACTTTTAACAATATAATTTAGGGGTGGGTATCCTCCCCTCATGGCTAGCTGGGAGCCTAATGGCAGAAATGGCGCCAAACAGCCTATAAATGGCTACACCCCTTCCCAGCTAGCCACTCCTACCTAGCCGGTCCTGCCAGGTCAAGTGGTCCCTCCTGCCATCACCAGGAGGCCTGGTGTGGCCCTCGGGTCTTTCAAAAAAAATGTTTCCTAGTTTTAAGTGTAGTTCTTAAAAAGAGTATATATTAAATACTGGACCAAGGTGGCCCTTTAGCTCAGTAATAACAAAATATGTATCTTATTTTTTAGACTTGGCTCTGACAAGTGGAAATTCTGAAAATCTTGTTTCATAATTTATTTGCGCGGATTTCCAGTTCATCTTTTTAAAAATAGCTCATGTTGTCTATTTGTGACGTCGGTTGCTATGGAGCTTATCTAATACTTTGAAATATCTAACACTGAATAAATTACTACTTCTCACTTACACTGAGCATTTAATTATCCATATTCACAATGAATTGTGTTTGACTGGAAAAAAAAATCCATGCCTTATGTGTACATGTGTATAGCAAGCTGTGTTCGTGTAAATCCAATTTCCTCCATGTGTTAAGTTGTCCTTGGCGTTCAGTAAATGTATATAATTTGGATCTTGGCAGGAATCTGTGAGGAGTGCATCTGAGGCAAGCTTCCACTGCGCAAAATACAACTGCATTAAAAGATTTGTGTTTTTCTGAGAACGCAAGATCGGACATATTTATTAAACTAGGTAAAAAGCAGGGCAAAGTAGAGTGAAAGGGACTTCCTGGGCATGTTTTAAAAATGTTGTATAAATGTTTCCATGTGTTTCCCTTTCACTTATCTAGCACATGCTGCTTATATCAGGTACACACATTACATGGAGTCGTTCTATACACATACATATTTATTTTATTTAAAAATAAAACTTGTTTTCCACACCCAGAGCTGCTTACATAGACTAAATCTACCTACCAATAGAAACACTGCATTTGCGTACATTTTAAACCCTATATTAACCTTCAAGCCAACAGCAGCACCATGCAGAAATCCACACAGCAATGTCTGGCTCCTCCTTGCTTTCTTATGTAGGGGACTATACATCCCATGCCTTGCTGCATAAACTGCTTTACAGATTTAAATAATATAGCTGCCTGTGATTGGTCAAAACAAATTATGAATGTTATGCTAATTTTAGCAGAAATTTCCAGGGATGTTAACTTTCAAGATCAACTGCTAGCAAACACAAGAAATTTAGCAAATTTCAGGGTAAGTTTAATAATGTTTATTTTTGGTATTTGTTAATGCAAAACATGTTTTCATACACTACTGTTTCTCCTCTTTCAGATGAATTCATAATCCAGGAAACTTAAATAAACCTTTAACAAACTGTATTCTGCTCAATGTATTTCTATAACATGTACACTTTACTTATTAAAAGAAGATCCCAGAATAAAAGTCTGTATGGTCCTCTGGTAGCTGACACCTTACACTGCTGTGGCCTAAGGCCATATCCATAAGGTAAGGTTTCACACTACCAGTGTATTGCTGTTAGCACACAGATCATAACATGCTGTGTCTGTTTGCAGCAGTATTACACTAGTAGTCTGAAGCCACTTCCCTATGAGCATGGCCCCTTTCACACCTGTGTAAGAGATGGATGATTCAGTGGTATGCAGGGGTGTAGGAGCCAGAATGATTTTGGGGGGGATACAGCTCATTGTATACACAGGCCATAAAATAGCCGATTTATACATACATACTAACATAGAAAAATCTGGGGAGATTAGTCACCCCCCAGTTCCACCACACATGGTGGTATAGCTTAATTGTTCTGCCTCTTGATAAAACATAAAACATGATAAATATTAAAACACTTGCGACTTGCCCGTCAAAAATGACGGGGCAATAACATTTGAAGCCATGGGAATGCTTTTTGAGACATAATTGAAACCGTTTTGTAGTCTGAGGACTTTCGGCGCTCATTGCGAGCCTCTCCTTTCATGTACTTTTGGTCCTGTGAGAGAGATATCTATTTCTATGTATATGTAGTTAAGTAATAATTAATGATTTATTAAATAAATTAATATAGTTTAATTATTTATAATTGATATATGCAGCGAGTAATAGGCTGAAGAGCTAACAATCAGTTTGTATTTTGCGTCTGCATACAATATACATTTTGAGTGTTAGTGCCCTGCTTATAAAGTGTAATGAATGTTTGAAGTGTGCATTATGAATAGGCAGCCTTTGCGAGGCAAAGCCGTTGGTGTATTGTGTAAAGCTGCATTGTATAGTCGTATCGTTATTAATGTGGTACGCGTCTCGTGAGTATTTTCCGGCTTTTGTAATAATGTATCTTGTAGGTCGTAGTGTGATGTGTAAAGGGCTACGTGTTTTGCAGTGTTTTGCGCGGTCCAGGATCGTGTAGCCTCGTTTTCATTTTTTTCAGTGGCCATTTTTTTCCTCGCTTAGGCGATTTTCGAGTGGCGAAAATCGTCTAACCGAGTTAAATTTGCGTTACACCTCACTCACAGACGTCCTGAGTGTTGCCCCATGCTGTCTGTGATGTTTTTGTAATTTTTTAGGTGTATTTAGTGTGTTTTTCATGTTTTATGTTTGGCCGCTAATCTTGTTAATTTTTGCGTCTCGTATCTTTTTTTTTTCTAAGTCCTGCGTCTCGTATCTTTTTTTTTCCTCAGTCCCGCGTCTTGTATTTCTTTTTTCTAAGTCCCGTATTTTAACGGCTCGCCTCACTTCGCGAGGCTCGCATGGGCTAAAGTGCTATGGTTTAACATCTTGCATCGCTTTGCGAGGCTCGAAGCGAAAAGCGCCTTTGGCGCTCATCGGCTAAGTCCTACACGTTAACGGCTCGCCTCACTTAGCGAGGATCGCAAACAATGAGCACCTGCGCCGCTCATCGCCTATGTCGTATGCACCTCGCAAAGCGTGAAGACGTCTCGCAGTTTGACAACTATTATATGTGATTTATTTAACCACATGTAGCCCTACTTTTACACAATTTTATAAATATAAACCGGCTATTTCTATTTTTCGGATTTGTGCCATAATAATGTGGCCGGCAATCCTTTTTTTGCTGAATAAAGTCTCAGGGTTTGAGTCTCGAGAGATTTCAAAAGGGCTGCACAATACATAGAGTATAACCATTTTGTGAGTTACAAAAATGATAAAACTCACTATGTAGGAGGAAAAGTTGAACTAAGTAGATATAGAAGAACTGATTTCTGAGGGAAGACATATTTGATAGTTGTGAAGGAGAAAATGAGCAGTACTGATATGCTGTCCACTTCTGGTGTAGAATCAAGAAGCATCAGGATGCACACAATGGCTTCACATGACACCATTTAGACCATGTCTTTCAATTATAAATGCAATTCTTTAAGTTCTAAATCTTCTTCACTTTGATATCTCCATAATGTTAATCTCCATTGGCTTTAATGTAAAGAAGATATGAAATATTAAACACAGTAACATTGGAAAAAGATGGAGAATGTATTTTAAATAAGGTGCTTATATTTTCATTAATAATAATGTTCCATTCCTGTGCTATTATGTGATAATACAGTATTATAACATTTCTACTTTACTGTAGAATTTAAAAGACCACTATAAAACTCTAGTACCCTAACTACAAAATCTGTATGTTTTAATTAAGCATTGATCTTTAAAAAAATGCATATTCCATGATTAAAAAAACAAAACAATATTGAACATTAAACATACATTTAAAGTTCAGACTCAGCTACTGCTAACCAGAATGTCAATGTGGTGAGGTGTCTTTGTCTAGCAAATCCACCACTAAACTTTCAGACACAATGTGTACCACCACAATGACCTCCATTGAATGGAGAATTGTATTAAATATGTTTTCCTTGGCAACAAGCTTTTGCTTTGGGACTGTTAATTAATTATTGTTTATTTTCTTGTCAACTCTAATTGTTCTTAAAGCCCTTCAAACTGACCTCTCAGCCACCCCCTTAATAAGCTTAAAAAGGTGGACATAAATAGCTGGAGGCTGACACTATTTGAAAATGAATTTCATATTGAAGGTTGCTATTATAAATTATTAAATAGGAATTGTCTTAATGATCAATGTATAATTTAAAAAAACTAGCTCCTATTCCTAGGGCATTACAGAGCTGCTTTAATTATGGACAGCTCCATTACGTCTGCATTTTTTATTCCTTTATCAACTCATCGTCTCACATTTCCAAGTAGTTTAAATACTTTTTGTTTCTCTTTCCTATAAAATGTTGTTGAATAACTGATATTTTCCTGTTTTGGTCTTATTTGTCATTTTCAAGAATTCATATTTACGGTTTTCTTCAGGCCGAAGAGAAACTTATGATTGTTATTTTTAAGAAATGAACGGAATTGCAATTTAGTGTATTTATCCTTAAAACAATAGACCTCAAGGCTCGTGTTCTTTTTCTTAGCTTAATTGAACCAGCAAATACAGCAAATACAGATGAAAAAAATACATCTCTTCCATTATTACTTTAAAACTGATGGAAGATTTCAAATTAAATAACATTAAGCTTTTCTCAAGAGTAAGAAACTAAAACGGCTTGAGAGGTGTCATTATTTCAGAATATTGTTTTCTCTCCAAATATAAACATTAGAAAGATATTGAAATATATAATCACGACACAAGATGGAATGAGTAATGTTTATAAAATTATTAGTGCTGATTTCATAGCACGGCACAACTTTTAGATCTAATTACTTGAACATTTTTAACTAAAATCACAATAAATGATCCATAAACAAATTATGTTAATTATACTATCTCTCCCACAGAGCAGGTCATAAAATATGATAAAGATGAAGCAGCTATTTGTACTGAAGAAGATAAATGAATCTAGCAATAGTTACAGTAGCGGGTGCTTTGTTTTAATATGCAGTAATGTCAGTGATTAATGGGAAAGGGAAATTATCTGCTAACGAGTACAATTTGGATTGGTAGTAGTTATATTGATCTGCACTCTGTGGTTTAGGGGGTTGGTTACATTAAACCCCTTAAAATACCTGGTGGATGCACTTCTCTTGTGATTTAGTATCACATTAAAATGCAGTTGTTAACAAACGGACTGATTGCATTTCTTTGTGGTGTTATGGCAACATTAAAGACAATACAACTGACCAAAAACTTACAAAAAAGCAGGCTGATTGTATCATTTTCATAACAAAACTAAGTAGGTAACCAATGTTCTCTTAGCCCAATAATTTATACAATATGGAATATTTATAGTTCAAATCACTGTCAGTTTGCTTTATTTCTTCTGTGTTCACTGCAACCAGCACTACCCTTTCTTCTCTGACAAACAGAATTCTTAGAGCAGTAAAAAGCAAAATAGTCAAATTACATAATTTGATTATTTTAAAAAATTAGCTTTTTCCTTAGAAAGCATTTAAAGAACCCCTAATTTCTAGAATATTTAGGGTGGAGCCCTAGAACAGCTCCCTGTACTGTTAAATTGAACTATATGGTCTGGATCATTAGTTATAGATCATTGCTGCAGCACAGAATCATGTTTGGCACACATTCATTGTAAGATAAGTGGGCGTTTACTGCAAAGCTGTAGTCAGGCAGGCATCCCTGAGTCATGCACCCTAGGCAGCTGCCTAGTCTGCTTATTGTTAATTCCAGCCACTAATATTTTGAGTTAATGATCTGAATGAGCAGCATATAATTAAATAATTTGTAACACTGAGCTTGGTTTGTTTATTTAAAGGCCGCTATGCTCTTTAACAGCGGATGGATAGGAAATCGAAATAGACTTTTCTGCTTTGATCAATTCAAGTTTAACTGCTTTAGTCAATATGCACAAGGTGAATTTGCTTTCAGGATAGTTCCAATACTGTTGATTAAAACTTCAACTGAGACCTATGACACTGTAAACTAATTTTCTGTTAGAGTCCAAAATTTCAGCAGTTTAAATTGGCTTCTCTGCGAACACTGCAAATATTGCACTTTACAGCTTCAGCGTCTGCTTAAAATAGTATTTACCATCACTGAGAGAGTGTTCCAAAAATCTGTGATATTTGGTTGACAAAACATCAAATCAATATTGCAATCCAGCCAAACTAGTAAATTAACATAGAAACATAGATGTTACTGCAGATGAGGACCAAAAAGGCCTACATAGTCTACCCATGCTCTCTACTTAAAAGCTAGGTTTAATTAAACCAACAGATTGCCTAATATTTATCCCAGACGTACATAATTCCTTAATTGGTTTTACCTTAGCACTTCTGCTGGAAGGCTGTTCTGCTTATCTACTACCCTTTCTATAAAGTAGCTCATTACTCCTAAATCTCCCAGCTTCCACCTTCAAATCACACCTTCCTGTTCTTATATCCCACTTTATCTGGAAGATACTTGCTACCTGAATTTTTTTAAATCCTTTGATATATATGAAGGTTTCTATCACATCTCCCTTCTGTCCCTGAAGATATACATATTAAGGTCATAGAGTCTTTCCTTATAAATTTAAGGAATAAGTGAAAATTAAGTTACATTACATTACATTAAGATAGAAGATAAATGATTAGATGTGTTACATGTTAGAAAACCATAAATTACTTGTCACATGCAGCATTATCTCTATTGTCTAGATAAATGTAAATATATTAGATTAAGTTAGAAACGGCAATAAATCATTAATATGTGGTATTTGTGATATATGGTAGTTTAAAATGTATAATTAGAATTTATAAATCTCAGCAAATAATTGTATAAAGAAATATACCTAATTATATATGCCAAAAGCCCCACGAGTGCATTGACATTACAAATAAATAGTCATAATTATTTGACCAAATAAATGATGAGTTGATGTAATTAGCACAGCTATAATTGATTTTTAGTCAGCCAAATACAAAAGAATAGGCTGTAATTAAACAAGAAGAACTCCTACATAATATAGAAATACCCTGATAAATATATAGATTTAATGTAGAAGTAAAGCCTAAGGGTAATTGGGGATAGATAGTTTGTCTTCTGCTACTCTTTCTTTAAACAAGTTTATTTTTTAATCAAACTTGCACTAATTTCAGGTTTCTCAACCCCAATTCATCTTAATTAATGAAAAAAATACTATATTGCATACCCTTTTATACTTGCATATATCAACAACAAGGGTTAAAGGATCAATGTGTTTTTATATATATATATATATATATATATATATATATATATATATATATATATATATAAAATATAACATTTTAAAGAAATACACCTTAAAATATATAGTAAATAATATTTTTAAAATGTAAAATATATATATTTTTATATGTGATTAGGCCGCTGTGAGATCCACAATTTGTATCCTGTGCTGCCGGATACAATGTACGACTTCAGTCACTTATTTTTCTCCTAAAAAAACAAGTTTTTATAATATTAAAACAGTTTTTACAATGATAACAGACAAGATTGGAATTTATTATTCCTTTTAAACTTAAATTCTGACTGTCTGTATTAGTAGAATATTTTTTATAATGTTCACATAAACACTTTAAAGTACATGACAGACAATCTGAAACGTCATTGTCCCTTCCATGCTTAGTTAGATTATGATATAGTGCTATAAATATAAAATCTATAAATCCTTGCAGAATTAATGGATAATTGTATTTTTTAAGCAGTTTTCATATTTTTGTGTAATATTTCTCACACTAGGGGCCTCATTCTATTATCGGCCGTAAAACGGCCGCAAGGCTGCGATTCCTTGCGGGGGTTCCGTTATCTTGGAACTCAATTATACGGCCCCGCAAGGATATCCCCTTATGGCCGGCCGTATGTCTTGCAACTGGCCGTAAGCTCAGAAAACTTAAAACGCAAAAATAAATTCAAGACGGCACTGTAAAGCTCTGTAAATGCTAGGGATCATATTGGGGGACATGAGGATTAATAGCAACCCCCTCTCAAGCTTGCACATCAGCCCAAATCCAAGTTTACATTAACTGTTTATTTTCCGGGCCGCAGCGTGGGCGTGTCTGAGGCCCTAGGTAATTTGCGATAGTGGAAAGAATATTAAAACATATTGGCCTAGATACCAGACAGGTATTACGTTTGTATACGGCCCCAGGCTTGTCTGACTGTTCCAGCTCCCAACATTCCCATTGTTATATTAATTTGTCTTGTTATTCAATTTGTTCCTAATTGTATGTATCTTGTCTCGTTATTTAATTTGTTCCTAATTGTATGTATCTATAACGTTTTTCTAGTAGCTAGGCCCACCCCTTGTTCCAATCCCTGCCCTCATCCACCCATGAATCACATATATAGTTGTGAGCATACGAGTCGTTGCTAACGCTTTCGGGCTCGCGTAGAGAGCCGCGGGCCTTGGGAATACAAGACACGTTACGACCCATTACGACCTCGCAAAAAACGGCCGCAACACGCGCACATCAAATCATCAAAAATCAAACAAATACACACAACAAATACATAAAAAGCTTACCTACAACAAGAGGGAGCATCCAGGACCTCGAAAACTAAAGTTACACCTGAATTTAACTGAAATTAAAGCAGTTTAGACACTAAAAAATTCTCTAAGCAAGAGAAAAAATGGCCGCCAGAAAAAACGAAAACGAGGCTACAGCAGTCTAAAGACGCAAAACACCACCAAACACCTACATATTTGCCGAAAAACAACGAGATTAGAAAACAAGGACGCAACCCTCTCAACCCCAAAAACATTACCAACACAACAAATACAAACAACAAACACATAAAAAGGTTACTCACAGCAAGGGGGAGCACCGAGGACCTCTGCAAGTGAAGTTACACGTTCATTTAAGCACAAATTTCGGAGTTTAGAGACCCGAAAATTACCTAAGCGAGAGAAAAAATGGCCTCCGAACAAAACGAAAACGAAACTAAAGGTCCCTAAGCACGCAAAACACTACCATAAACACGTAAAACACCACCAAACAGCTACGGATATTCCGCAAAAGCCCACCAAACAACTACGAATATTTCGAAAAACTTGCACGACATAGAAAAATAATATTACGAAAAACTTGCACGACATAGAAAACGAACAACGCTACATCAGCCACATTATATACACCAAACACCCTTAGCTCACTCACAATGTTTACAAGTGGATTTACCTTAAAAAGTAAAGGCTGATAAACTGCAGAGTGCACTAAGTGTGCCCAGGTGAGAGGGGTGTGGCTTGACTGTTAAACTTGTATAAAAGGTTTGAGAGCTGGTTTGGGGTCTGTTTACAAGTGGATTTACCTTACAAGTAAAGGCTGATAAACTGCAGAGTGCACTAAGTGTGCCCAGGTGAGAGGTGTGTGGCTTGACTGTTAAACTTGTATAAAAGGTTTGTGAGCTGGTTTGGGGTCTGTTTACAAGTGGATTTACCTTACAAGTAAAGGCTGATAAACTGCAGAGTGCACTAAGTGTGCCCAGGTGAGAGGGGTGTGGCTTGACTGTTAAACTTGTATAAAAGGTTTGTGACCTGGTTTGGGGCCTGTTTACAAGTGGATTTACCTTACAAGTAAAGGCTGATAAACTGCAGAGTGCACTAATTGTGCCCAGGTGAGAGGTGTGTGGCTTGACTGTTAAACTTGTATAAAAGGTTTGTGAGCTGGTTTGGGGTCTGTTTACAAGTGGATTTACCTTAAAAAATAAAGGCTGAGAAACTGCAGAGTGCACTAATTGTGCCCAGGTGAGAGGGGTGTGGCTTGACTGTTAAATTTGTATAAAAGGTTTGTGAGCTGGTTTGGGGTCTGTTTACAAGTGGATTTACCTTAAAAAGTAAAGGCTGAGAAACTGCAGAGTGCACTAATTGTGCCCAGGTGAGAGGGGTGTGGCTTGACTGTTAAACTTGTATAAAAGGTTTGTGAGCTGGTTTGGGGCCTGTTTACAAGTGGATTTACCTTACAAGTAAAGGCTGATAAACTGCAGAGTGCACTAATTGTGCCCAGGTGAGAGGTGTGTGGCTTGACTGTTAAACTTGTATAAAAGGTTTGTGAGCTGGTTTGGGGTCTGTTTACAAGTGGATTTACCTTAAAAAATAAAGGCTGAGAAACTGCAGAGTGCACTAATTGTGCCCAGGTGAGAGGGGTGTGGCTTGACTGTTAAATTTGTATAAAATGTTTGTGAGCTGGTTTGGGGTCTGTTTACAAGTGGATTTACCTTAAAAAGTAAAGGCCGATAAACTGCAGAGTGCACTAATTGTGCCCAGGTGAGAGGGGTGTGGCTTGACTGTTAAATTTGTATAAAAGGTTTGTGAGCTGGTTTGGGGTCTGTTTACAAGTGGATTTACCTTAAAAAGTAAAGGCTGATAAATTGCAGAGTGCACTAATTGTGCCCAGGTGAGAGGGGTGTGGCTTGACCGTTAAATTTGTATAAAAGGTTTGTGAGCTGGTTTGGGGTCTGTTTACAAGTGGATTTACCTTAAAAAGTAAAGGCTGAGAAACTGCAGAGTGCACTAATTGTGCCCAGGTGAGAGGGGTGTGGCTTGACTGTTAAACTTGTATAAAAGGTTTGTGAGCTGGTTTGGGGCCTGTTTACAAGTGGATTTACCTTACAAGTAAAGGCTGATAAACTGCAGAGTGCACTAATTGTGCCCAGGTGAGAGGGGTGTGGCTTGACTGTTAAACTTGTATAAAAGGTTTGTGAGCTGGTTTGGGGTCTGTTTACAAGTGGATTTACCTTACAAGTAAAGGCTGATAAACTGCAGAGTGCACTAAGTGTGCCCAGGTGAGAGGGGTGTGGCTTGACTGTTAAACTTGTATAAAAGGTTTGTGAGCTGGTTTGGGGCCTGTTTACAAGTGGATTTACCTTACAAGTAAAGGCTGATAAACTGCAGAGTGCAGTAATTGTGCCCAGGTGAGAGGTGTGTGGCTTGACTGTTAAACTTGTATAAAAGGTTTGTGAGCTGGTTTGGGGTCTGTTTACAAGTGGATTTACCTTAAAAAGTAAAGGCTGATAAATTGCAGAGTGCACTAATTGTGCCCAGGCGAGAAGGCAGAAGTTAATAGAAACCGGAGAAGGGGAACTTGTGAGCTTGCGAACATTTTCAGTATCAAGTGCAATTCTAGTAAAAGCCTAGGAGTTTAAATAAAAGGAGGGCCTTCAAAGAAAAGGGAGGGCAGATTTATAGTGCAAAGGAGGAAAACTTTATATAAATATATTATATTATATTCTTTATTTTTCCACTGAAATTTCGTAGACAATAATAATAATTATGAATCAGTCCAGTGGCAACCTTATTCAGTGTACATCCTGTCATATGAATGCAATACTGGAACAGATGATCCAGGGTCCATACCTCTGTGAGAGTTGTGAGCATGTTGCCTCTCTGGAAGCTCAAATTGAAGATCTGGAGAGGAGAATTGCAGCACTTAGTGATATTGCTCCACTGGAAAGGGGGTTGGTGCTCACTGAGCACAGTTTAGCTGGGCCTAGCATGGAGGGTGGAGCTGGGGCTAGTGTGGATGTCCAGGGAGGCAGCTGGGTTACAGTTACAAGGGGAAGCAGGGGGAAAAGGAGGAGGCAGGGTAGTTCTGAGTTGGCAAACAACAACAGATTTGCCAGATTGAGTGAAACTGTTGGCGATGTCCATTCAGGAATGGCAAAGCCAGATAGAGCTGTTCCCTCTAACAGCCGGGCGAACAGCTCTAATGGAGAAGAGGGAGGGCAGAATAGGGAGAACAGACAGGTTTTGGTTGTAGGGGACTCTATTATTAGGAAGGTAGACAGGGTGATTTGTCACCCAGATCCCAGCAATCGAACAGTTTGATGTCTCCCGGGTGCTCGGGTTCGTCATGTTGTGGATCGGGTAGACAAATTATTGGGAGGGGCTGGAAATGAACCGGCGGTCTTGGTACATATTGGTACCAATGACAAAGTTAGTGGAAGATGGAGTGTCCTAAAGAATGATTTTAGAGAACTAGGTAATAAGCTGAAGGCAAGGACCTCCAAGGTAGTATTTTCTGAGATACTACCAGTGCCACGTGCTAGCCCAAGGAGGCAGAAGGAGATTAGGGAGGTTAATGCGTGGCTAAAGATGTGGTGCACTAAGGAGGGGTTTGGCTTTTTAGAGCACTGGGCTGACTTCTCACTTTGGTACAATCTCTACAGTGGGGATGGATTGCACCTTAATGATGAGGTAGCTTTTGTACTAGGGGATAGGATGGTAGAAAGGCTGGAGGAGTTTTTAAACTAGTAGGTGGGGGGGAGGGACTAGATATAAGTAATGGGGTAGAAAGTGTAGAGGGTATAAGGGATGAATTAACAACTCATGGGGGAGGAGATGGGGGGAGGGGTAGTATAGTCAATATGGAGGTAGTACTAAGTAATTCAAGTTCAGTGGCAGGCACTTCAGAACTACAGACTCATAACATAAGGTGTATGCTTGCTAATGCCAGAAGCTTGCCAGGAAAAATGGTAGAGTTAGAATTATTAGCAATTAATGAAAAATGGGATTTAATAGGCATTACCGAAACGTGGTGGGATGAATCTCATGACTGGACTGTTAATCTGGATGGTTATAACCTATTTAGGAAAGATAGAGGCAATGGTAAACGAGGAGGAGGGATTTGTCTGTATGTTAAGCCTGAATTTAAGGCTATAGTCAGAGAAGATATTTATGGTGGACCTAGTGATAAAGTTGAATGTTTGTGGGTAGAGTTAAATAGCGGAGCAGCAAATTCCAAAAGAATATTAGTAGGAGTATGCTATAAACCCCCAAATATAGCTGAAAGTGAGGAAATACAATTATTGTTACAGATTGGAAATGCAGCTAAGCACGGGCAAGTTCTAATAATGGGAGATTTTAATTACCCTGAAATAAACTGGATAAATGAGACCAGCAGTTCAGCTAAGGGGAGCAGGTTCTTGAGTACACTCAGGGATCATTATCTGGCCCAGGTTATACAGGAGCCTCCTAGAAATGAAGCTATCTTAGATTTACTCATTACAAATAATATTGATATTGTATCAAATGTTGAAATAGGGCAACCTTTGGGAAACAGTGATCACAACACAGTCTCATTTGAGATTGAATTAAAAAAACAACATTTTAAGGGGCCAACAAAAACTCTTAATTTTAAAAGGGCAGATTTTAACGGTCTAAGGGCAGCAATACAAAGTATAGACTGGGACAGAGAACTGATAGGTAAAAACACTGAACATAAATGGACAACATTTAAATCCTTACTAAATATACATACACATCGGCATATACCGTGTGGGAATAAAAGTAAAAGGAGTAAATCACAACCCATGTGGCTTAACAATGATTTAAAGATCAAGATACAGAGTAAAAAACAGGCATTTAAATTATACAAACAAGAGGGGACAGAGACTGCTTTACGGGAATACAAGGAAATCAACAAGGCTTGCAAAAGCGCGATTAGACTGGCTAAAATAGAAAATGAAAAATTAATTGCAAAAGAGAGTAAGACTAACCCTAAAATATTTTTTAAGTATATTAATGGGAAGAAGGCGAGGAAGGAAGCTATAGGAACATTACAATGTGAAACAGGCCGTCTGAAAATTAGTGACCAGGAAAAGGCAGATGAGCTAAATAGGTTCTTTTCTTTGGTATACACAAGGGAGCTACCAGTGGTTGGGACACTGCGACATAATGGGGCTACACTACCTTTGCCAAATAATTGGTTAACACAGGAAGTAATCCAAAAGAGGTTGGAAAAAATAAATGTTAATAAAGCCCCGGGTCCTGATGGAATACATCCAAGGGTACTAAGGGAACTGGGTTCTGTAATAGCCAAACCATTATATTTAATTTTTCAAGATTCACTCAACACAGGGTCTCTACCAGATGACTGGAAAAAAGCTGATGTGATACCTATATTTAAAAAGGGAGCAAGAGCAAATCCGGGGAATTATAGACCAGTGAGCCTCACTTCTGTAGTGGGGAAGCTTTTAGAAGGGTTAATAAGGGATAATATACAAGAATATGTCTATTTGAACAGGATTATAAGTAGGAGTCAACATGGGTTTATGAGGGATAGGTCATGTCAAACAAATCTAATTAGTTTCTATGAGGAGGTTAGTAGGAACCTGGATCTAGGCAACTCAGTGGATGTAGTCTTTTTGGATTTTGCAAAGGCTTTTGATACAGTGCCACATGGGAGACTATTGGGCAAACTAAGAGATACAGGAATTGCAGTAAATATCTGCTCATGGATTGAGAGCTGGCTAAAAGACAGGAAGCAAAGGGTTGTTGTAAATGGAACATACTCCGATTGGACTAATGTGGTAAGTGGGGTTCCTCAGGGTTCAGTATTAGGTCCTCTCCTTTTTAACATATTTATTAATGACTTAGAGGTAGGATTGGAGTGTGGTGTCTCCATTTTCGCTGATGACACAAAGTTGTGCAAGGTAATTAAATCAGAAAATGATGTGCTTTCCCTCCAAGGGGATTTACATAAAATTGAGGAATGGGCATCTAAATTAATAATAATAAAAAAAGAAACAAAAAAAAAACATTAAATAATTGATTAATAATTAATTAACAACTAATGAATTAATAGTTAATCTGCATATTGCAGATCAAAGGAGATCTTAAAAGGTTGAACTTGATGGACTGAAAGTCTTTTTTCAACCTTAAATACTATGTAACTATGTAACTATGTAACAATTTCATTGCCGTCATTTTTTGATGGGCAATATTCTAGTATGATATAATTAAAACCAGTAGTAGTACAGGCTGATTGAGGAGTTGGCACATTCCCTAAATTACCCTTTCTGGCCTATATATAGCCTATATATAACTAACATTAAGCTCATAACCTTGCTTTTGTGCTTAAGAAGATGCAATATGTAGATTTGAAGCTTGCGGTCTAAGGGAGGGATAGTCAATAGACAGACCTGTGTCCAAATCAGGACCTTCTGCCTATGTGTTGCAAACTTCCATATCATTATTACATTTTCTAAATATCTCTCCAAAAACCTCCATATGCTTAAATAAGCTTTTAGTTAAATGGTAACCTTTCTCTATGTTACTTTTCCTATGTAATATTTCTTCCTATGGCCATTTTATTCCCATTATATTAAATATTTGTATGTGTATACTTAACTATTATGGTCTCTGGACATTGACTTAACTTACACCAAATACATTTGAATATGGGGGACTTTGTAAAGAAATAATTGGCTACCCTGTTGTAAGGATTAAAGAGGATGGAAGGAGACAAAAGTCTCACCTAGAGATGAGCAGAGGGAATTTTAAAAAATAGTAATAATTCATGACTTTTTATAATTTGTCTAATATGGCTTTCATTATACACTGTAATATATTAGGCAATTTATACTTTTAAAGGGCTACAACATGCTTTATCACTTCAGTTTCCATTTAATGTCACTGATTCCTCAATGGTTACTCTACAAGTTTGATGAGGTTAAAAAAGGCTATAAAGGACTACAATGGTCATATTTTAAAATTTTACTATTTACACTACAAAATATGCAATATCTTTTAGAAAGTAGAAAAAATTATACAACCTGTAATTTATTATCTTTTACATGAAATTATACTGCTCTCAAATCTAGCAATTTGGCTTTAGCAGATAACCTTCATGAAGTGGGAGAAGACTTTACAGGACATAACTGTGTGCACAATGGGAATGTGGCAGTTAAACTTCTTATCAGAACTAAGGGAGAAAGCAAACTCAAAATTAATAATGGAATATGAAGGTTACAAAATATAAAAGGCTGTATTCATCTTTTATTTGGTGCTTTGTAAAAACACTTTACCCATTGTCATGTTTAGATATAAAAAAAAAAACATCATAGAAACATTTGGATCGTTACTGTTCCCGTCAGCAGTGTTGAGCAGCAGCAACTAGGTCGTGCAACAGTTGTTCACTGAGGTTTTCTTCACTTTCTTCTTAGTGTAAGTATTAGATTTAACCCTAATCCTAACCCCTAAACATAACCACTCACCCTAACTGTTAACCCTAACCCCTAACCGTAACCCCTAATCCTAACCCTAATCCTAACCCTAACCCTACCCATAAAACCTAAACCTATGAACAAATGAAAGAAAATCTCGGCGAGCCGTACTTGTGCGACCTAGTAGTCACTGGCTGCCATTGCAGGATAGTAATCACCAAATTTTCAATATTTTACATCAATCATATTCTGATAACCATACCCAATCCAGTAATTACACCTATCATTTCATATAACGTCTATTTCAGGTTCTGACTCCATAAATACTTTTAATACAAACACAAAGCTGTAACTACATCGGTTGAAGACAAACACCAGCCTATCTACATAGATTACAGAAACAATAAAAGGTGGGAGTTAGAATAAAAGGTTAATGTTTGGAGATGTATTTGGAGAAACCCAAATGTTTCTCAGCTATGAATTATTTGCCATCTGTTATCTGTATAAATGGAAACACTGTAGTATGTTATAGTGTTGATAGCGTGGGATGATTGCAACTGACAAGGGAATGCAAATGTGTTGGTCTACAAATTATATCGTACTAATTTATTTTAGAAAAGTGTAACGTTCTGTACTCAGCATTGCGACAAACATATGAGATATATTTGGTGAGTATTTCACTGGGGGATTTTGTCACCCTCTGGCTTAGCACAGCTTTAATTACAATGATACATAAATAGTGAATGTGTATTTGTTATTTCTTAATCTGTGAACATTTAGCGATGGGTACAGCTCTCCCAAATCTCTAAATGAACCCCAGAATCAAATTGTTGTTTTTAAGTTCTTCTAAGATCATTATTGTATTTTTTCTAGTCTTTTGAATAAAGTTAAAGTGGATTTTCCATGCAAGTAAAGGCTGATAAATTGCAGAGTGCACTAATTGTGTCCAGGTGAGAGGGGTGTAGCTTTACTGTTAGACTAGTATAACAGGTTTGTGAGCTGTTTGGGGCTGTTTGGAAGTGGATTTTCCTTTGCAAGTAAAGGCTGATAAATTGCAGAGTGCACTAATTGTGCCCAGGTGAGAAGGCAGAAGTTTATACAAACAGGACAAGGGGCAAACTTGTGAGCTTGCGGACATTTCTAGTATAAGTGCAAGTTTAATAAAATGTAGGAGTTTAAATAAAAGGAGGGGGTTCAAAGAAAAAAGGGGGGGGGCAGATTTATAGTGCAAAGGGGGAAGAATAGAGGATATATATATATATATATATATATATATATATTATTTTTTTTAAGAAAACTTTATACAAATATATTATTTTATATTCTTTATTTTTCCCACTGAATTTTTGTAGACAATAATAATAATAATTATGAGTCAGTCCAGTGGCAACCTCACTCAGTGTACATCCTGTCATATGTATGCAATACTGGAACAGATGATCCAGGGTCCATACCTCTGTGAGAGGTGTGAGCATGTTGCTTCTCTGGAAGCTCAAATTGGAGAACTGGAGAGGAGAATTGCAGCACTTTGTGATATTGCCCTACTGGAAAGGGGGTTGGTGCTCACGGAGCACAGTTTAGCTGGGCCTAGCATGGAGGGAGGAGCTGGGTGAGGATGTCCTGGGAGGTAGCTGGGTTACAGTTAGAAGGGAAATCAGGGGGGAACAGGAGGAGGCAGGCCAGTTTTGAGTTGGCAAACACCAACAGACTTGCCAGATTGAGTGAAACTGTTGGGGATGTCCATTCAGGATTTGCAATGCCAGATAGAGCTGTTCCCTCTAACAGCCGAGAGAACACTTCTACTGGAGGAGTGGGAGGGCAGAATAGGAAGAGCAACAGACAGGTTTTTGTGGTAGGAAGGTAGACAGGGTGATTTGTCACCCAGATCCCAGCAATCGAACAGTTTGATGTCTCCCAGGTGCTCGGGTTCATCATGTTGTAGATTGGGTAGACACATTATTAGGAAGGGCTGAACCGGCTGTCTTGGTACATATTGGTACCAATGACAAAGTTAGTGGAAGATGGAGTGTCCTAAAGAATGATTTTAGAGAACTAGGTAATAAGCTGAAGGCAAGGACCTCCAATGTAGTATTTTCTGAGATACTACCAGTGCCATGTGCTAGCCCAGGGAGGCAGAAGGAGCTTAGGGAGAATAATGCATAGCTAAAGATGTGGTGTACTAAGGAGGGGTTTGGGTTTTTAGAGCACTGGACTGACTTCTCAATTCGGTACAATCTCTACAGCAGGGATGGATTGCACCTTAATGATGAGGGAGCTTTTGTGCTAGGGGATAGGATGGTAGAAAGGCTGGTGGAGTTTTTACACTAGTAGGCGGGGGAGGGACTAGATATAAGTAATGGGGTAGAAAGTGTAGAGGGTATAAGGGATGAATTAACAACTCATAGGGAGGAGATGGGGGGGAGGGGTAGTATAGTCAATAAGGAGGTAGTACTAAGTAACTCAAGTACAGTGGCAGGCACTTCAGAACTACACACTCATAACATAAGGTGTATGCTCGCTAATGCCAGAAGCTTGCCAGGAAAAATAGGAGAGTTAGTATTATTAGCAATTAATGAAAAATGGGATTTAATAGGCATTACCCAAACGTGGTGGGATAAATCTCTTGACTGGACTGTTAATCTGGATGGTTATAACCTATTTAGGAAAGATAGAGGCAATGGTAAACGAGGAGGAGGGATTTGTCTGTATGTTAAGCCTGAATTTAAGCCTATAGTCAGAAAGGATATTTATGGTGGACCTTGTGATAAAGTTGAATAGCGGAGCAGCAAATTCCAAAAGAATATTATTAGGAGTATGATATAAACCCCCCAATATAGCTGAAAGTGAGGAAATACAATTATTGTTTCATATTGGAAATGCAGCTAAGCATGGGCAAGTTCTAATAATGGGAGATTTTAATTACCCTGAAATAAACTGGATAAATGAGACCAGCAGTTCATCTAATGGGAGCAGGTTCTTGAGTACACTTAGGGATCATTATCTGGCCCAGGTTATACAAGAGCCTACTAGAAATGAAGCTATTTTAGATTTAGTCATCACAAATAATATTGATATAGTATCAAATGTTGAAATAGGGCAACAGTGATCACAACAGTCTCATTTGAGATTGAATTAAAAAAAAAGTTTTAAGTGGCCAACAAAAACTCTTAATTTTAAAAGGGCAGATTTTAACGGTCTAAGGGAAGCAATACAAAGTATAGACTGGGACAGAGAACTGATAAGGTAAAAACACTGAACATAAATGGACAACATTTAAATCCTTACTAAATATACATACGCATCGGCATATACCATGTGGGAATAAAAGTAAAAGTAGTAAATCCCATCCAATGTGGCTTAACAATGATTTTTAAGATCAAGATGCGGAATAAAAAACAGGCATTTAAATTATACAAACAAGAGGGGACAGAGACTGCTTTACGGGAGTACAAAGAAATCAACAAGGCTTGCAAAAGGGCTATTAGACTGGCTAAAATAGAAAATGAAAAATGAATTGCAAAAAAGAGTAAGATTAACCCTAAAATATTTTTTTAAGTACTGTATATTAATGGGAAGAAGGCAAAGAAGGAAGATATAGGAACATTTCAATGTGACACAGGCCATCTGAAAATTAGTGACCAGGAAAAGGCAGATGAGCTAAATAGGTTATTTTCTTCGGTATACACAAGGGAGGTACCAGTGGTTGGGACACTGCAAAATAATGGGGCTACACTACCTTTGCCAAATAATTGGTTAACGCAGGAAGTAATCCAAAAGAGGTTGGAAAAAATAAATGTTAATAAAGCCCCAGGTCGTGATGGAATACATTCTCATCCATACTGAGGGAACTTGGTTCTGTAATAGTCAAACCATTATATTTAATTTTTCAAGATTCACTCAACACAGGGTCTCTACCAGATGACTGGAGAAAAGCAGATGTGATACCTATATTTAAAAAGGGAGCAAGAGCAAATCCGGGGAATTATAGACCAGTAAGCCTCACTTCTGTAGTGGGGAAGCTTTTAGAAGGGTTATTAAGGGATAATATACAAGAATATGTCTATTTGAACAGGATTATAAGTAGGAGTCAACATGGATTTATGAGGGATAGGTCATGTCAAACAAATCTAATTAGTTTCTATGAGGAGGTTAGTAGGAACCTGGATCAAGGCAACTCAGTGGATGTAGTCTTTTTGGATTTGGCAAAGGATTTTGATACAGTGCCACGTGGGAGACTATTGTGCAAACTAAGAGATACAGGAATTGCAGTAAATATCTGTTCATGGATTGAGAGCTGGCTAAAAGACAGGAAGCAAAGGGTTGTGGTAAATGGAACATACTCCAATTAGACTAATGTGGCAAGTGGGGTTCCTCAGGGTTCAGTATTAGGTCCTCTCCTTTTTAACATATGTATTAATGACTTAGAGGTGGGACTGGAAAGTAGTGTCTCCATTTTCGCTGATAACATGAAGTTGTGCAAGGTTATTAAATCAGATAATGATGTGCTTTCCCTCTAAAGGGATTTACATAAAATTGAGGAATGGGCTTCTAAATGGCAGATGAGATTTAATATGAATAAATGCAATGTTATGCATCTGGAAAGGAAAAATAGCAATGTAATTTATAATCTTAATGGAGCAAATCTAGGTGTATCAGATATTGAAAGAGATTTGGGAGTGCTTGTGGACAACCACCTAGGTAACAGTGCTCAAAGCCAAGCAGCAGCTGCAAAGGCAAATAAAATATTAGCATGTATTAAGAAGGGTATAGAAGCCAGGGAAGCAAATATAATTCTGCCACTATACAAATCTCTAGTACGCCCTCATTTGGAAAATGGAGTACAATTTTGGGCACCACTTCATAAAAAGGAAATTTTAGAGCTGGAAAAAGTACAGAGGAGGGCAACAAAACTAATAAGGGGAAAGGAGGGGCTAAGTTATGAAGAAAGACTAACCAAATTAAACTTATTTTCTCTAGAAAAAAGGCGTCTAAGAGGAGATATGATTACCTTATATAAATACATCCAGGGTCAGTATAAAGATTTGTTAAGAGAGCTTTTTGTGCCACGAGGTTTTCAACTGACAAGAGGACATCCCTTGAGGTTAGAAGTAAAAAGATTTCACCTTAAAGAAAGAAAAGGTTTCTTCACAGTAAGGGTCTGTGGAATTCTCTACCAGAGGAGGCGGTGACAGCGGATTTGATAACTTTAAAAGGGGACTGGATTTATTTCTAATTAAAAAGGGAATTCAGGGTTATCCTGGATAATTAGAGAGAGAGTATTGATCCAGGGAGAAATCCGATCTCCAGTTTCTTGGGTCAGGAAGGAATTCATTTTTTCCCCCTTTGAGATGATTGGCTAAGTCTCACTTGTTTTTTTTTTCTGTTTGCCTTTCTCTGGATTAATTAATAATTTAAAAAAATAATAAAATAAAACAAACATAATTAAATTGATTAATAATTAATTAACAACTAATTAATTAATATTTAATCTGCATATTGCAGATCAGAGGAGAATTTAAAAGGTTGAACTTGATGGACTGAAAGTCTTTTTTCAAACTTAATTACTATGGGCCTCATTCTATTAGCGGCCGCAGCCGTTGCGGGGCCGCAAGGACCGGTCGCAAGCTATTCGGCTATTCTATTCCCTTACGGCCGGAGGCTCCGGCAGGCTTGCGGCCGGTGCCTTGCTATCTCTTGCGGCCGCTCGCGCCAGAGGAAATCCTTTGATCTAAAACGGCCGCAAGAGTTTCGGCCGTATGAAATTCCTATTTGCAATTCAATTGCTCCGGGAAACCTCTCTGCAAGGCTAAAAACGAGCCGCTGCTTACTTGCAGGAAAGAGGTCCCGCTAGCACCAATTAAGCACATAAAATAGCTCAAATAAAGCCATCCTGCACTTTGAGAAGACTATAAAGGGATTTTAGGTGTTAGAAAAAATAGCACATAATTATCCTATACTCAAATCCGTAAAATATTTTATTTTTAATATCCGTAAAATATCCATGTAAAAAGTCCAGAGTGCTTTGAGCACTTCAGACCCGCCCACGCCGCAGCCGGAAAATAAACAGTTAATTTGAACTTGGGTTTGGGCTGATGTGCAAGCTTGAGAGTGGGTTACTTTTAATCCTCATGTCCCCCAATATGATCCCTAGCATTTACAGAGCTGTACAGTGCAGGCTTGAATTTATTTTTGCGTTTTTATATTTCACAGCTTACGGCCGGTTCCAAGATATGTGGCCGGCCGTAAAAGGAGATCCTTGCGGGGCCGTATAATAGAATCACGAGTTAACTGAACCCCCGCAAGGAATCGCAGCCTTACGGCCGATTTACGGCCGCTAATAGAATGAGGCCCTATGTAACTATGTAAAGTTGATAATGGACAAATATATAAATACAATATTTCCCTTTTGAACCTATATGCATTTATATTTTACTGTGTAGTTTGCGACTAGCTACAAGTCTCTACTGGGTTTGTGCTTTTTGTTTCTGGCACTTTTTAAGGAGTCTTAAATGTGTTTCCAAAGGTTTATATCACATATATAGTTGTGAGCAGTGTGGGTTTGCCAAAAGTTGTTAGTAAGCATGGCAGCGAGCCCGCCTCAACTGCAGCACTCGCTGCTCAGAGGGGCCATAACCTCACATTCGATGGCAAACAGCATTACCATAGCTTCAAATTGTATTGCCGTCATTTTTTGACGGGCAAGTCGCTAGTAGAATATATTTGTCAGTGTTGCACTATATACAGTGCCTTGCAAAAGTATTCACCCCATTGGCATTTTTTGTGTTTTGTTGCCTCACAACCTGGAATTAACATGGATTGTTTGAGGATTTGCATCATTTAATTTACAGAACATGCCCACAAGCAAACAACAAATAGGACAAAATAACAGAAAAAGTCAATGTGCATAAATATTCACCCCCCTAAAGTCAATACTTTGTAGAGCCACCTTTGGCAGCAATCACAGCTCCAAGTCTCTTTGGATAAGTGTCTATGAGCTTGCCACATCTTGCCATTGGGATTTTTGCACATTCATCCTTGCAAAAGTGCTCCAGCTTCTTCAGGTTGGGTGGTTTGCACTTGTGAACAGCAATCTTTAAGTCTGACCACATATTTTCTATTGGATTGAGGTCTGGGCTTTGACTAGGCCATTCCAACACATTTACATGTTTCCCCTTAAACTACTCAAGTGTTGCTTTAGCAGGGTGTTTGGGGTCATTGTCTTGCTGGAAGGTGAACCTCTGTACTAGCCTCAAATTACACTCAGAGTGTTACAGGTTTTGTTCAAGAATATCCCTGTATTTATCCATCTTGCCCTCAACTCTGCCCAGTTTCGCAGTCCTGGATGCTGAAAAACATCCCCACAGCATGATGCTGCCACCACCATGTTTTACTGTAAAAAACTGTAAAAACAGTTTTATGTATATATTTTTCCCATTTCACTTCACCAACTTAGACTATTGTGTTCTGATCCATCACATACAATTCAGATTAACAAAACATTGAACTTAAGGCTGTAATGTAACAAAATAGGTAAACAGTCAAGGGAGTGAATACTTTTGCAAGGCACTGTACACCAAAACAAAACAAATACATTAACAGGCCTATATCTCATCAGAGCACTTAAGTCACTATTAGATAGATCCCTTACGACAGAACTTCCATCCAGCTAAGCCTGGATAGAGCAAAAAACAAAACATAAACAGTCCACTAGTAAGTTCATAATCACTGGCCTGTATCATTGAGAAGTCCAGCTTCGTATTCAGCAGTGAGTCGCTCCTCAGCTTCACAATTCTGTGTGTGTCTATTTCTTTTTTTAATCTTCAAAAAACACCTTTCTGTCTTTCTCTCTCCAGGCCATACTGACCCCACACTTAGTTAATTAGCAGCCTTTAAACGGCTAAATTCAGCTGGGCTAAGTAACTGCTGTAACTCTTCCAGTCCTCCTGGGAAAGAGAGTTTGCAGAGTTTGTGGCTTACATTAACCCTGTGTATAACTCTGTCACAAGTTCTGTTTTCTTTCTGGAGGTGTTTCCTGCTACTTTCTCATGTGGATAGGTTCTTCAAAAACAAATGAGCACCAGTGTTTTTTTTTGTTTTTTTTTACACTAGTTGAAATCACTGGCAGATTTAACTGCCACCTTCCTATAATGCAGAGAGAAGCTTCCTCTGGATTCAAATTCTTCTCCCACATCACAAAATGGTAGATTCCATTGAAGAGTAATTACGTATAACATGTAATGAATGAGAGGCAGTATTATTAACTTTTATTATCATTATTTTTTACAATCTTAAAATCTGTTCACCTGGACTATGGTGGGCATTTAAAGAGCATTGCATTTCTCTGCACATTGTAATACCCATTGCAGTATAAGGAAAATCATTCAGATAGTGATAATTTTCTGGGCTCCTTTAATATGCTAATGTGTTGTTGTTTATGCTAATATATGACTGATATACTAATGTCTGGCTTTGATGTGTTTATTTGTGAGACACTATACTTATTTGTTTCTGTAATGGCAAAATCATCACCAACGTTGTTATCATGAAACCACACCTTACATATATCTCAATAATGATTCACTGCAGAGAAAAATGGGTACTGTCAGCTTTTAAGTATAGTTGGTGGGAAAAAAAGCATGCTCTCAATATCGGCGTCAGTGATAAAACCCAGAACCAGAATAACAGCAAGTATTAGCAATAATTGAACTTCTATGTGGATATAGTAAAACAAATGCATAGATGGGTAAACATTACTCTCCTTGTTACTGCAGTTTCTGCCTTGTAGTAATTATATGGTCTCCGTGGGCAAGGATTTGTGTTTAATACTAGGTTAATGAGTTCATTTTCTTCTCAGTGTAACCCTCATAGAAAATGTACACTTAACTTCTTCTGGGACTGTCCGACTGTTCTATAGGATACCATTCCATGTGGCCTAAGGAAATACCCAGAGAGAGGGTCTTTACACTATGTCACTATTTGCTAACAGTATTACACTGTGAGTGTGAAGCCTTTCCATGTGGGTGGGCTTTAGATCCCATCTGTGAAACATGGCTCCGAACATGAGAGAGTACAGGAATAGAGAGGGCCATCCCAGAAGGTGAAAACTGTTACTCCTGGGGCTTCTTAAAAGCATTGAAGTTTACATTTTATATGACAGTTTATTGAGGAAGATAACATTAATTTACCTAGTTTAAACATTTATAAAAAAAAAACAACAACATTGGCTATTAAGAGTCCCTTAAAGTTTAATATGCCACTACCTTAACTTTAATTCAAAGGAGATAGCAAACCATTTACTTAACTCTGTAACACAAAGTGCAAAACACAGAATGTTTTATCCCATCCATCTGTGTCAAGGAAAATGGTCTATCCTTTGGAACAACAGAACTGTTCTGGAAGACTTGCCTTGGCTTGATGATATTTCCTGGTATAAATAAAGCATCTCATCCCATCCGTCATTGTTGAATGCTCTCTCTGCCAATGTTTCACTCATGCATTCTGTTGCCTTTACACTACATCAAGCAAGCAACTGGGCATAACTTCATGATCAGTAATGGGCAAATGATAGAATGTTGCACAAACTTCACTTAATGCTCTACATTTGATGAAATAACTATTGTTTATGCTAACATATGTACATTGATGATGATATTAAGTTTTGTACTAGTTCACCGTTATTGTTTTATTCTTAATTTGTTTTCATTTGTTTTAATGTAAAGGCCACCGATGCCCTACATGGTGTGCTCTATTTATCACATAGAGGTTAAAAAGTAGATGGAAAAGATAAATATTTTAACTATGTGACTTCATTATATCATTCTCCTCTAAGTAATCACATATATAGTTGTGAGCATACGAGTTGTTGCTAACGCTTGCGGGCTCTCGTAGCAAGCCCGCGGCCCTCGCGAAGCGCTCCTTGCCAGCAACTGCGACCCTCGCAAAATTTACTAAAGGCTACAGCAGTCTAAAGACGCAAAACATCACCAAAAGCCTACGTATTTGACGAAAAACACCTACGAGATTACAAAACAAGGACGCAACCCGCGCAACACCAAGAACTACAAACAACAAACACATAAAAAGGTTACTCACAGCAAGAGGGGGCACCAAGGACCTCTGCAAGTGAAGTTACACCTCCATTTAACCACAAATTTCGGAGTTAAGAGACCCGAAAATAACCTAAGCGAGAGAAAAAATGGCCGCCGAGCAAAACGAAAACGAGACTAAAGGTCCCTAAACATGCGAAACACTACCATAAACATGCAGAACACCACCAAACAGCTACGGATATTCCGAAAAAGCCCACCAAACAGCTACGCATATTACGAAAAACTCGCACAACATAGAAAACGAATATTACGAAAAACTCGCACGACATAGAAAACGGACAACGCTACATCAGCCACATTATATACACCAAACACCCTTAGCTCACTTACAATTTCATTGCCGTAATTTTTTGACGGGCAATTCGCTAGTTGTTATAAAAAAATTACACTTCAGTTCTAAGAAGCCTGAAGAGTAACAGGTTCTTCCTCTTTCTTCCTAGTCTGTCTCATGAGAGCTGCTATTGGGTACAGCTGTGACCTAAAAGGACATTTATCTCACTATAAGTGCTCTTCTAATGATTTTGTTTTATTAAACTGAGAACAGTTAAAAATGTGCAGTCTTAGGTTTGCTTACAGACACACTGCTGACTGCTCCATGATTTACAGCATCTGCCGGGAACAGGGAACAGCTGTTCCAAACTCTGCGAAGAGAAAGATTGATGGTTTTAGTTCTAGCTCTATTAGGAATGTAATCAGCCATTATTTAACCCACAGGTAGCATATTTGTGAGTTTCTAGCAGTCATTTCCCTGCACAAATGAATTTGTGAAGGGTTAACCCTCTGTCTGCTCTGTTCTGTGCACGGAGCTCTTGCTCTCAGTCTGCCTGGGGGACTTGCCTAATTCTCATGTAAAAAGAACTTAATTTGTTATTATTTTCTGTGAAAAGGGCACCTATTTAAAAAATTCAAAAAGTATTTCAACATATTTTTAGGAGTATATTACAGTGGTGTGCTCGAAGTTGTGGTGAATTAACTGTCCCTTTAACATCACACTGTAAAAAGAGGGGCTTCACACCAGTTCAGAGCTGCTGCTTTCTGACACACAGCACTATCTGCTTGCAGCAGTATGGGATTCTGACAGGAATAAACGAGGAAGATCCAGAAAGTGGCAGCAGGAATCTTAGAAGAAAGTGAACTGTAATTTTCTATGACAGTTACATTGAGAATGATACAATTAAGTCACCTAGTTAAAATATTTAAATAACACAACAAAATGTTGTGTAAAGTGTCCCTTTAAACTAATGCGTCTTCTATTGTACTTTCTAAAATTCACATTTAATATGACTTCAAAGTGAAAGTTTTTCCTAGCAGTGATTAAAATAAGTGCTTGGTCCTGCTCTGTGAGAGTTACCAATATGCGGTGTGGCAATTAAACATCAGAATAATAATTTTGTGATTCTGGGCCTGGAGTGTCCTTGAATAACATCTACCCCCTATTCACCCCTGGCACCCAGGGCAATATTAATATGATATGTATTGGTGTATATTTTATAATTCAGCTTCAAAGTTGTAATGTAATGCAAGAGAGCTATGCACCTTGCTGTTTCATCTATCTAATGCGTCTCCAGCCAGGTATTACAAGCACGTTAATGTTCATTTCCTTTTGGGCACTAATATAGCTACTCATATTTAACATCACCTTTGTTCCAACTCCACATTAAATGTGACCACTGAGTGGATCTACTGAGGGAGTCGTTCAGACGTTCCTCTTCATTGCTACAAGGAATCTAATTATTTCTCCTCACTTCACTGTTACTGTTTTCCATTCCACTCTTTCAGAGCCAAAAGAATATTCTATACATTAGTCTAACATCCTGCCATTTACAGGTTGCGATACTGGAATTGGATAGAAGAAAATTGTCTGTAATTGGTGATATTTTATAGGACTAGCTAAAAGATTTTTAATGCTATCTTATAGTACACAACTTTCTGTTGTGCATTTATAGGATTAGGTTTTATACATTACAAAAATAAATTATATTAACTGAAAAATTAACACTAAAAAAACCAACAGGCACATAAAACACAATGAGCCTCATTAAATTCGGAGACTGCAACTTGATCGGAGCAGGACGTATATCCGCGGGTCTGCTGTGAGCCCACAACTTATGGTGCTATTCAATTGGCAAGGCCCTCAAGTCCCAGCCCAGTAGCACACATCGCAACCCATGCTATCGAAAGTAGCATTTGCGGGCTTGAACAGGATTGCTGACGCAAAGCCGTAACTTCCGGTTACAAACAGCCAATGGATTTTGGGTCCAATCGCGACTTGTGGTTTAAGCACGTAGGACTTTGAAATACAACCTCCATTTTGCATTGAAGTCCTACGGGCCCACAATCCAGATATGCTGCAATATTGATAAAGCCGTAAATATGATATTCTATTACATGCAAGTTTCATTATATGAATTAACACATCGATTGCCGGGATCGATATAACACAGAAATTAAACATGAAATCAAGTATTTGTTTTGGCCGATTTGCGAGTTTGAGAATGTTGTGCTATTAATTCTAGAAGGAGGAGAAAGCAATCCCAAACTGTCTATATATTTTTCTACAATATAAATCAATTATTTCTCAATTATTATTTCAATTATTTGACTACAGTGACCCTTTAAGAGTAGAGTTGTAGACATTTTTTTTAGAGATTAGCTAATTTAGGATGTGCCAAACTTCTAGCAATATGGTCTTGGATAACCAGCAAAATAACATTTTTCATATCTTCCTGTAGCTTTGGTTCAATCTCATGGTAAATACATAACCCCACTCAAAATAACACTAAAATTAGCTTTAAAGCATATATAACTTGTGTTAGAAATTCCCCATTTCAGTGCACTCATATTATGTTACCATAATTTTATTTTAGCTCTTGCAAGGCCTGACCTGTGGATGAAATCCTAGAAGACACATAGAGCCTCATTCAGTTGAGGCATCGTAAGTTAGTTAATGTTGGACTTATGTTTGTGGGCCTGCTGCGGGCCCGAGTTAAGGTGCTACTCAATTGGCAAGAGCAGCAAGTTTGGGGCAGTTTGGGAAAATCAGAAACCATTGCCTTCGGAAGAAGCATTTGCAGGTTTGGGAGCAAGCCCGTAACTCCCGATGCAGAAACAGCTAATGGAAACAGAAATCATCATCATGACCAACCTCCAAGCCCGTAACCCGTAAGTGAAGGCCGTAGGACTTCGAAAATGGAGTTTGGATGTCAAAGTCCTACGGGCTTCAACCTCCAAGCCCATAGGACTTTGAAGAAAATGGAGGTTGGATTTCAAAGTCCCACAGGCTTAGAGGTTGAAGCCTGCCGGACTTAACAGTGATTGCAGTGCTCGATATAACACGAAAATTAAACATGAAATACATTATTGGAGAATGTTGTGCTATTGATTCTAAGACCTAACATCACTTTCAATCTTCATAAAAGTACAATATTTATTTTTTATTTGCTTTTAAAGTGCTCCGATTTGTCATTAAGCACTTTACGAGACCTCCTTGGTACCAGTAACTTATGGTTAGATATTTGCCATTTGCAGGCTTGACGGAGTGGTTAGCTGGGGGTATTCGGAGCAATTGAACAGCGATTTGCGATTTTAGCCTTCGGGACTCTTGCGGCCATGAACTATTAAAGGTTTGGAGGGCATTAACTTGTGATTTTACAAATCACAATGGATCGCAGCTCACAGCACGTAAATCGATCGGAGCCCGCAAACAGAAGCCAATTGAATAGCAAAATAACTTGCAACCTCCACTTGCGAGCCCAGATCTCAAAATCACAGCAATTGAATGAGGCTCATAGACACAGTACTTAAGAATCTTGGAGACAACAGCTAAGAGAATGGACTAATAATAGTAACCTTCTTGCTACACAAATGTGTTAGATGAATAAAAATAAAGTTGATTTCCTTCTTTATATCATTCTTAATTATTCCGATAGTGGTCAGTCAGCTAATTGTTAGGATATTAATTCCTCTAATATGTATAAAAAATACTTGTTTGTTCTATGCAATAATTGACATTATTGTGGAAACTTCCAGTCTATATTCTGTAGAATTTCTCAGGAAGGAATGTGTTCCTAGTATGACAGGATTTGGCTACTGAAAAGTATATTATTTAAATTTTCATAAAAGAGATTGAGTAATCTTTCTTTTTTTTTTAAGTGATGTGTTAACAGAATTCTGGCCCTTTGTGAATTAAATCTAATTATTAAATACAAGTTAGTAGCTGTTTATCATGCAGTCCTGAGAGACTCTGCAGAATTAAGTTTGGAAGATCCCATAACATCAATATTCACTGCATTCAAAGTATTATAAAATAAGTTGTGGTATATTACACCAGTGATTAGTTGATTGAAAGTTTTAGCAATGTTAAAAGTGAGATAAAAAAAGGCTATTACCAGGAGTGAATGGATTTTCATACATTTGGTTAGAGACATGGCTAGATTTTTAACTAGCTGAAAAAGGCTTTTCCCTAAAGAAGCGGGCCCGCTTACACCAGTGATTAGTTGATTAAAAGTTTTAGCAACGTTAAAAGTGAGATAAAAAAAGGCTATTACCAGGAGTGAATGGATTTTCATACATTTGGTTAGAGACATGGCTAGATGTTTAACTAGCTGAAAAAGGCTTTTCCCTAAAGAAAGTTCACTTATGGGGGGAGGGCAGAAGTAGGCTTTAAGTGGAGAGCTTGCAGTGTGCTTCACTAAAGTAAAACAAGGCAAGTAAAAAACAGCGGGGGGTATTTACTAAGAGGATGTGCAATATATAAGCCTTAAACTAATATATAACCATTGGTGTCCCTATAGACTCCCATGGCACCAAAAATGAACCCGTTACCATGGGGGTCAATGTTGACTCTCATGGCATCTAAAAGTAACCCGGTACAACGGGAGACTGTATTGTCCACCCATAGCACCTAACATTAACCTTTAGACCATGGGAATCCCTATAGACCCCTATGGTATACTATACTAGTATCATGGGGCTCCTTTTGGACCCTGATGGCACCTAATATAACCCCCTACCATGAGGTTCCCTACAGACCCCCATGGTAATCTAATACAAAACCTAGCATCCCTTACCATCAGGGACACTATGGACCCCCATGGCAATATAATCAATAACCATGGGGGTCTGTAGGGATCCCTTGGCACCTAACATTAACCCCTTTACAAGTGGGGTCCCTATAGACCTCATTGTATGGACCCCATGGGGCTTAAGGTTAACCCCTATACAAAGGGAGTCCCTATGGATTCCTATGGTAAATAAACCCTGCCCCCTACCATGGGGTGCCTATGGCCTCTAATGGCACCCTAACTGCAACAATAGGGATCCTCATGGACCCTATTCCTTCATCAGATTCCACAAGGATCCACATAGTCCCTAATACAACCCCCTATTAAGTAAACAAAATAATAAAATAATAAAAATGACTTAAAAATAAATAAAACTTACAATTAAATAAAAACTACTGAAAATAAAAAAAGTTAAGTCTCTGTACCCTTGCTAGCTATGTCTACAGAAGTACTTCAGTAGTTCAGGCTAAATTGCTGAAATATTTGCTATTTCTACAGTTCAGTTTTGATTTAATATTGCATTATTTGATATGGTGCGGTTCTTTCTTCTTCACCCTTCACTGAAGGGTTTGCCAGGGATTTTGGGCCGTTTTTCTGTCCATTCTGGCATATTAAAACTTACAATGTAGCAGACTAACTACCATTGTATATGGAACTATTTTAGTGTTGTTATTATTATTATTATTATTATATTTTATTTTTAGAGCACCAGCAGATTTAATAGAACTTGGGTACAATCGACAATGTATAAAATATTACATATATTTGGAGACGAATAAGACAGGAAAGAACATTATTATTATTATTATTATTATCGTTTATTTGTAACGCGCCAACATATTCCGTAGCGCTATACATAAGTTAAGTTACAGGCAATGACAAGTTAAAGATTCATACATTGCAAAGAGTGGATGGCCCTGTCTTTGAGCTTGGAATCCAGTGTCCATAGCGCTTTCCCTAAAGCACTGCGCAGGATTGAAACTCGCAGACTTACATAGTACATACACATTGATACAGGAGAACTTGATTGCTCTGCTCTTGGGAGAGTTTATAATCTAAGAGCATTGCCTGTTCTTGGTGTACATGTCTCATATTTGTGGTCTGTTTGTTTCCCTGAGACTTCCTTCAGTACATACAGCATTGTGAGAGCTGATGGGAGCTTGCAATTGCTATAATTAACATTGTCATGCAGATTATAATTTTTCCCACGTATAATATAATCACTGTGGTTACAATAGCTCAAAAGATAACTCCATCTATATATGTTTCAATGAAATGCAGGAAAATGTTAATATAATGATATATATTTCATATATATTTTTATAGCATAAGCTGATTGCTTAACAAGCTTACTGATTCACTCTCTAAATTGAGTTTTAATAGACTGAGATTTTAAACTGTGTAAAAGCTTAGGTAACAAATCAACATTTATTGCAGAAGGAAAAAAATGTCAATTTGAAAGCTAATCATTGCCAAAGAGAGAAAATTGAGGACATAATAACATTTTACTGTATGCCTGGAGATTTTATTTCATACTTAAGAAATAGTAAAGTATTGAATTACTGATTTTAGCTACTTTTCTTCTCACTCCAGAAAAAAACATTGATTTCATATTAAATTCAGTAAAATATGTCTGCAGAAGACATTAATGTCAATTTAGAAAGTGTGTGTGCAGCTTAATTACAAAAATCATTTTCCAAGAGAGGATAATCAGGTGTAGGATTAGGGTACAGCTTAAATATGGGGAACAGCTGCAGGAATTTAAACTGCTAACATACCGGTAGTTTGTCACAATCAAAACTATTAATACAAATTGCTTCCTTTCTGGATCAATACTAGATCAGACTGGGATAGCTGCAATATACTGTATATACTTGAGCATAAGCCAAGGCACATATTTTACCACAAAATACTGGCAAAACGTATTGACTCGAGTATAAGCCGAGGGTGGGAAATGCACTGCCCCCTGTGTCCCTCTTGTCCCCCTCTTGTGTGACCTGTTCCCCTCCAGTGTCCCCTTCTCCTGCCATCTGTGTCCCCCACTTGTGTGCCCTCTCTGCCCCTCTCTTGTGTCCCCCCTCTATAAAGATCTCACCTGTCTCTTCCCCCCTTCTCCCTCCCCTGTGTCTCTTCCCCTCCCTTTACCCTTATCATCCTCCTCCTCCTCCCTCCTCATCCCTTTTCCACCTCTCCAATTACCCCCCCCCCCTCTCCCTTTCCACTCTCTTACCTTCATCAGCTGCTCCTGTTGCTCTCTGTGCTTCCGGCTGTGTTCACCCGGCATATGCTAATGACGTGATGTTACAGGCGCGTCACGTCATTAGCATATGCCAGGCGGACACAGATGGAAGAGGCTCAGCGAGCAGCAGGAGCATGGTGACTCGAGTATAAGCCGAGGAGGGCTTTTTCAGCATTAAAAAAATTTGCTGAAAAACTCGGCTTATACTCGAGTATATAGGGTAATTAAGTACAACACTACATCTCTAGTCAGTCTCACAATGTCAATTTACTAAGGGCCCCTCGTATTGCTACGTCTACGCTGCTATTCGATTGGGCGGCGCCGCAAGGGGGTCCCCTTTATGGCCAATCGGAAACCATGCTATCGCCAGTAAGCACTTCCATGCTTGAAAAGGATTGTGGCCGCAAGGCCGTAACTTGTGTTTCAAGCCCGCAAACATTGTTGAAATGTAGATGCAAATATAAATTCAAGACAGCACTGTAAAGCACAGGGTACAAAATGGTTGACATGAGGATTAAAGGCACAACACTGTCAAGCTGGCACATCGCCTCAATACAATACTTGATTTCCCGTTTAATTTCTGTCCAAAGTCCGACGGCCTTGAATAACAAGTTACGGGCTTGGAGGTTATTCAAGCCCGTAGGAACTCAAAGGTCTTACTTTCAAAATGTTGCACTAATGAAGCAAATAAAAAAGCCATCCTGTACTTTTATTTATAGAGAAAGTGATGTTAGGTCTTAGATTTAACAGTAAAAGAATCACAATCTCACAAATCGGCATAAATAACCACTTTATTTCATGTTACATTTCCATCATAAAGTCCGACGGGCTTCAACCTCCGAGCCCGGAGGTTGGATTAAAATGTCCTACGGGCTTTGAGGTTGAAGCCCGTAGGACTTTATGACGAAAATTTAACATGAAATAAAAAAAAAAAATGCGATTTGAGAGTAGGGGAATGTTGTGCTATTAATTCTAAGACCTAAAATCACTTTCACTTATAATAAAAGAATGGCTTATTTATGTGCTTAATTAGTGCCACGTTTTGTAAGCAAGAGCATTGCGGGACCTCTTTGGTGTAAGTAAGCTGTGGTTCGATTTTAGCGATTTACGAGTCTGATCGATTATCGGACCCCCGAACCTAATTGATTAGTCCTCTGGAGAAGGAACTGGCAACCCACTCCAGTATCTATGCCAAGAAAAACATATGGATAAGAACAACCAGAAATCCAGACAGATGTGCCTGGCATGCCACGCACATCTGGTCACCAAGAGTCGGACACAACTGAAGGACTGCGCAACAACAACATTTAAATGAAAGCATGATTTTAATGTTACTGATATATTATGGCATGATCAGGACTTTCTTTACATGTCTAGTGTCCCATGCAATGGGCATCCTATCTCGTTTCAGACTATAAAAAGTTAGCTTTGAAATACTCAGTTTATCTCAGGTCTGCACACAAGTAGAATCAGAACTTAGATATCAATTAATGGAATATTTGGATCTATCCTGTTTTATGTGCACATTTGTTGCAGTGCGCTGTTGACCAACTGTAGGAATGCAGCCTGCTCCCGTCCCCATCTAGCTGTGAAAACTAGGAAGTACACCCCAACCCCCTAACCCTCTAACCCTAACCCTCTAAACCTCACTTCCTTACCCCTAACCCTCTAACCCTAACTGTCTAAACCTCACTTCCTAACTCTAACACCCTAACCTCCTAACCCTCACTTCCTAACCCAAACCCCCTAACCCTAACCCCCTAAATTGAAACCCCTAATGACTTACCGGGCATAGTAGCTCATCATAGCTAGATGGGATACCGGGCATAGTAGCTCATCACAGCTAGGTGGGGACGCGAGTGCACCCGTGTTCCTACAGTCATCGGCGGCGCGCTTCCAGCACTGTAACAAATGCGCACGTAAAACAGGATAGGTCCGAATATTTGAGTGGAGCATACAGAGTTTGAGTCAAGGTAGCTCATCACAGCTAGATGGGATACCGGGCGTAGTAACTCATCACAGCTTGATGGGATACCGGGTGTAGTAGGTCATCACAGACCGAGTTTGGACACCCCTTATTTGTTACATATTTAAAATTTTGAAAAAAGTTCTACTGTACATGCCCTTTAAATTCAAACAGCACATACCTTCTGAATAATTAAGAAAACAAAAATCTGATTCTGTGAAATTGCTATAAAGGACTCTAAGGCATTCTTTGGCTTCGCATCACTTGTCAAACATGGCCCTTGGTCTGTGTTATCTGAATTTTAACACTTGTTAGTTTTGTCACCGATATTCTTGTGATTAAATGCTAAGCATATTTATTTTTTTATTTGCTTCAAATGTATTTGATGCAGAATGATTTAAATATAAATGCAGGGTACAGTAAATCATATCAGCACTAGCAGATGTTTTCAATGAGTACTCTGGAATAGATTTTAATAATATTTTAATATGATATCACTCACTGAAAGAGAACATTGAATATTCCAACTCAATCATGCAATAGTCCTACATTTTCGTTTTTTATATTAAAGATTTTGACATTATGTCAACGATTTCTAACAAGAGTACATGATATGTTAGGGAGAAAGTGTTATTATGATTATTATTTTCATATTAATTATATGACATTATTTATTAATATTTTATTGTTAAGGGACCACTGTAGATTTGTAAAAACTCCATATGTTTCTAACAAATTAATAACATTAATCACATATATAGTTTTGAGCATGCGAGTTGTTGCTTATCCATATGGTTTTCTTGGCCAGGATATTGGAGTGGGTTGCCAGCTCCTTCCGTGACTTGTCTAACCTCTCTGCTATTACCTGCCCATCTTGGGTGACCCTACATGGTATAGCTCAAAGCTTCATTGAGGTACACAAGCCCCTCCACTGCGACAAGGTAGCGATACAGAAGGAGTCCAACATTTTACATAATGATATATAATGTATAAGTGAAAAATAAAGTTAATACAATAACTATTTGACACATAACAATACAGTTAAACATATTGATGACAAAGGCAGGGAGTCCCTGATCCTGTAAGATTGTATCCTAAAGGAGATAGTTGGGTAAGAGATTCCATTGAGTGGGTGAGATGAATAATCAATAGAGGAGATGGCTGTGTGTGGGGAATGAACACTGAGCCAGTTGGATAGTTGATATCTGTAAGTAGTGCAGGTTGTAGGTGTGACGGCTATAGGTGATAGGCTTCTGCTAAGGGAGAGTCTGACAGAGCGAATTAGAGAGTTCTAATGGTAGAAACAGCACAGGAGAAACCCTGTAGGTGGGGGTGAGAGGTGGTAAATAGAGAGGATGGACTGAGCAGGTCCTGAGTAATACAAAGGGTTGTGTATACTTGGAGAGGAAAGCAGAGATGTAGAGGAAGCAGGTATATTGGGCACTTTCTATGTTAGGGTCAATATTAGAATTTTATTCTATAGGTTATGAGGAGGCAATGGATAGACTAAAAGTGAGGGACAGTGGAGGAGGTGTGATAAGTAAGCTGGATGACTCTTGTAGAGATATTCATGATGAACTGAAGAAGAAATGATGGTTGATGGGAAGACCAGTAAAGATCGAGATGCAATAATCAAGGAGTATTGACCAACGGTCCCTCTTTTAGAGGAACAATACCTTTTTTCAGGGGAAATCCTCCGGCCTTCTTAATATTGCAAATGTCATTCTTTTGAAGGAAAGACCAATATTTAAGTGCAAGTTCCTTTAAGGGCCTGCGTGAGTGATTTTTATGTTAAACCAATTTTTTTATTTTCCATTAATAAATATTAATAATTTATATGCAAGCAGCAGTAAATCAAATCTTAACACAGAAAATATAATTTAAAAACACTGTTTACCTCATTAATGATTGTTGCTGAATCTCTCTCTGCCTCCCTCATTGTCCTAGGTTCTACTGAAAGGAAGTGAAGAATATTCAAGCTTTCCCAAGACAGCCTTATCACTGTTATTGCAGATTAAATCTTCCACTTCCTTTCAGTTGAATTTAGGATTATGAGTGAAGCGAGGAGGGGTACAGCAATGGCCATTAATGAGGTAAACTGTTTTTCTAAATTATATTTTCAGGCTAAAGTTTTGCATTTCCTCTTTTTGCCTATGTATTTTTAATGTTAGCTAATGGTGAACCTTAAAAACATGAAAAGTGTGTGCACTGGCCCTTAGCCCAGAGCATTTACCGGTTCCTCTTGTTGTTTTTTTCTTAAAGTTGAGGGGTAAGATAGAACACTAGAGCATCAGTTCTACTGAATATATGTGTGTGTGGAGAAGTGAGCACATATTAAGTATACATATCTCTAATAATTAGTTTACACATTGTAAATAATTACGGTAACATAATCCACTATCACTCCAAGGTGGTGATCCTGAGGGTTAGCTTGGAACCATATTAATTTATATTTATTCATTCATTCGCTAGTCCAAAGTTTCATGCTATGCATTTAATAGAGCAAAATATAAATACTATGATAAGTGGTTGTAATGACAAATGAGTGATCTAAAACCTAGTCATTGTACTATTTATACTAAAACAAAGCTCTGTCTATGCACACTTGAGCAGGGAATATTGATCCTCTTTCACGCTCAGAAAATGGGTGTGGCCTATATAAAATCATTATCAGCAATGCACTGTGTACGAAAAGTGTGTTTGATACACAAGGTGGCTGGCTAACAAAATCTGCTTGGCTAGGCCAGACAACCTGCTGCTTCTGTTGGGCTTGATAAGAACCTAGTTCAAACCTACCCAGTAGGATAAGCATACCACAAGAATCAGTAGAGACGCCCAGCAAATGTTACTGACTGTAACAGAGTCCCATGCAGGTTCCGTAGCAATAATCCCAGTAATAAGGATGATTATTCACTCAGAATGAAACACACACCTCACTTATGTATGTTTAAACTGCCTTTATTGATGTGGTCCGGTAATTATTCACAACTCAGTCCAACATGTTGGGTGATGCCAGTGATGTCATCCCGCCCCATACTCGCCCCCCTTGTTCTGGGAGCCTGTTTTACTACCCAGCCTAACTGGCCCTTTGATCAGATCAGAAGTGAAGAAACTCAGTTTCTGATGTGCAGGACCCTCCATATGCCCATCATACTTCCCCATTAACACCTGAGTGTCCACTTCCCCATGGTGCCAGTCAGCTCTCCCCCCACTGTACTGCATCCCCTACAACCAAGCACCGCATAACTGATGACCCCTTTGCCCTAGGACCCTGATATAACCCTTTATTAAACCTTTAATGCAGCATTTCAATACCAAACATGCCTGAGTACTATCTTTATGTCAATAAAGCTACACAATAATACATTCATTGTTAACTCAGGCCCCCCAACAGTCCAATAGTACATCAGTCTTGCCTCACCCTGGATTTCACATTATGCAGATATGATTCTCTCTGAACAAAATGAGCTACTCTTTTTAAAATGTTCAAATTGTAAAAAATACAATTATAGTACTGCAAACACTAGTTTTTGGTTGATAATGTTTTTCTTTATGTTTAAATCATGATTTTTAAATGCCTGGTAGAAAATGTATGACTGTCAAGAATTATATTTTCTAGCTTTTTTTAACAATTCATCATTTATCATTTAGAATGTGTGCTCATTTAATATAATGTATGGAGATGGGGGCTCTCAGATGTTTGGTTAAAGTAAGAGAAGGGAGATCTGTTTCTGAGAAAATGAATGCTACCAAAAGTGGCATTATTCTAAAACATCAAGTTGGTAGAGGAATACTGGTATTATGTTTCTATATGACGAGGTATGATTGAAGCCATAAATGACTGTAAGCGCCTTAATAAACATCCTTCATTTCATTGGATCTCCTCAAATGTAACCTGATCCTGTGTGTCAGACTGTGTTATATAACATGTGAGTATGTTTCCTTCAAATTGACGCAGAGAAGGTTTCAGTTTTTGCAAACATAAATACACATAAATATAAACAGAACTGCAATTGCAAAAAGGAAGGAACAGAGAGCCATTGTTAAGATTGAAATAGACCCATCACCCACTTCCATTCACCGGTCCAGAAACAGACCCCTTGCATTATATACTGCAACAGTAGCACTTAAAAAAATGTAAACGACATTCTCACACACACAACTACCACCAATGTATCATGGATTTCTCCAGGGTCCTTTAGAGGCATTAGATTTTTTTTTTTTCAAATTAAAAGCTAGATGTATTACTTTTTTTCCTGCTTAAAGGGCTTAGTCCAGCACAATTTTAAGTTTTTGAAATATGTGCATTTTTCAAATTAATATAGAAAATCTATGTTTACATATGTCACTGGCATGCCCCCAGACAGACCTAAAGAAACAGCTCTGTGAAATTAACCTTTAAGTATGCTCTGAGTCTAATTTAAAGTTTTCAAATATGAGTTTTTCATTTTGAGGTGATACTCTAAAAAAGCAAGTTTTAAAAATTACAAAAGCTATTTCTGCATGAAAAATATAGTAAAACCTGTTTAAACTTCAGTGAAAGTAACAGGGAAAGCAGAGTTCTTTAGTCTGTAAATGTCATTGAATGGCAGATGGCAAGCCTCCAAGAGTCTAAGAGTCTGTCAGTCTAACTTTATATATATATATATATATATATATATATATATATATATATATATAACTTTAATGGATCAGATTATGGGTGACAAGTTCTATCATGACTCAGAGACGAGGAGACGAGGGGCTTAGTACACCCGTAATTCTCCTACTGTAGCTTATAGGAGCAATCTGCAAGGTTGTGACTTTATATTCATCTCAGCACCAGCAATTCAGATCAAGGCATCAGTCATGGAGAAACAGGAAAAATCAGACCAGCAACACCATTTCTTAGTTAAGAGCAGACTGGCAACTTTATTATTCTTCAAACACATTTTAACAATTCCACAATCCCAAAATAAAGCATCTTCCTCTTCTAGGCCATTCCATTGGGCCAGGCTTGCTTCATCTCTCCCCATGGTTTCCAGAGGTATAGGCGGGTCTGGAATGTTTCCTTGTTTTCATTACACATTTTATATCAATTCTCTTATTCCTCGTCTGTGACCTTCGTCACCAGCCATAACCCCTCCTCCCATTGCCAGATACACAAGTGCTGGGGTTATCTCTTTAGGTCACTAATATCCCAGGCCTGTGCTCATCCTGAGGCCTGCAACAGAGGCATTGGGCATTCCAATCTCTATGTCAGAGACCAGATGCCTGACAAATTGCTCTATGTGGTTTAATATTTTGCTTATATTCGCTATTGGGGCAGGGAAACATGCAACATATTTCACAAACTACAATGATATAAAATAAATGCGCAAATTAAACTTGCAACAAGATATTCACATTAGTCACGTTTAATATAACATTGAATGTCCATTTTGATAGCCTTGATGTTATCAATAAGATGTATAAGAGGTCCAGGTAACAGGGGTACTTGTGGGGTTCAGGGGAGTCCAAAAATAAGTCATGACAAGGTCCAATCGAATGAAGGTGCTTATCAAGTTGGTTACATTCTTTTGGCTTTAATCATACCTTGTGGGTTTTAAGTTGCCCTAGGACTACTCAGGTAGTCACCCAACCCCATCCAAGTATCTTCTGCTCTTCTTCTCTCCCCCCTTTTCTCTTTTTTATTACTCTCCTCCTCTTCAGCTTCTACTTTTCTTTAACTAGCTCCTTCTCTTTTTATAAACAGGCTCAGAAATAACTGTTTGCATTCAGCCCCTTACAATTTCCCTCCTAGGCTCCATCGTAGTTAGTCTATGCATAAATAAATCACCGCTAGCAGATTAATGTATGTCTGTGTAAGGCCTGGGGTTTTAAATCAGATGACAAAATGGGCAACACTAATGGGTTTCATTAATTTGTGTGACAATAAATGCAAACTAACATTTAGGAAGAGAATTATAGAAACGGGATGTGTTGCAGATTTTTTTGGCAAGCAATTAAAAATAATACCAGCAAATGTTTGGATTGCACTTTTTTTCTCCCAAAACAAGTGCATATGGTCTTGCAGACAAAAACTGTAATTATGTATGACAATAAATACAAACATGAACCATCATAAAAATTCAAGTTAATACAAGATTTTGGCGAATACAGACTTTGAAAGTAAGGCTGGAAGTAAGAATTAGAATTTTAAATTGGGACCACCCTAATACTTTCTATTACACATTTGGTTTTAAACATAACTAAAGGAATTTTGCATGGCTGATCTAAATTTGACTAATCTTACAAATTTATAACCCTAAAGCTCAAACTGTTTGAATGCACTATAAACCTCGCTCCTGAGTTTTAATAAGGATTTGTTCATTTACCCAATAAGGTCATTAATTATTGCTCTCATGTTTGTAAATGGCAATTGTAATTTATGGAAAACATGTTTGTAAAGTATGTAACAAACTTACATACTTTGTTCATGTGGAAGCCATGAAAATAATTTACTTTAGAGAAAATCTTAATTTTGAAGATTCTGTTTGTGTGTAGAAAGTTTCCTTGTCGTGTGGCTTCAACAATTGCTGCTAGCTTGGGGGCTGAGTGTCTTAGTCTATCTTATCTTTAAGTGGAGGAGAAGTGGAAAAGAAAGGGAGGAGGGATTTGTTTGTTATTTAATGGAAGATTATAGAATTTGACACCTCACGCTTTTCCCAGCACTTGCACTGGCACAAGGATAACTGTAAGCTCTACTCCTGCAGAAATATAAACACCTCTCTCACACACATAGCAATCAGCAAAATTATTGTAGATACCTCCAGAGATCAGCAGATGCATCAAAAGTAAAGTAAGTAAATACTAACATTTAAGACATTTTTCCTGTCTTATTATGTAGCCAGACTCAGACCTTTTAAAGCATATATATTTTTTCTTAGTATACTTGTTATATAATTTGTTGTAGTGGAGTGAACCCATGGGCACTGAAATTCACACTGTTATAGTCCATTGAGTTCCAATCTGTGTTCTGTGGAACCCAGAGGCTTTATTTTGCATCGGGAATTACATGAATAATTCCCCAAATGTAGAAAATCGTTTCTGACTTTTGTCTCATAACTACATTGTGAAGTCCTTGAGAGGGTCCTGGGTGGGATGTTTAAACGGAAAGTTTTAGCTAAACACAAGTTTCCCTTATTTGAAATAGTTTACTTACAGAAATGCATATATATATGTAAACATTTTAAATATTGTCTTTTATTCCTACAAGATCTCTGTATTTTATGCTGTAGAACACAGAATATAAATGTAGCCTTCAAAGCTTACAACTCAGCTGCAATTTGATTGGTCCTTGAATTGTCGCTTCAACCCAATCAGCTCACAGGGTAAAGGTCAGTGTGCCAAAATGTAGAATTATAATGGCAGCTTCCACTCTCCAAACATGGGGGAGTAACTTGAAAGTTGTCAAGTTTCATAACTTTTACAGATGTAGTTAATATTCTCTAGGAGTGGTCTTTCATATAAAATAAGCCTAAACTTAGATGTAACATGCTTTTTAAGCCTAAAGGCAATTGTGGCTTCCTGGGGAATGGCTAGGTTGTGTGGTTCTTTTGGGAAGACATTTTTGAATAATAAGGTTCTACTGGCAATTTTCAGAATCGGGTAGCATGCCAATCATTTGGGGGATGTTCGCTATAATTATCTTAACTCCAATTAGAACTTCGTTAATCTCATCCCCAACCCTGGGTTAAATGAGAATGGGGAAAAGGGGAAAAATAAATTCAATACTATTACTGACTCAGAAGAACATTTACAAAGACAATTGTGTTCAAATTTCAAAGTGATTAACTAGTGGTAAAGACATATTAAAAAAACATAAATTTACAATTGACTAATAGTGAATTAATAAACACAGCTCCTCTAAAAGATGAATGTGTTTCAAATTCTTGAAAAGCCTATTTCTGCCTTTCAGTATCAAATATTGCAAGTGTTATGTAATATATCATTAAAGCCCCAAGTGACACTCTCATAAAACTTATAAAGATATTAAGGCCTAGAGCCCTCTCTCTCGCCCCTCTTCAGACAGACTCAAACAGTTAGTATATCATCTTTTGTTACCATTTCAATTGCCCCAATGCAAAGTGAATTACCCAAAAATGTACCGTCTTTTTCCCCAATAACTACCTATTACCTAGAAAACCCAAATTTGTCTTTATCAAATATTATCAAATCCCTCTTAGGCAATTAGGAGTAAAAAATAAAATACTGAATTTTTCATGTTACCCATCTCAACAGTTAACACTGTGCCTTAGATTTTAACTAGTAGGCTTTAAGTTCAATCTTGCTAAAAATGTTTTCCCTTCCAGTACATCATTGATAGTATGTGTTTGATTATCACACCAAAATGTAAATTTAGGTGGGTTACCCCATTTATAAGAGATAAGTTTCTCTCTCAATACTTTTGTAATAATTAAAACCTCTTTCGGAGAACCAAAGTCTCTGGAAATTTTCATGGGGAGAGTAAAACATGTTTTTATTAAAGGAAGCTTTTAATATGGCTTCTTTATAGGCCGTGTGATGTAGTTGTACAATCACATCTCTAGCAATATTTTTGACCATATTAAGTTGGAAGAGGTATACAGTAGAATTTCTCTAAGTGTTTCACTGTATTGTTCTTTTTTAACCAGATTTGTCAAAAACATTTCAATATATTGTTGAAGATCTTTAAAGCGAACTGATTCAGGAATACCGCCAATTCTAATGTTATTCCTTTTTTGAAGCTCAGCAAACTTAACATATGGACTTTTTAATTTCTGTAATTCCTCTTTTAAACCTAAGATCTCAAGTTTTTGTTCCTCATTGTGTTTAGCTAGATTATCTTGGGCAAGTTCAAGATCTTCACTCATAACTGCTAGGGACACTATATCTTTGTTTTTAATTTCCATGGTCAATTCTTCTTTAATAGAAATCTGAAACTCCTTAAGAAGAGTTATAATTGTAATTTTCATTGTAGTGATGGTCAAGGGTTCCTCTTTAGGAGTCTCTCTCACAGACTCATCAACGAATTTGGTAATTTACATCAGCTTCCAAAAGAGTTTCAGAAGATTCTAATAAAGACTGTGAAAAAAAATTGCTGTGGATTTAGAATTATTGTCTGCTGGAAAACAGACAGAATTTCCCCTGAGTGTAGAATATACAAAATAATTAGAATGAGGGGTAATAGAATATACCTTAAATCCACATTATCTCACACTATAAGAGTGCTTTATATAAACCTATTAAAGCTGTATAATTCCAAAGTTTTTCACCAAAGAATGTAATATCTAGATCATAGAAATTTACAACTTAATTTCTCTTATATCCTAATTTGCTAATTTCACAGTGACAAAGAGAGAGGGAATCATCCAAAATTAGTAACAAAACAAATCCCTGTCACCATATAAGTTCAGCATTTGTGTAGATTCACCCCAACTCTTTACAGCCAGAGGGCTGTATAAATACTTCTCAAGTATAGATAGTCCATGTATACAACAATAACCCAAGGTAATCAGAAAGGACTTTCTATTTGGTTTAGTATAAACTTAAAACTAGCTTAAAATCATAACATTTTGATCCAAAAATTCTAGCTTGAGAGTCCATCAATATGAACATGAAAACAGTTCCTTAGCACATAATTAGATTGCAGATGAAAGCCCATGGATATGTGTTATTCCAATACCTTCTATATGTCCCCAGATACATGGCGCTTCCAAGAGGTCTACCAAAAAGATCCAGTCAAAAACAATTATAAGGCCCAAAAAGCTCTTGAGATTAATAACTTAATCTTCATAGGCAAGCCATCTTGCTGTTGCAATAAAATGAGACTGGATGATGTAAAGAATAGTAGATTTTAGCTACTGTTTGCTTGCCAGCAAAGTTAAAAGAAACAATGAGTCCAATGTGCCAATTCTGCTTTCACAAGTTAGCTCTTTATAAGAGGAAAGAAAATAGATGGACAGACCTTAGCTTGGTTCAGTTCAATCTCTGGGGTGCAGCTGAGCTTTGGGGTATCCTGCACACAACATGCACCACCCCTGTACCTCCACACTACAGCTGCGACTGCTCTAATGCACTCCAATGCTTCTCCCTCCTCCAATTGCAAAGGCGTCGCAGATCACTCAAACAGAAGAAATTAAAAACTTCTCTGTACTGACCCTGCAGGATACAGGAGGTTGGGGAGTATCACCCAAATCATCCACTCGACTTGCGCTGAATCCTTCCGGCCAGGACTAGATTGCCCGCAGCACTCCAGAACCCCACACAAGCAATGGCGTCTGCCGATTGTTCAAGCGTGTATGCTTGGAAAGTTGTCTGTGCAGACTCTGCAGGACCCAGAAGTTTGGGGAGTGTCTTCTCAGCCAGCCGCTCAATCCGTGCCGTTCTACTCCCGCCAAAACTGGGGCGACTGCAGCACCTTCACGCTCCCTCACTGGCAGTTTGGGAGCAAATTGGCAGCAGATGAACTCCCGACATCCACAGATTTGGAGATTCAGGTGTAATAACCTAGTTGTCGCGTGCTAGCTCAAAAATTCAGCTTAGGGGTCTTAACCTTTAACCAGCAGAATATTGGCGGTGTTAGCCTGCTTAGACCAACATTCAGACTAACCCCTTACTGGGCGTGGGCATCACTATTGATAATTTTGGATCCCATAAAAAGCTTTCCGTGGCAAAACAGTTTGGGAAACACTGCTCCGAGCTGCCAATGTCCATTTACATTTGCAATCTGAAATATAATGTACCTGTTAAATGCAACTCTGAGAATGTAATGATGAATGTTATATTCATGTTTTATTTGCAGGTAAAAAAGCTGTCATGTTTCAAACTTGTAGATAAATAAAAGGATTATTACATTATACAAAAATCCTTTTTTATTGGCCAACATTGCATTTAGCATAAAAAGCATCTGAAAGATGCAACTCTTGTTTTCAAGTCAAATGTAATACTAATTAGATGTTATCAATTATATCCTTCACAAGTGGACAAGTTGAAAAAAGAATACATGGACAAAATGACTGTTACATTTGGGAATCCAGTCAAAAAATACACATTAGGATGAATCTGCTCCCACATTATGTCAAACGCCTCAATGAAAACAGCCATTGTACCCATGGTGGGCACCATTTTACCCAAAAAGATTCAAAACCTGAAAATCAAAAACACTCAGGAGATGAAAAAATTTGAAAATAAGATAATAACATTCTTATTCTTTAGCACCAAAAATAGAGGACTCGATAAAGATTTATTTTTATTTTTTTGTAGCACTTTACCAATTCTTATGATTTTCCTTGTTTTCCCCATGTTTTATAATTTTTTATTGATGCGTGTTGGTATGGTTATATATACATATATATAATGAATGCATATATATTTTCTATTTTACATCTGTTTGACTTGGTGCATTTACCCCGGAAGGTTTAAATACTTCATCTGTGCTATGATATTATTTATAATTCTCTGTTACACTGTGCATTTTGTCCAGAATATATCTGTACTTTCTCATCTTTTTTTTACTTCTCAGCATCTAATCCGTATTCCTTTTGGGTGGCATCACTTGAACGCTTGTCGCTCTAAATAAAATGGTTGTCCAGTGAACTGCAATACTGTTATTTTTCACCTGTATTACTGGATGTTCACATCTACTCGAGTCTTCTCACGTGTAGATTAAACATTGTGACAACCAATACTATCTGCTACATGTCAGCTGCTGAATTGTCCTTTATTGATTCTGCTTGTGAATAGTTTTGTGCATTAGGTACTTTGTAACCCTGAAATCAAGTTGTTTTTAGTTATTCATAAAGAGCAGACAAACTGGCTATATGTTGGATAATCCATAATGTGAATCAAATTGAGAAATATCATGTTGCTGCAGCATTAATATTCAAATAAGTGACTCACACATATTAGTTAGCTGCTTTGATGTGCTAATTAGTATTGCAGTCTGCTTGTCTGTCTATGTAGTGGCTGAAATAAATAACTGCAATGTTATCTGTCAGTAAGACCCCTCTCCCACTATTATCATGCACTCTGAGCCACACATTAGCATGATGAGTCACACATTAGCAGGTTGAGGTACACATTAGCACACTGAGCCACACATTAGCATACTGTGACACACATTAGCATACTGACCTGCACATTACCAGGCAGGAACTTCAAAATCAATTCTAAATATTTCAGAAATTATTTACTATAGTGACAATTTGCTAATACAATGTATAGTCAGTCTGTAATGCCCTTTAAACGTAAATCAACTTCCTGTTGGGGTAACAGTCCCTTTAATGCTAGGCTTTCCTTACTATATTATGAGATGTCACTCAAAGTCTTCAATACTCTGTATAGACCATTTATTTCAGTGCTGTCACTTCTCCTAATTTTGCCCTTGTCTGACCTTGCAGTCACACCTCCCTACACTGCTGTGTGACTTACACTTGATCGGCTTAGACTGACAGTCACAGTTAACGAGTGTTCAATGTTAGGTTTGTGAGATATGAGCGTCCTGTCAGAAAGTCCCTTTGATGTGAAATCTTTCGGTTTAAGATTTAACTAGGTCTTTGCTCTCAGAGAGACTCCGAAATGACTGGCTCATGAATAGCTCTGACTGGATGGAAGATTTGGTGAGAAAAAAAAAATTCATTGTAGTACTCTCATACCACTGTGTGCATATCACGGAAGCTATACCTTTCAATCATTTTCTTGAATTTAAAGTATTTGAGATAAAGGAAATAGTACTATTCATTGATGGTTAAAAAGAGTAAAATCAACTTCTATTCTTGAGCCTGCTTCTATTATGTCACCTGGAGTGTTTCATTATCCCCTTTACTTCTGTACAAAACGGAAGCTGTTGCCAGTTGCAGGAGAAGAGATAAAATTAATTTAAAGTGTCTTTGCTCTGCACTATCATGAAGAAAAGTCAAAATCAAGTAGAAAAGATGTAAAATGGGTTTAGTTTGATGATCAGGTCCCTCTCTCCCTTCATAAGCTTGCTCGCTTACCTTAGTTCACTTTTGGGCCTGTGCTTGGATGGAGCTCCTCTGTGACTCCCTGTCTTTTGACTTCCACCTAGCTCCCCAATGGTAAAAGTTTTTTGGCTTTGACTAATCATTTGTATTGCACATTCTGCTCATATCTACAAAGCCTGGCATTGTCCAGTCCCAGGGTAACTGCTTTTCGATTTCCATTAAGCATTTTATGGCACATTCGGACCATATCTACTAAGCATCAACCTTATCCATGACTAATGTAAGATCATTTTACATTTTCACTAAGCATCTTATGGCACATTCAACCCATATCTACTAAGCACTGACTTTGTCCATGACCAATGTAACATTGTTTTACATTACCTTGTGGCTTTCCATAAGCCACATAGTGTAGATTCTAGACGTTGCCTAATGAATGCAAGGGCATTTACATTGCCGGAGAGCATGGTTCCACTCTAGCTTACAGATATTTTTGGCCCATAACTGCTAAAATCCCCTCTGATTTGCTGAATTTGTATTCATTTTTACATCACGCTACATTAAACGCTTTTTGTCTTTCACTCGTAGATTACAGCTCATATCTACTAAGCACCGTCCTGGTCCATCTCCCAAGTACCCCTCTTTCATATCATAACTATCTGGCCCTCCGACCAGGCTAGATTTACACAGCAAATCTACCTCTCAGCGCCTGATTTATCCCCCTCTCTTCTGGCACGTGTTTCCAACTGCCTCTCAAGCATATCCTCCTGGATGTCCGCCCTCTATCCCCCCTTCAATCCATATTGAATGCCTCCGCTGGACTCATCTACTGTACAGTGTCTCAGTGTCTGCAGCACCCTCTCTGTCAATCACTCCACTGGCTTCCCATAGCCCCCCAAATAAATTTTAAGATCATGACCCTAGCTTACAAAGCCCTCAACAACACTGCACCACCTTATATCTCTGCTCTCATCTCCAAATATTCCCCCACTCGCCCTCTTCACTCTGCTAATGACCTTCTTCTTTCCTTCTCTCTTATAACCTCCTCTCAGTCCCGCCTTCAGGACTTTTCTTGCGCTGCCCCTATTCTCTGGAACTCCCTGCCTCGCTCCACTAGACTATCCTCTTGCTTCAAATTCTTCAAAACCTCACAAAAAACACACCTGTTTAAAGAAGCCTATAACCTCCCTCCTTAACATGCACACAGCATTTCTCACCCTCCTGTACCACACCCTAAACTTTTAGATTGTAAGTCCGCAAGTTTTCAATCTTGCACAGTGCTTTGGGTAAAGCTCTATGGTCACTGGATTACAAGCTCAAAGACAGGGCTGTCCATCTTTGTAATGTGTTAATATTGATTTGCCTTGATCACAACTTACATATTGCGCTACAGAATATATTGGCGTGTTACAAATAAACGATAATAATAATAATAAAAACTGAATTTTCCTGCTTGAAAAATGACTGCTGCAAAATACATGTACTGTACATTCAAATCTTTGTCATTCTCTAAAGACATATCTGTAATAATGTGCAAATGCATCTCTACAACACTATCATGATCTCCATCTAACAAGTTAATTGTAAGCTTCAGTCATGTCTTGAATTTTTTCTCCATAGAACTTCATAACTCGACTGGTGCAGCACTCGGGCACACCCTGATTAGTTTGTCATATGGATACCTTAACATTTTTGCAAAAGCAGCTTGCAGAAGCATTCACTATACTTACATTTATGATGCAGTGCAGACTGTTGTTTAGGTTTGATCCCATTGTTACCAACTCTTTTTAAGTAAGGCACTAATTAAGAATTAGTGCAGTAATTTAATTGCTTTTTGATGAAAATGTCAAGAATCATGCACTCGGTTAACAATATTCCAAGTGCAGAATCCTGAATTAATACAAGTATAATTTCAAGAACTCTTTAATTATTACCAAGGTTATAAGGTTATCCTTTGAAGCTGGAGGGTGGGTGGATCAAGAGATATGTCAAGAAATATGTCTTGACAGGGTGGTTACAGCAGATGAGCTTCCTGTCTATGACAATACTCATTATTATAATTATTTATAAAGAATCAGCTTTCATTCATTGTTATACATAGATTACAGTAAATACATGATATTTATCTTGAGGACTGGAGTTCCAAATCTTTGCTTTCAGTTCCACCTAATCTTGATATTTTTTATACTAGAGATCACTATTAGATCCGATTAACTATTTATATAAATATTATAGAACTTCTTTACTTGTTACTTCACCAGCAGCCACATAAAATTCGAAGCCTGTAAGTGCAACGTGAGACCAGCAACAGATGGAGGCTCGAGTTACAGAGCTATTAAATTCAAGCAGGGCGGGAGTTACGGGCTTGAGACGTAAACCTGTAAACCATTTGTTGAATGTTGGATGCCCGGCCAGGAATTTGATCAATTAGTCAAACCCGTAGTTACAGGTTTAGATGGAGCCAATGGCAACAGAGATCGTCATAATTTACGTCACTGAAAAACGGAGGTGGGATTTCAAAGTCTTACAGGTTTAAATTACGAGTTACAACTGGAGCCACATTCCAGAAATAATGCAATATTGATAAAGCCGTAAATATGATATTCTATTACATGCGAGTTCCATTATATATATTAACACATTGATTGCTGGGATCGATATAACATGGAAATTACACATGAAATAAAGTATTTTATATTGCCGATTTGCAAGCTTCCGAATGTTGTGCTATTAATTCTAATACCTAACACCACATTCCCTTTTATTATATGGTAATAATATATAATGTGTGTATATTTGCATTTACAGTGCTACGCATTGGACTTGAACCCCTTGCGGTTCCTCTCTAGTACCCGTTGGCTTCATGGCTCCATTTGCGGGTTACGGCCTTGAAAGCCAGTGAATTAGTTGCAATTTAATAGCGAAATTGGAACATAGCAGTTACGGGCTTGACAGAACAAAATATTTGCTGGGCTCGAAGTACTACGTTCCATGTCGCGTAGGCTTTTTTCGCTCATAAATCACAGATGGTCAACAGCCTGCTTTATGAGACCAATTTAATAGCTGCAAGTCTTGCGGGCTACATTACGGGCTACGGTTTTATAAGGTAGGGTAATTTAATAGGGCTGCAGGTTTGCAGAGACCACCATTGGAAGTTTTATTTATGTCACCATTAATTAAGAATGTTGAGCTGATTGGGTTGAGAGCCAATCAAATTACAGCTGGGTGGATGGAGCTAGAAGGCAGCAGGTTGCCAGACTGTTTGCTTATTCTTAAATAGTGTTTTTATATGTTATACTGTGCAAGCCCAAAGTAACCATACAAAACAACCTCTGGACATTGTCCTGGAGCTTAACACCAATGCACCAATGTATAAACAATAAAAAATAGAACTTTTATTAAGATGAATATAAAACTGAAAAAACACCGCTATTAAAGCCCACTCAAAGACCAGAACATGTGAACTCTTAGTTACCCTTTAAAAGTAGACACCAGTAACAATTAGTTCCATTGCTGGTATACAAAGTAGAAAGGAGGAGAAGCCTATGTCCTTCAAAGGGAACCTTCTATCTAGTATTGTTTTCATATTAAAGCTGTGTGAAACTGAAAAGACTGAGCATGTTCAGACCACAGGGAATAATGAACCTAATCAGTATACAGTGGTACCTTGGTTCAAGTCCTTGTTCCAGATGGCAGGATGCAAACCAAACAAGGAATGCATTCAGCTACATGTTATCTCCCAAGTCACATATTTAGCAGTTTGAAGCAGTCATTTCTCTGCACAGATGTATTTGAGAAGGGATAAATCACTTTCTGTTTCTGCTCTGAGCACAGAGCTCTTGCTGCCAGTCTGCCTGGGGGACTTGCCAGAGCTCATGTAAACATACACTTCTTTTAGGATTTTTGTAAAAAATGCACCTATTTAAAAAATTAAAAAGTATTTCAATATGTTTTTATGAGTATGTTACAGTGGCGGGCTTCTCTTTAAAACTAAACAGGCATCAATAAAAAAAAAAACAATAATTACATCAAATAACAGAGATTTTAACTTCACTTTAACTGTACTAAAATCAAATAAAAGATAATTTAACTTCACTTTAACTTACTGTACTAAGTGGACTTGAGGGACCAATGGGATTGTGGCAATGTAGATTCCATTACAACATCAGGCACTTGCGCATGGGAATATTTGTCTGTCTCTTAACACCACTGCACCCTCTGCTGGAGACTATGATGTAGACTATAGATACTATGATGTAGGCAGTTTCACTAGAAACCTTATAAGGGAAACTTGCTTCTGCTTTCATTTCAAAATGTTTTTGAAGTGAGACATTACTTGATCATTAAACAAGTCCACAACGTGGATTGCTTGAGCTTTGTCAGGGTGATAGTGTTCAAACATGTTTGTAATTCAGCACACATTTCTTTGATTAGTACAGTAGGTGTCTCCTCCATTCCCTTCTCTTCACCCGACGAAGAAAGTTCCTCAGCCACTATCTGTTGCTGCTCCCTCTGAAGTTCCTACACAGGCTCAGTTTGGGCTCTTACAGGCACAGGCTCGATGTAGGCTCTTACAGGCACTAGCTCGATTAGGGCTCTTACAGGCACATCGACTTGTGCACCTCCTGCACTGCTGCAACTTTGTTGTACTTCCGTGTTGCGGACAGGTCTCAATCCAAGCAAGCGACTTGTTCCCAAAAAATGTTTCCATATGCGATGCAACTTAAACCAAATTGGACTTCAGTCGAAGCAGACTAAAACTGAAATACCACTGTAATTAAAAAACCGAAGCATGCTCAATATTTTTATTATGTCACAGAAAACAATAACATTTTTAATAAAATGCAATTGAAAAAGTACTTGTTATTAACTATTTATTTTAATTGTATTATATTTTAAATCTCTGCAATGTACATTTAAGTTTCCAGTTAATAACAACAGTTTCAATGAGCTCATCTCAGTGTTCGTGGTTCCCTAAGCTCACACAAAGGAGGATACCTTCTAAGACAAGCAAGGAGTACATATCATTTCCTATAATAGGTAAAACATGTTGTTGTTTGCTTTATCATTTATTTGTCTATTATTAATATTAGTTCTTTAAAATAGCGTGCAAACAAATGGAACTCCAGTGGCATTTAACAGCTTACACATGTTTTCTTCAAATGGTACACAGTCCTGTGTAAAATCTTTTTTTTTTTTTTTTTTTGCATGGTATATAATCAAAACTCCTTAAAGAAAACTTAGAGCTTTAGCAAAACTCTTAAGATTAGGAGGAGCTTCTTGATCTACTCAGTTTATTAAATATTTGACTGAAAACAATGCATGGACATGACTCATGAATGCTGCGATTATTTTGTAAACTAGTAGTCTAAACAATCATTTATAAGAAGAAGTGGTCCACTCCTGCATACTTCCATAGGCCAGCTGATCACTTAATCTGTTTAATGCAATGGAGAGTGTTTACTGCTACAAGCACCGAGAGTACTTTAGTCACATTAGTTTAATTAGCGACATCAGCAGAAATTGGCCCTGTCTATGCAATATTTGTAAGTTTGCGAGTTTTCAGTCTTGTAAGGTGCTATGGGGAAATCACTTTGGACACTCAAAGACAGGGCCCTCCATTTTTTCAACGTGTTAATACTGCTATTGTTTTTTGCCTTGATCGTAAACCATTTATATAGCTATGGAACATGTTGGCGCGTTATAAATAAACGATAATAATAATAGTGAGTAGAATGAGAAAAAGCTTTAAACTTAACTGTTACACATTTTTAAAGTATTTTTTAAATAGACCTATATTTGTTTTAATAACAATATTAATGCAGTAATTTCAATAACATATGTATATAAATATATTTAATAAAATATCTTAAATATCTGTTCACGTTTAAGTACTTATAATTAAGTTTTAAAAAAAGATGCTTTCATTGCCCATTTAAGATAAAAAAGGCTTTTGTAGAACAAAATGTGTATGCCAAAAATGAACAGACTAGGTAGATTATCTATTTTCAAAACTTGAAGATGTCAAGTTTTTTTTATTTTAATGGGAATTAAAGTTTAATATGTGCATGTAGAATATGATAAATGTGGCAATGAGGTGCTCCTGACAAAGAATATGACAGCTTTGAAGTTGACTTCATTGTCCTTGTAGCTTTGTCCTAACTAGGACTGTCTGTGCATCAATCAGACTGCATTAAAATGGTGCAGCATTCACTTACTGATCTATTCCGTCTTACATTGTTCTAGTCATGTGTAAAATACAAGCATTTAAAGCTTGACGTGTAATTGTTTAGTTAAATTACAGGAATAAACCATGCATACATAATGGGGTAAAACAAAAAGAGATGCACATTGTAGCGTACAGAACATGTCAAGATAGTTTCCAATTAGTTCATTTGATAAGCTCACACAAGTGCAGACCAAAGACCACATTGAACTAGAGTCAAAAAGTTTTTTTCATCTTGCATGAAAACTTTCAAAATTCTTAGGGCTATATCCAGTTTAGCTCTATAAAATCATAGTTAGCGCAAAAAAATTAAACTGTTCTATGTACTCTAAGCTTAATGTTAAAATGGTTCCTTCATGGTAAGATTTACAGCTAAATGCACAGAGATTTACATTTTTATGTTTAACTATTCACTATAAAATAAGAGAAAACTGTCCATAGCAGTAGCAAGCAGTACCAAGTAGGCAAAAGAAGTTCTCTGAGTTAGACCATTTATCCAGTCACAAACGTCCATAGATGATAATAGCTAATTGATAGTCTGAGCTCTGGATAAATAAAAATAATCTAAAATGTATCAGGACCAATGTGAGTTAATTCTTGCTACGTTGAATCATTCTATATGGGACTATTTATGGGAAAGAACTTGCTATGCACTAAGAACAATGGTGTATGGCAAATATAACTAAGGAGGAATTTTCACTTATATTGTGCTGTCCTGATGGTTACTGGTTCAAGCCATTTGTAATTTGATTTTGTAATATATTCTGTTTGTTAAAGTCAATGGCTCCCATTCAATTCCAAGCCCATAATTACAATGCCTGTGAGTGTAAGTCTGCGGGTCAGAAATTTGTAACAATTCCGGCTGTATTCAATTGACTCAAGCCCGCAATTACAGGGCTAAAGCCAAAAACCGTAAACCATATATAGCAATTCAGGTCATGATCATGATCAATTAAGCAAGCCCATAAGTTACAATTTAGACAGAGCCAATAGTAAATGAGACAATCATTATGACATCAGACTACAATTAATTAGTGTAGTTTAGACTACAATTAATTAGTGTTTAGAAGTCCGATCTGCAATTGGACTCGCAATCCAGAAATGTAGAAATCAATAAAAATCAATAAATAAACTGGTCTAGTCATGTGGGTGGCCTGATATGTATTAACTCCTTGATTCCTGGGATCAATATAACACGGAAATAAAAAGTTAACAAATAATTTTTAATTCATATTTTCAAGCTTGAGACTGTTGTGCATTTAATTCTAACTTCTTTCATTGCTTTCCCAGTATTTTAAAGTACAGTAGTGTATTTTTATTTACTTTTACAGTGTTACGAACAGGTGTTTAACCCACTTGTGAGTCCTATCTAGTACTCATAGAATTTTTTTATACATTTGCCATTTACGGGTTTGAAGGCAATTGCAGGCTTGTTAATTGTTTCAATTGAATATGGATTTATGGCTTGAAACATCAAAGGAGATGATGGAACAGAGTTATGTTTTTGACAACCGATGGGTTTTTGAGCCTGTAACTCCGAAATCGATTGTGGGTAGCTACATTACGGGCTCCAGAAATTACAATTTGGACAATTGAATGGGGGCCCGTGTTCTTATCGAAAGCTTACAATACGGCAAGCAACATTCAAATATGCACCAAATTCAACAGAAATAAATGTATATGGTTGTAATAAAAATAAGTGATTATTTAGAGCATAATCTAAGTAACATTTCTATTATACAAAGCCACTCATGTAGCACAGATTTAATTAGTGTTACATACTTTTTAACTCATTTGGATGAACAATCACTATTTAATGGGAAAATCTCTATATAAAGATGAGTTAAGGGGGTACTTAAGTGAGCTGGGGTTTCAAATGTTTCTTAATAAACAGCTACTGATTAGTAGAAAAATATGTATTATATTGAAAAGTTTAATGTACTTAGATGTTTATAGGCTAGATACTGATATGTGGATGTGCACACCCCTAGAAAGCTTACATAAAGTGTACCCTGCAGGGTACAGTGTGTGACCTCTAAAGGAAATGATGGTTGGTGGGTCACAGCTGAAATTGCCCTAAGGAGACAGGCAGAGAGAAAAAACAGACAGCAACTGCCAGGTTGTGATACAAATGTTTCAGACTTTACTTCCTTCCGATTGGCCAAATCAATCTTTCAAATTGCATGTCAATTTAGCCTGGGTTTGGAGTGTATTAACCCTATGTTTCAACTGACAGAAATTAAAATATATTTTGCTAACTTCAAGGTAAGAAAGCCCCAGTATGGGTAAACCCCCCTGCTATAGGCAGGCTAGCAGTCTAACATGGAATTGCACATGGCACAAGCAGAGTCAGCTAAATTACGCTCCTGCTTTTCACAATGATAATATAGTTGCTAGTTTCTTACATATGTTCCCCACACTACAGTGCTTCTTCAGCCAATTATCACATTTTTATTCAATTTAATATCTGTCAGTTACTCTGTCAATCTGTTTGCCTATGTATCTATAAATCAATGTATCTTTCTATATTACAAAACATTACCTTCATCTTATTTTCCAAAAGTTCATTAGTTCTATATGCTATAAAAATGACAAGTGTCTTATATTTCCTTGCATCTTATATGTTGGGAAATATTGATTCTTAGTATTATTCACAAAAGTAGAAAATAATAAATATCAAATTAATTATTATATCAGTTGTAAGCAAAATGTTAATGCTTTAAGTATTATATGGCATTTGTATTATAAGTGGAATGCAAAAAAAAAGTAATCAAAATACTTTTTTCCAGCCTTCCATGGTATCATTTGAATGCTGCTAATCCGCCCGTGCTTTGGGCACCTTTCTTACTGATTCTAGAAGTCTGCGTTCTATCTCTCTGCTTTTAGAAAATTGCTTTCTTGGTCCATTGCTCGGCTAAAGATTGTAAAACCCTGAGGTGTACATTATCTCAGCAGTGAAAAGTCTAGTCACCATAAAAACACTCTGTTAACAGGCTTTCCACATTGTGTTCCTGCCAAAACGAGCTACTTAAGAGTAAAACATGTGTGCCGCAGATTATCTCTGGACATAAGTTCCCCTCAGACGCTGATTTTCTTCTATATATTAATTCCCTGTTAGTAGACGTACTCCATGCCACGTGCCGTACAAACAATGCCACCCAACAAGTATTTTATTTACAATTAAATCAAGTAGTCTCACACTTTCCTGACAAGTTGTTTATTGGAAACCATTCGGTCCAAACAAAGAAACATGTTACAGATGATAGAGGCAAACTATTCTTATGACTAAATAAGGGTACATAACACAGGACATTGGTAACCCAGAGGTGTAAGGGGGTCCTACGGCCACATGTCCATCATCCACCATAAAAAGTGCCCAGTTGTGGCCATCACTTCAATAAAGCATAATGTGCAGCTTGAAGAGGGTCCAGTGATGCAGGATGGATCAGTTAAGCTATAGATAAATACTAAAAGGAACCTATAGGATGATTACGTTATATGAATACATCCAGGGTAAATATAAGGATTTGTTGGATGAACTTTTCTTGACAGGACATTTACAATTGGCAAGGGGCAAAATAGAAGTAAAATGGTCTTCATTGTAAGAGCAGTTAGATTGTGAAACTCTCTGCCAAATGAGGTTGTGAGAACAGATTCAGAGGCTAAAACATAAAATATATATATATATCCATGAATAAAAGAGGCATACAAGCTTATGTAAGTTAACTGGAATTGCTAGGATCTTGATGAAGAGATTTATTTGTTTTTCAGATTTTGAGATTCAGGAAGTATATTTCTCCCTAATAAGACTAGCAATGGTTCAATAACATAGAAACGTTCGTAATGATAAACATTTCTCACCCCAGCAAAGACTGAGTTCCTTCTTGAATATGATAGTTCCCAAAAAACTAAGAGTAATGTCCGTAGATGTGGTCATGTCCAATAGGCAGTTTTGCTCCCAGAAAGTGGAACCATACACACATATTGTCACATGGTTTAAAAGGCACTATGTACCACAAAGGAACTATAGAGCTTGAATAGATATACTGTAGATTATTTCCGACCAACTACTATTGTGAGGTGATATCGTGTTCTGCATAGGTATATACTTTTTAACAGCACCACATCACCATTTATAGACAGGAAGATTTGGATCCCAAGATATCTGATCGGGGACTCTCCAGAGAACCAACAAGGAGAGGGGCTTCCCGTGAGACAAGAACAACACCTCATTGAATGAGGTCTGGAAATGTGAATGTATTGATTACTATATGTTACTATCTTTTGGAGTGCTTGGTTTTATCTCCACAAGGAGTTGCACTTCTTCTGCACCGCCCCCCCCCCCTTTCTGCTTTTTTATTTGAGAAGATCTAAAAAGGTTGAACTTGATGAACTAAAAGTCTTTTTTTTCAACCTCTATTACTATGTAATTGTGTAAAAATACTACACAATAAAACAGAAGTGCCTGAAACCTAAGTCCCCAGCTCCACCCAATTCCATGCCTACATTTGGAGGAAGATTGGGAAGCAATCGTTATTGATCACTCACTAATGATTACATCTCTAATATTTTCAGATGTGAGTGAAAAGGAGCCTTGATGAGTGATCCTTAAATTCCTTGTTGAACTGGTTAGGCAGTTGTTCATGTTTTGATACTGATTAAATAAATAGTTTATAACGCATTAGGACAATGTATCCAGATTGCCATTAACAGAATGGGCCCATTATCAGAGAATGCCTATTAGTGCTGTTATATGTACTGAAGCATTAACAATTAGGAGATCACTACGGGAGTAAATACATTAATGAATCATTCTTCAGAGAATGTTAAAAGCAAACAGTAAAATTAAACCCGCTGTGAGGTATGTTGTGGTTGTGGAAGGAAACACTTAAAGCAATGCACAATCTCATTTTCAATACTAAAACCAATAAACATACACAAATAATTAAATAACGACTATCATTTATAACAAATAAAAAATGTATGCTATGAGACGATCACATTTAAAAAAATATTTTGTTTGGACTGGATTAATCCTACACTGGAGAAAGAACATTTATGGAAGATATTTCTCTAAGTAGATGGAGCCATACATTAACATACTACAGCCATCCACAATCCAGAATATTGCTGATGCACTGAAACATACTTGGCACTTAAAAGTATTTCTCAGAAGGGGACTGCCTACTTATACCTAGTTAAGCTCACTGCCCAATGCAATTAACGCAAGAGAAATTATATGGTAAAAAACAGCCACCTAGTTTTATTACAAAGACAATGTGCGATGGTATGTGTTTAAACTCTATATTACATTTTAGTTGTAGCCAGTTCATAAGGAGTTAACTGCATTTGGAATGTTATGATGTCATCTGTAACTGTCATGCTGTGAGTCAGTTATTAAAGTTTGCTTTGATGGTTGAGAAAGATAGAGATACAAGCATGTATTATTTTGCCAAGCCTGCTTTTTGCCTCCTGTGTTTCTGAGGCCTGAACTGATGTCCTGGCCTGAACAAGTCAGAAATGCTGAGACCGTAAGAACCCAGACCACCCAGGGGTGCCCCTACACTAGTAAGCAGAAGGGTTAAGGGGTGAATATGTCCCCCTCACTCATGGGGTCGTAACAAGTGTTCATTGTGATGACTTAAAGAAGGCTTTTTTTTAGATTTTGGTTGAATATTTAAAACTCTGTTTTCTATAATTGCGGAAGCATATACTGTATTGTTTCCATTGTTTTTATTTAGCTGTGTCTTCCATATTTATAGGGTCAGTTGGTAAAATACACTCATAATGTATTGTTTAAACTCCAGGAACCCAACATTACTCCAGTGGATCCATATCACCAATACATTAGAATTGTGCTAAAAGACCCACAAACCCACAATACAAGACATTTGCTCTTCCATGGCCTTAATAACCCAAACCCATATCTCTTAGTGCCTCTACAGGTCATTATCAAGGATACCACACATTTTCCAATGAGAGACATTTTCTAGGCAATTTTTCACTTGGTGGCCATGATCATACTAAATCTAATCCCATAATTCCATGGGAAACATTTCTGAAACACTGTTCTAGTACCCTGATAAAGCATCATTTTGTTTTCAGAGAGAATCAATAAAGCACTGCTTCAGAATTTAAATAGTAATTATGTAAAAATATGCTGATTAACACTAGCTAATGACACGATCATTATGTACTTAAGCTATAAATATATCTGTCATGTACTCTACATCTAATCATTTTTCACTCAAAAAAATTGTCAACTATGTTACTTATGGTGTGTTATAATAACCTATATGTGTAGTAATATATATCATCTTGACATCACTAAACTATATATATTTTTTAAATGTGTTTGTTTAGTAGATAAAATAATTAGATGAAAGAACAAGAGCAATGACAAATAAAGAATAATGGGGATCAAATGATATGGACCTTCAGCTGAAAGTGGATGATTTTTAACATAGCATGTGAATATGTAATATATGAAGTATCTATAGAGGATTAAATAGGAGAATATAGGGGATAATTGGGAATTTAAAAAAATGGAATTAATAAACCTATTTGATGGGTTATAATTTAATTTAGTTTGATAAACATTCTATATAAAAACCTTATGATTTTTTTAACTTTGATAACTAGGCAAAACTCTGAAATGGTATTCAATACACAAGAAACATATTGCCTGTGTAACTAGACAGACCGCTATTATAGACCATTCTAATCCTCATCTGCTGTACAAAGCTTTGTAACAATTGTTATTTTAAAAAGCAACGAGTTGGGTCATCCTTGCCTTGTCAATTTTAAAATTGTGCCTACAAGAGACGTGATTGTTTTGTTGGTTTGTTTATGATGCTAAAATATCAGGAACCTAGATTCAATATTGCACATAAAAAAAATAACTGAAATATGCATTATGTTGCAAAATAAAATACTTTTTTTGATTTCTAAAACGGACACTTGTATTTGTCATTTTCAAAGACCGGTCAGTTTGTAAACCACTATTGCAAGCCAAAGTGCTGACGTTTCAATTTTTTTCTAGGCAGCTTTTGTATATATATATATATATATATATATATATATATATATATATATATATATATATATATATATATACATATTTAGACATTCAAATGTGAACACAGATGTACTATTTATTTACTTTATATATATGTATGTATATATATATATATATATTTATATATATATATTTGACACAAAATTACCATATTTATCGGCGTATAACACGCACCGGCGTATAACACGCACCTAATTTTAAGAAGGAAATTTCAGGAAAAAAAAATGTAAATAAAGAAGCAAAATCCTCAACCTCAACCTTCCTCCTCATCCTCAACCCCCTCCTCAACCTTCCTCCTCAACCCCCGCATCCTCAACTCCCTCCTCAAACCCCCCCTCCTCCACCCCCATCCTCATCCTCCTTCCTCAACCCCCCTCCTCAACCGCAACCCCCTCCTCAACCTCCCTCCTCATCCTCAACCCCCCCTCCTCATTCTCAACCTTCCTCCTCATCCTCAACCCCCTCCTCAACCTCCCTCCTCATCCTCCCTCCTCATCCTCCTTCCTCAACCCCCCTCCTCAACCTCAACCCCCTCCTCAACCTCCCTCCTCATCCTCAACCCCCCTCCTCATCCTCAACCCCCCTCCTCATCCTCAACCTTCCTCCTCATTCTCAACCTCCCTCCTCATCCTCAACCCCCTCCTCAACCTCCCTCCTCATCCTCCCTCCTCAACCCCCCATCCTCAACCCCCTCCTCAAACTCCCTCCTCAAACCGCCTCATCAACCCGCCCATCTTCAAACCCCCTCAACATCCCTCCTCAACCCCCATCCTCATCCTCCTTCCTCAACCCCCCTATCCTCAAACCCCTCCTCAAACCCCCTCCTCAACCCCCCCATCCTCAAACCCCCTCAACCCCCTCATCCTCATCATCCCACCTCAACCCCCCATCCTCATCCTCCCTCCTCAACCCCCCTATCCTCAACCCCCTCCTCAACCTCAACCCCCCTATCCTCAACCCCCCTCCTCAACCTCAACCCCCCTTCTAAACCTCCCTCCTCATTCTAAACCCCCCTCCACATTCTAACCCCCCCTCCCTCAACCTAAACCCCCCTCCTCAACCTAAACCCCTCTAAATACCTCCCCTTCACTTACCTGCTTCTGCTCCGGCCTCCGCTCCTTTACCCGGCGCGCATGTGACGTCACATGCTCGCCACGTCATTAGCATATACCGGGTGCCGAGGAGGGGGGTTGAGGATGAGGACGGGGGTTGAGGATGAGAAGGGAGGTTGAGGAGGGGGGTTGAGGTTGAGGAGGGGGGTTGAGGAAGGAGGATGAGGATGGGGGGTTGGAGGAGGGGGGTTTGAGGAGGGAGTTGAGGATGGGGGGGTTGAGGAGGGAGGATGAGGAGGGATGAGGAGGGGCGTTTAGAATGAGGAGGGAGGTTGAGGATGAGGAGGGGCGATGGAATATCGGTGTATAACATGCACGCATCATTTGCCCCCTATTTTCAGGGAGAAAAAGTGAGTGTTATACGCCGATAATTACGGTATGTATTTTTTGGTATTTTATAGAAAATGCAAAAAAGCTTAGTTACAATATATGTTGAGGAATAATTACATTTGGCAACTACCTTTTTTTGAAGGTTGCTCCGGGTATCTATCACTCTCTTAAGATAACTGTACTGTCTCAGGAAATGTCACCAAATTGCTATAAAAGGTTTTAGTCACTTTCAAGATGTTTTTTTTCATGGACATGTTTAAACTCTAGCAATTTTAGCAGTTTTGTTCATCTGCGTGAGATCTGTCCTCTAATCCTGTCATTTTATGCTCTCGGCATGCTCTTACCAAGGGTATAGTATGAGACCAATCCTCTAGCTCCTCTTGTTTCTGCCGTGTGTAGCATTAGGTGGTAGAAATCTTTTGATGACAGCTTTATAAGGATTATTTCATTACCTATTGTCGCAGATAACAGTTTTCTAAAATGTAAGGAGTGAAAGAATTTTCAGAATATTAACATATCTTATCAATTTAGTACATACATGAGGTGTATGCAATGTATAATGAAATACGTAAATACAGGCAATGTGAGACAGAACCCTGGGTACGCTCCACTTCAACATTTATATTCAAAATTAAAAAAGCAATAAAAAAGAAAACACTGACAGAACAGTTCTAATTAGTCAAACAAAATACACAAAACAAAAGCCCCAAACTTAATCAATTAACCAAATAGAGTTATTGAATAGGGTATGTTACTTAAAAGTCATAGTACTGAGAAAATACATAAAACATTGCAGGTATAAATAAATGTAAAAAAAGCAAAACTAGCATTTGTTCTTTTGTGTTTGCGTTACATCCAGCAAACACAGGCAAATTTCAAAGCAGTATGAGGATTCAGGGTGCCTTTATTATACAACCTACTCTGAGTCTTAGCTTGGAAAACCTTTTGGGACATTCAGGCACCCACCTCCATGGTAACAAGCCCTCCCTTGGCTACCACATACTTGTAGTAACTGCCTTCTACCACATTGTAAATATTTCACCTCGACTAACAAAAGTAGCAAATATGTAAAGTCATTATCTAAGGAAACCCACATGGCTGGCCAACATGTGGTCTGTTGACTTTTTCCTACAATACACTATGGTGTGGGCTGCTTCTGGTGTCATAACTATTATTGCATTGTGCTTGTTAAAGCTTGTCACACTATAAATTGTGGATGTAGAGGAGTACAGGAATTTTAAAAATTATGGCTCAGACGTGTTAAACTGAACTGTTGTTGAGCCCATATTCCCAGTGTTACATCTAAACACGTTCACAGTTATGATTACTACAAGTCCCGCTTTGACACATATAAATAATAAATGTGACAAACATTGTTTTGTAAAGTCAAATTTAGTAAATAATGTGCAGTAGACATGCATTCGGAAATAGCTTATTCCTTATCCCTAGAACACAATTAGAATTGTCATAAGAGACTTTCAACTAAAGTAGAGGTCATGGCTTATCTATGACAGAATTTATTGTTTTGTTGTTTTAGCAATGGGTGGGAGTCTCTTATCTCAATAGACTCTCCCCAAACTGCCCTTCTACAATCAAGTTTGGCACAAGCCTTTTTCTCAAGCAAGAGGGAGACTAATCCAAAGAACCAAAGTTTAGTCAAAATTGAGTGTGGTATATAACTTTAGAAGAATGTGGGCCACACTCCATTTAAAGTAGAGCCAGAAGGCCACAGTATACGATGGTCTGGGCTGTTTGCTTGCCTCTGCCTCTAACCGTGCTCCCAGTGTAACATGCCTTTTTTAGGCATCACATTGTTTATTATTTATGAGTTGCAATTAAGTGCACAAAGAAAGAATATGTAGACTCTGAAAGTACTATACTGTTTACATATTTATATATATCCATTTCAGTAAGTGTTTCTTAATTTAGATACAGTATATGTGTATTTCCATGACATGTTGTCAGGAGTGATACAGCTCATAAGGTAAATATACAACAAATGTAGATATAACTTGTTAACATTATAACTTAGATATTAGAATAATAAAATGTATTATATTTATTGGCAACCCACTTAGAATTGTTTGTAAATGTATAGATCTTGCCCTAAATCCAAGGATTTAGTGAGTGTAATTACAGTATGAGGAATCTTATGTCATAAATATATAGTAGTGTTGCTGTTAGATCTTCCACAAGAAGTCCAATATCAGCTCATACAACAAACATAACTAATTTATATAGCAGTAAACTTGAGATACCTATTAAGACTCATTGATAAGGTATGCCAGTTCAGCAGGGTATCATATTACCTATATCCACAACATCAGCGCCAATTACTGTACTCAATCATACTCTTTACTGTACCGATCCATTGAACTGTGAATAAATCGTTTGAAGATGACACTTTCCATTAACTTGAGTAAGATATCAGAAAATTGTCTTTATAGCTACTCTTCAGCATGGTGGATTTGATACCCAAACAATACAATTGATTATATAAATACAGTACAGTATTTTAGAGTTCTTCACCATAATAGAAAGACTGATAGAAAATCAATGAAATTGACAGTAGACAATGTTAAGTAAAACTGCGTAGGCTTGAGTTCTTATCTCTGGAATAAATATGAGAAAAGTGTACTAAAAATTCATACCCAATAATTCCTTTTTTCATCAATGACCTTAACATTGTATATTTAACTATGACATTTTATTTTTATAGAAAGGACAGATTTGTTTCATTTTATGTGTTTCCATCTGTATGAGAGAATCAGTGACTCATCTCTTGAATGGATAGACCATTAGCCACACATAAAATGTTAGACTGAAAGGTTAACTGACTATATTATTTTATATTGATCATGTTCATAATTTAAACTACAGTGAATTGATTGTATTTTTTTTTATTTCTTTATTATTAGATTATAACGTTTCTGGCTTGTTTTTAAATATTACCTAACATTAAAAATAATACCAAGGCTCCATTATGTATATATTTCTTTCTACTACATTATATATAAATGGTGACTATAACAGTATATATCAGTGATCAGTGGCATAGGAACTGGGGGGCTGGGGGGATAAATCCCTGAAAAATATATGAACAGGGGACACACAAAATAGAGAAATTAAACATAATCATGCATTATCAGAATTTTCCACTAGACAGCGCCAGCTCTATTGAGCAGTAGGTCTTTCCCAGGAAAACCTTTGACTCCCCACATTTTAACTGCAACACTGGAGGATGCAAAGTGTAGTCAAGAAGCAGCAGAAACAATATTTGCACAAAGGTACCCACAACACATGGCTAGTATACTTTTTCAGGCATGTATTATTTAGGGGGTAAATTGTAGTGCAGAAAAGGAAAGGAAATAAATGGATTTTTTTCTCACTCTATTTTGTAATTAGTAATTATGAGTCAGTCCAGTAGCAACCTCACTCAGTATACACCCAGCGACATGTATGCACTGCTGGATAAGCTGATCCAGGGTCCATACCTCTGTGTTGTCTCCCTTGAAGCTCAAATTGGAGAACTGGAGAGGAAAATTGCAACACTTCATAATATTGCTACACTGGAAAGGAGTTGATGGTCATTGAGCAACCTTTAGCTGGGCCTAGCATGGAGAGTGGAGGTGGGGCTTGTGAGTATGTCCAGGGAGGTAGCTGGGTTAAAGTTACAAGGGGAAGCAGGGGGGACTGGATGAGGAGGTGGAGGCCAGTTCTGAGTTGGCAAGCACCAACAGGTTTGTCAGACTCAGTGAAACTATTGGGGATGTCCATTCAGGAATGGCAATTCCAGATAGAGCCAGAAGAACAATTCTACTGGAGAAGAGGGATGCCAGAATAGGCAGAGCAACAGACCAATTTTGGTGGTAAGGGACATTACTATTAGGAAGGTAGAAAGGGTGATTTGTTACCCAGATCTCAGAAATCGAACAGTTTGCTGTCTCCTGGGTGCTTGAGTTTGGCATGTTGTGGATCGGGTAGATAAATTATTGGGAGGAGCTGGAAATGCACTGACAGTCTTGGTACATATTCGTACCAATGACAAAGTTAGTTGAAGATGGAGAGTCCTAAAGAATAATTTACAAGAACTAGGCAATAAGCTTAAGGCAAGAACCTCAAATGTAGTATTTTCTGAGATACTACCAGTGCCACATGCTAGCCCAGGGAGACAAAGGGAGCTTAGGGAGGTTAATGCGAGGCTAAAAAAAGTGGTGCATTAAGGAAGGCTTTGGGTTTTTAGAGCACCGGGCTGACTTCTCACTTGGGTACAATCTCTATAGCAGAGATGGATTGCACCTTAGTAACGAAGGAGCTTGTGTTCGAGGGAAAGGGTGGTAGAATGGCTGTTGGAAGTTTTAAACGAGTAGGTGGGGGGGTGGAGGAACAAGATAGAAGTAATGGGGTAGAAAGTGAAGAGGGGGTTAGGAATGAATTAGTTAGCTAGTCGTGGGGGAGGAGAAGGGGGAGGGTTAGTATAGTCAATAGGAAGGTATTGCTAAGTAACTCAAGTACAGTGACAGGCACTTCAGGACTAAAGAATCATAATAAGATAAACTGTATGCTTGCTAATGCCGTTGCAGTTAATTAGACATTGAATTTAATATGCATTACTGAAGCCTGGTGGGATGACTCTCATGACTGGACTTTTAATCTGGATGATTATAACCTATTTAGGAAAGATAGGGGCAATGGTAAAAGAGGAGGAGGGGCTTGTCTGTATGTTAAGCCTGAATTTAAGCCTATAGTCAGAGAAGATATTTATGCTGGAACTAGTGATAATGTTTAATGCTTGCGGGTAGAGTTAAATAGCGGAGGAGCACATTTCTAAAAGAATGTTGATAGGAATATGCTATAAACCCCCAAATATAATTGAAAGTGAGGAACTGCAATTATTGTTGCAGATTGGAAATGCAGCTAAGGGGAGCAGGTTTTTTAAAACACTCAGAGATCATTATCTGGCATAGGTCATACAAAAGCCTACTAGAAATGAGGCTATCTTGGATTTAGTCATCACAAATAATATTGATATAGTATCAAATGTTATATAAGTGAAAAGATTTTTTGGAATATCGTTCCAGGGGATAGGCTGATTATTATATATATACTAGCGACTTGCCCGTCAAAAAATGACGGCAATGTGATGTATATGTTTGTCAAGTTGTTTAGTTATTAACATATATTTTTGACACTTGTAAGTATTTTAATATGAACGTGTATTTTTGTAAAATGTTGATGTAATGGTTTTTTAAAATGTAATTTGTATCTGAAGAATTGTTAACTTTAATATACATTGAATGAATAGGAAAGCAAAAAGTAAAAAGCATTCTTGAAACGTTGCGAATTTTAACATGAAGTTTAAAATATATGTAAGCAATAACCTTCAAAGTATATATTTTGAAACTTGAACTTTATTTTTTATGTAAGTTTAGAAGTTGAGAAAACATTGATATAATTTTGAACATTATAAACAGGAACATAGTGAATACATTTTGTAACCTAATTTTTTATTAAAAGTATTAACATTTGAATGTAAAAACAATTGACCTTTAAATTAATCAGTATTACCATGAAATTTCTATCACAATAATTGTTAACTTGAATATACATTGAATGTAGAGGAAGGCATACAGTAAAACTCTCCTTAAAACGTACGTAATTAAAGTAATTCATTACTGAGCACATAAACTGGCGATAAACATTAATGTAGTTAGTAATCTTAAGATAACAGACAATATTTACATTGTGACTTAAAAGGTGCTTGACCTCTTAACATCCACTTTGTAATCTGTTGAATGAAATAACTTTAAAAGATCTATTTTAAACTTGTAACATTAGAAACATTAACATAGTGACTTAACATTTTAACATAATTTTTACTAAAAATGCAAGGCAAGTATTTTGTGAGGCGAATCATTCATAAACAGTACTTTCATTAATTATGACTGAATTAAACAACCAATTGTTATGTATTTTGGAATGCTTTTAAAAAATGTTGGCATCTTTAATTTGTATCCTGCAAAGTTATAGTACTTCATAGTAGACAATGTTTTTAGTAAAAATACGTCCATCTTGTAATAAATCACCTTGACTTTCATTGTTTTGCCTGTGGATTTTTGCACCGTGACAACGCAACGTACAATTGACCATGTGCAAAAACTGGTTCTTCCAAGTAAATACCCACAGATTTGAAAGTTTGACCTTGTGATTTATTAATGGTCATGGCAAATGCCATAATAATGGGAAATTGTCTTCTTTGAAGTATAAAAGGGAGACTACTTTCACTTGGTGCTAAATCTATTCTTGGTATGAAAACTCTCTCTCCTTTATGGGTCCCAGTTAAAATTTCAGCATCTATAAAATGGTCCTTTAATTGTTGAACAATTAATCTTGTGCCATTGCATAGGCCTTTTTTTGGGTTCATATTTCGCAGTAACATGATAATTGCACCTTTCTTTAGCTGCAAAATATGTGGTGGCATTCCAGAAGGAGTTAAAGAGTTAATGAATTCAGTTGAAAAGTTTGCCTGACTTTCATTGTCATCAGCAAGTACAGAATCAGCACTGTGATAATTTCTTTGTGGTGCATTAATTTTTTTTAAGATTTCATTATTGAGTATTAATGCATCTTTATTTTTACACGTCAGTATAACTTGGTTGGCAAGCTCAGAATATTCTTCGTTATTTATGCTCCCTTCAAATATAGCCGATATTATATCTTGTTGACAAATCATATGAGGTGGGATCTCTACAGTGTCGTCAGGTAAATGTAGTATTTTTTCTGTTCTTCCTTCTCCAATTTTAATAAGCCAATCATTGAAATCAGTTTGGCCTTCTGATCTCATATTTTGTTGCAGTTGAAGATGGGTAAAATGTTTCCATACTGTACTTGACTTTATACATGTTTCAATAATGTCTGTTCGATTTCCATGTACAACGACAGGTAATGTTTGTCTAAAATCGCCACCCAACAAAATTACCTTTCCACCAAATGGCAAAATATTATCCATGACTTCACGAAGCAAACGGTCAATACATTGGAGGGCATAGCATGACATCATTGTGGCCTCATCTATTATAATTAATTTACATTTCTTCAATTTCTTTGCTTGTAAGGATGTCATGCGAATATCTGACACTGAATTTTCCAAAATAGGCACTGGCAGTTTGAATCCACTATGAACAGTTCTTCCACCTTCTAATAAAAGTGCAGCAATTCCAGTAGTGGCAAACGCCATTGCTATTTGTCCTTGTGCTCGTAGTGAACTCATTAATAAATTGTACAAATATGTTTTCCCTGATCCGCCAGGTCCATCAAGATAGAAATAACGCTCTGTCACCATGTCATCATCTATAGCATTTTTAATGGCATGAAATGCTTGCAATTGTAGTGTATTTAAAGTTGCAAGTCTTTCTTCTGTTCTTTCTGCTTGTAGTTGAATGTCATAGTCTTCAAAGTTAATGTCATCTATTAGACCTGGATCAGGCAAATTAAAACTTGCACAACTTAATCCATGAGTTAAAAAGACTTCTTGAATTTCCATTAAGGCTTTTAAGTGTGCAATGGGTTCATTGTATCGTCGCATAAAGTCTTCAGCCATATTACTTTTAAAAGTCTCCCACAAAGCTAATGCATTTGGAGCATTTGAGAAGATACAAATAAAAGCAAATTGTTCTCTCATCTGTCGTGGCATTTGACATTGTGCTGCTTCTTCTAAACATCTTTCCCACTCTGTATCATCAGCGAGTAAGTTTCTATTTCTTGCAGCTAAATGGAAGGATTCATATACAATGTCATTAACAGTTCTTAATTGTTCAAAACTTTGTGCTCCTGGAACATTTAAAAGTAATATCCGTAAGCAAAATCGTTCAACATCTCTTGGACTGACTGTGTAAATTCGTGGAATTATTTTATTGCCTCTTGTTTTTCTTGCTCTCCATAATCCATTCACAAAAACATAGTGATATGGAATTTCAATATATAAGTATTGTGTTGCTTGAGCATCAGTGGAATTTAATGCAAACCATGCAGTTAGTGTAGTGTGACGATCTTCACTTTGGGCCAATGCATTCATTTCATTTCCAGAATGGAAATAGACTAAATGTCGTTGTGGCAAATGTACTGCTAACCTATATACTGCATGTGATCTATCATGCATTTCAAATTTTAAAAGCCGCCACATAGCTTCTGGCGCACTGACATAGCGAGCATCTACATGAGATGCAAGTTCATCATGTACTAACTCACTACTTTCAGGGTTGTCTGCACTTTTGACGACTACAGTAGCTGCATCGTAACCTTTGTAAATATATTTGTAGACATATTTAATGGATTTGATGGAAGTGCAGGCTTCTACGTTGATGTGGGCGTTGTACTTCATGAGTAAATGTGGATTGTAGGGTACTACATATCTATTGTCCACTTTTTTTCCACGAATAATGGCACTATCTCCTTCTCTTCTTTTATAAAGTGGATATCCATCACAATTTGCATATGTTTTGTCTCTATAATCTTTTGGAAAATCTTTTGAACATTGATTATTTTCCATACATGGTGATTGTGGATTAAGGTCTCCACAGGGTCCATGAATCATGCGATGAGTAACAATCTCATATAGTCTACCATATAGTTCTGGATCCGGTAGTTCAGCAACTATGACTGCATCCACTTTGTCCGAAGTATCTAATTTATCTTTCTCTTGAAGTATTATGAGAAGATGTGCATGTGGAAGGCCTCTTTTTTGAAATTCAATGGTATATACATAAGCAAGACATTTGCCAAATAAGTGATTTATAGTAAAGTCACGTATTAATTCATTTAATTTTATCTTAAAAACTCTGGCTACTAAATCTGGTCTATCTGAAGCACTTTGTCCAAGAAGTAGATTTTGATTAATTTCTGGCCATTGTGGATTACATGTAAATGTCACAAATAAATCTGGTTTTCCAAATTTTGTCACAATAGCCATAGCATCATTGTATCTTTCTCTCATATTTCGAGGAGATCCTTGAAAGGAAGATGGTAAAATGATGGCTTTGCCAGCTGTCATGTCTCTGCTTGTAGCCACGTCAGCAACATAGTCCATGAGTCCACAATATTGTTCTACACGTAGTTTATCTTGTTGATATTTTATAAAGTTTAAATTATTTGCCTCAACTTGCAAATATGAATCAATAATCCATTGTTGTGTTAGTTTCCCACCACATAAAATTGGATTAAATTCATCTCTAATGGCAATTTGAGCAACTTTAAATTCAAGCATAGAAACATTATTTCGGATTCTGGCTTTAGCATTTGGGTAACTGGGAAGGGTTAATTTTGGTTGCCAACCTGCTTCTCCGTGTGGGAAAAAGATGGGATATGTCATTGGATCTAAATTTGGACTTAAGATATTAATATTAATAAATGGTTGGTCCTCATTTCTGGGATATACTCTAATGTCTCTTTGAAATGGTGGTTCTCCTTCATCATTGTGAAAGACCATTGCAACCTCATTTGATGTTGGCAAGTTATAACGACGTTTATCAGTATGTCTGTCTCTTTTAAGCACCATATTAACCTTTGGCATGGGTAATTGATGTCTTTGTGCATGAAGTAGTTGTTCATTTTCTACTTCTGCCAATTTTTTGTAAGCTTTACTGTAGGGATTGTTGTCCATAATGTTATTTAGCTCTATAAAAACACTGGGTAAGCATTTTTTATTTTCTTCCATCTGCATACGTTGGTCAACAGCTTCCATTGTATCTAGGACATATAGTTGAGCGAATTTTCTTTGCTCTCCTTCCTCTGGATGTAAATGTGAAGTCCGATGATAAATTTGTCCTTGGACTTTAAAACAGTAAGGACCATGTCCTGGTACATTAGCAGCCAATGTTGCCCCCATAGATGCAAATGATATGGCACTATTGTAGGATCTTATGTTTGTCTTAAAATTGTTGTAATTTGGAAAAGTAGGTTCAGTCATAATATTTAGTAAATAGGTTGGAAATTGTTTCCTTTGTGGAAGTTTGAACTTTCCTTTTTGACAACAACTAATAAATTGTCCATCTCGGGGTCTCTCCTGTTTAAAATAATAAGCCTCACAAAATTGACATTGAGTAGTCATGTCCCCACAACTATGAACCTCTACTGCTAAAGACTTCAGTAAAGGACAATTTGCAAAGCATATTGGATGTTGACTTTGATATTCATCAGATGAAAAGTCATGAAATGTTTCAACAACAGGTTCTAAATGTTTAGTTTTTTTCGTAGATTTTCTTGGTATATGTTGGACTTGTTCGGTTGAAATGTCCTGTAAGTTTTTAGTAAGAGTTTGTAAATGCTTTGTTTTTGTAGTTGTTTTTTTTGGTCTGTCTTGACTGGTATGTTGTAAAATGTCATCTGATGTTTTAGGAACAGTTTGTAAATGCTTTATAATTTTTTTATTTTTTTTTGTTGTATCTTTCATTTTTGCAGCTGATATTCTTTTATTTGCAAGTCTTTTGCGTTCTTTTTCTCTTCGAATTTCTTTCTCCTCCGGTGTCTGCTGGGCGGCCCATCTCTCTTGTCTTTCTCTAGTTTGACGTCTTTTCTTCTCTTCTTTGGTCTCGTTATCAGCCATATTAATCTGTAAACGGAAACAAATAAATGTAATTGTGTATATTTAAATTTGTAATTCCTGTTAAAGATTATTGTGCACAATTGGTGAAATAAAAGGCAAATCATGAATGTATCATTTATATTTAGTTAAATTTATAATTCCTGTCTTCAGTGGCTCAGAATTTGGCCAATGGAATACTGCTGTAAATAAGCATGTAACATATTTATTTAAAATAATTGTTTTATTTATTAAAAACTTTGTTTGTGGATAGATATTTACCACTGCAAAACTTCTTTGCTGAAAAAAAAGTGATGTGGTTATTGAGCTATGTATTGCATAGTAGCAATTTAAATAAAATAAGGGGGATAGTAAATTAATTATTTTATTTTTCTGTTGACACGGATACAACTGAAAGCAGTTTCTTTAGTTTTATACTTTAGTACTTATTATAGTTTACCTTGGTTGAAGTGTGATTTAAATCCGAATGTTTGTTGGTCCTCGTTTCAAAATCGTTGTCCAATGGTGTGGTCCTCTGTTGGAAGTCCTCGTCCGATGTTGTGGTCCTGTGGCGATAGCCCCCGTCCGATATTGTGGTCCTGTGGCGATATCCCTCGTCCGATGTTGTGGTCCGTTGGTGAAAGTCCTCGTCCGATGGTCTGGTCCTGTGTTGAAATTCCTCGTCTGCTGGTCTGGTCCTGTGTTGAAATTCCTCGTCTGCTGGTCTGGTCCGAGTCCTCGTCCGATGGTCCGGTCCTGTGGAAAAAGTCCTCGTCCGATTGTCTTCACGCAGTATCTGTTGTAATGTAAAATAGAAAATGTTGTTTGAGTAAAATGTCTGTTAAATAAATTAAAAATGTATTAATTTGACTGTATTGTATGAGTTATGGTTATTTTTTTCTATCTTTGTTTTTTTTTACTTTCTGTACAATCCAACAACTTTTGTTATTCTTATTGAAGGTTCTTAGTAAGGCTTGTGGGTTGTGATATATTAAATAAGATGTGTTTATGTTATTTTTTGTACAATCCTGTTTTGTGCACACCACTTGTGGTATAGTTATTTAACCTTTATTGTGATGGTTATAGTTAGTGAAACATGAAATAATATAATTAAGGTAGTTTGCTATGTGTTTGTGTTAGTTTTTGACAATCCTGTTTGGTGCGCATCACTTGTGCAAAACTTATTTCTTCTTGATTGTACAGGTTATAGGTTGTTAAACATTAAAGAAGAATGTTAATATAGTTTGCTATGAGTTTGTGTGCTTTTTTATACAATGCTATTTGGTGCACAACACTTTTGTTATTCTTATTTTTGCTTCTTTGTAAGGCTTATAGGTTGTTAAACATTGAATAAGAAATTCTGTTTTGTGTGTAGCAGTTTGTGTGTCATTGAATTGCGATTTGGCTAATTGAATTGTGCCCTAAATAAGCACATAGCATATTATTTTAAATAATTTTTTAGTCATTTAAAAACTGTATTTTTGATATTTTTTTATTAACTAAAACCTTAGTTTAAAGAAATTGTTATGTTGTTATTTAGAGCCCTATTCAATTGTGCAAATTGCAATTGAATGAGGTCCTTTGTGTGTACCATATGTTGCATAGTTTGGGCCTCATTCAATTGCATTTTTTACAATGTAATAGTACTCTAAGGCCGTAATTGAATTGCAATGTAGAAATTTGAATAGGGTTGTAAATAAGCACATCACATATATTTGTTAAAATAGACTAAGGGCCTAAAAGTTCTTATTTATAGCCATATTTAATTGTCCAAAATAGCAATTGAATGAGGGCCTTTGGTTACTGCATTTGTTATATTGTGAGCTCCTCATTCAATTGTGTTTTGGCCAATGGAATAGAGCTCAATATCAGCACAGAGCATATTTTTTGACGTAATTTTGTATTTAGTGAACTTGTATCCAAAAGCAACGTGTTCACAAAAGAAAAATTTCCTTTTGAAAATATGCTCTGTGCTTATATAGAGCCCTATTGAAATGGGCAAATCACATTTGAGTGAGGCCCTTGGCCATTAAAGACATATAGGTCCTCATTGAATTGCAATTTTGCCAATTGAAGAGGGCTCTATATAATCACATAACATATTTATTGAGCAAAGTTTTTAGTTATTGAAAACTTTGATTGTGGTTAGAAATTCAGTAACTAAAAAGTTCTGTATAAAAAAAATGTTATGTGCTTATATAGAGCCCTATTCAATTGAGGAAGTCGCAATTGAATAAGGCTCATGGTTATTTCTTGTTTATACTTAATACTTTACCTTGATAGAAGTTTTGAATGACAGACGGTCCCCTCCTGCCAATCTTAATCCGCTGGTCTTCTTGTAGTGTCTGTTTGAAAAAGAAAGTGAAATAGTTATTTGTATATTTATAATTTGTCATCTAGCAAAGCATGGCCTTTTGAGCATGTAATGTCTTGTTGTATGTTACCTCTTCTTCTTTGTTGGTGTTCTTTAAAAGGGATTGTGCTTCACAGTGCACGGTGCAAATTGTTGAGAGACGCTGTTGATGCAGAGTCTGTTTGAATATTAAAAGAAATAGAAAGATTCAGCTTTATATGATCTATTGAATTGTAGTAAATTAATTCAATTAACCTTATTTTTTGTTGGGGGCTACACACATATGTCACATACATGAAGCACATTACATAGTTTAATGTAATTATTTTGTGTACGTGTGACATATCAGTATACATGAGTCAAATTTAAATGGTTAAATTAACCTTATATTTTGTTTTTCCAACACACATAAATGTGTGTGTGTGAGATGTAACTATAGATGATACACATATATGTGCGTGTGACATATCAGTATACATGACATATAATGTCATTTAAATGTAGTTGTTTACTGATTTTGTTGTAAGCTAATTTTGTTGCATTGGCAATACACATAAATGTGCGTGTCACATGTCACTATACATTATACACATATATGTCCGTGTCACATGTCACTATACATTATAGACATATATGTCCGTGTCAGATGTCACTATGAAGGGGCAATACACAGAAATGTGCGTGTCAGATGTCATTATACATTATACACATATACGTGCGTGTCACATGTCACTATGAAGGGGCAATACACAGAAATGTGCGTGTGAGATGTCACTATACATTATAGACATATATGTGCGTGTCACATGTCACTATACATTATAGACATATATGTGCGTGTCAGATGTCACTATACATAAAGCTCTGTTTAATCTTAAATTATGTTTTTTTGTTGTTTTGTTAAATGAAGCGTATTTTTTTTGTGAGCCTATACACATAAATGTGCCATACATGATGACTACATAAATCCTATTTTTTTGTTTTTATTTGTTTGACCTGTCCTGATAATAAAATGTAATATATTATAGCTTACCTCTCAGTTGTAATTTGCACAATGCAAAGTAGTAAATTAGTAAAGAATTGTCTTCTCAAGTAAAAGCATCAGTTATCTCAGAAGTCACTCCGTTGATCACCTGAGGAGAAATGTATTTTTTAGTTTGAAATAGGCAGTATTTATAAACTTGGAGAAAGTTCTGGAAAGTGAGACCGTTAGAACGCAATACGCATGCGCTATTTGCGTTCCAGCTTACAATTTGCGTTCCATCCGCCATTTTAGGCGTATTACTGTTCAAAATGGTGTTTAATCTGATTGTGATACGTTCCGCATAGTATGTGTTTCATTATTGCGAGTAAGTGTAGTGTAGTTACGTCTGAAGCCTCGTTTTCGTTTTGTTCGTCGGCCATTTTTTCTCTCGCTTAGCGATGGTATTAGTGTCTAAAGTGTTTATTTTGATTTAAATGTAGGTGTAACTTGTTTTTTTGAGGTGCTGGCTGGTTCCTCTTGCTGTAGGTAAGCTTTTTATGTGTTTGTTGTGTGTCTTTGTTAAGTTTTAAATGTTTGTATGTCGGCGTGTTGCGTCCGATGTTTGCGAAGTCGTAATGTGTGTTAACGTGTCTCGTATGGTGTTTGCGTGTGTAGCCTCGTTTTCGTTTTATTCGTCGGCCATTTTTTCTGTCGCTTAACAAACTATTTAGTGTCTAAACTCTTTTATTTTGAGTGCAATTAAGTTGTAAGTTGCATTTTTGAGGTCCTGGGTGCTTCCTGTTTGTGTAGGTAAGGTTTTTATGTATGTGCTGTGTGTATGTATTGTGTTTGTAATTTTGTAATGTTCGCGAGTTGCGTCCGAGTGTTGCGAGGCCGTAATGTGTGTGAACGTGTGTCGTATGTTGTTTGCGAGTGTCGTAATGTGTGTGAACGTGTGTCGTATGTTGTTTGCGAGTGTCGTAATGTGTTGCGACGTAAACTTTTTTTTGCAAGGGTCGCAGTTGCTGCAACTGAAGACCTCGCTTTGCGAGGTCCTCAGGTGCTGGCATGGAGCGCCTGCGGCGCTCCAAGCCAGCAACTGAGGCCCTCGCTTCGCGAGGATCCTCAGTTGCTGGCAAGGAGCGCCTGCGGCGCTCCATGCCAGCAACTGAGAACCTGGCACAGTGCCCTCGCTGCACGAGCCGCGGCCCTCGCTACGCGAGGCCCGCGACTCGCTACGCGAGTCGCGGCCCTCGCTTCGCGAGGCCCGCGTCTCGCTGCGCGAGCCCCGGCTCTCGCTTCGCGAGGGCCGCGGGATCGCTACGCGAGCCCGCAGCGTTAGCAACAACTCGTACGCTCACAACTATATATGTGATATATATATATATATATATATATATATATATATATCCAACCATTATATAATGATCAATAAACATGTCGAATTATCTTGTACAATGGGCCTATTCACTTAATAGCAAGTGTGAAATATAATCATTAAAGAAAGAAGAGAAAGTCAGTCATTATAGCAATTGTGTATCTCCCCACAGGGAAAAATCACATTATGAGAATGACATAGTAACAGCAAATGCTTAAAAATTTACTTTTATTGATCACCACTAAAATCAACATTAAAAAACGATGATTATTACAGCTAAAAACAAATTGCTGTACCAAAATATTATAAGGTATCAATCGAGGTATAACAGAATTATCTTTTGAAGGTAAAGTGCTTCAAAAGACCCAAATAAGGTGCTTGTTACATCTGTCACAAGCAATAACCACAATTTTCAGTTTGAATAGTAGAGGTGGATCCATCACATATATAGTTGTGAGCATGCAAGTTGTTGCTAATGCTTGCGGGCTTGCGAAGCAAGGGCCACAGTTGCTGGCAAGGAGCGCCGCAAACAACATACGAGACACGTTAACACACATTACGGACTCGCAAAAATCAGCCGCAACCTGCGTACATGAAAAAGTGAAAAACACAGTAAATACACACAACACATACATAAAAAGCTTACCTACAGCAAGAGGGAGCATCCAGGACCTCAAAAAATTAAGTTACACCTTCATTTAACTCAAAATAAAAGAGTTTAGACACTAAAAAATTCTCTAAGCGAGAGACAAAATGGCCGCTGAACAAAATGAAAACGAGGCTACAACACTCTAAACACGCAAAACACCACAAGAAACATGCAAAACACCACAAAACACCTACGGATATTCCGCTACAGACGTATATCACACATTACCCGCCATTTTAGAACAATGCGGAAGTACACAACTACGCTAGCGGTTTGGTCTCGCGCACGCACACTATTACACTGCACACATTCATGACGCTTACACAGCAGCTCCACACCACTAATGCTGCAGCAACATCAAAACAGATTGTCAGCTCTTCAACACAATGCTTCCTGCATATATTACTTCAAAATAGGTAAAGTATATTACTTTATGAATCTATTAGTTATTTTATTATTATACACCAAATAGCATTAGCTCACTTATAATTTCATTGCCGTCATTTTTTGACGGGCAATTCGCTAGTATTAATTAATTGTTGTGGTGAACTATCTACTCATAAGGTCCACAACACAAGCTGGGATGCCGTCCCATGCTGATGATAGGCAGTAACAGCTGTCCGTGGGTATGATTCCCAGCTTGTGTATAATCCAACCTTGGCTTTGCATAAAAGCTGTGTAATGCAGCGTGCATAAGCTTAAAGGAAGTAGCAAAAAAGTAGAGGACAGAACAAGTATCCTTTAGAATATAAGTGCACACCCTCTGCCCAAGTAACAATATAGAGCAACAAAAATATAAAACTTAACGTTTATTAATGTTTTTAAAAAATGTTATTAAAATATTGAAATTCTGACGAGATAAAGTTGGTAGGGGAATTAAAAATTCTTTGTATATTAGCTTGCATTATGAGACTAAATTGATTAGAATAAGCCCTATATCCTCATTGTATAGAGTGATAATACAATGGTGGATAACAAAGTGCATTCCGTGTAGTGAAATACAAATGAGTTGCAGAGGCATAGGTCCAGATCTAAGACCTATGTGTTTGCACTGATATATATTGCACTTTATAAAAAAGTGTCTAGTGCTTATAGTAATAATGTGATAATTGCACTTATAAATATTGCGCCTTCATGTAGTGTGTCAATATAAGTTAAATAAATAAATAGATATAGTAATATAATAATATTGGATACAATAAATATAGTGCTAGTGCTTGCTGAGGATGTTAGGGTATTCTCAAGTCATATGTATTTGTCCTATATTATAAGGTAAAGCCCAATGTTACAATGATAGTATGATTGTGTATTCCCCTACACAATCTATGGAGCTAAGTTGCCCAGTTTCTTCCACACTATAGTTTTAATTCTATAATAATTCATTGAATTGTAGTTAAATGTGGATGATATTTATGAATCGTTTCTCATAGATGGTTAGTCTGTATTATTACAAAGCGCCTAAGCTCCAAACAACTAACCGTGTGTTGCCTATGCGTCTGCGTGTGACGTCATAGGGCGACGTCGCGGCATTGTACGTGCAACACGACGCACGTTTCTGTGGATGTCATTAGGGGTTACCGGGAGAATGTCAGAGGAGCTATTTATGCTCCTTGGTTGCAGTAGCAACATCAAAATTTTTAAAATATATGAATGATTACAGTTATTAAAAGAATATAGTTTAAAATACATGTATATATGGAGAGAAATGAATTAGACTTAGAGAATCGGGTTTTCATTTATATTAGCTTTATTGTAATGCAGTTGTAGATATAGCAGAAATAAAAGAGGAAATTTATCTTTTATATAGTACAGCATTTGACACTTTATATATATATTATGTTAAAGTATATTTAAAGTGCTTATTATTGAAGATTACCATTATAGATGATTGTTGTTGTCCAAGAGAATGTAACTTAATTCTCTATAGTTAACCATCAAGAAGAGTACATATATATATTATTATTGTTGTGTATTTTATTATTTCTAGTATTAAATATACTTCTCTATGTGGTGTAGTTGGAAATATATTATATGCCTCTATATGTTGTAATTATTGAGGCATATGTTTGCATAATATATTATTTCCAGAATCAAAATGTATAATGGTACATTAATAATACATAAATACCTTTTAATATACTAAAACAAATACCTTAAATAAACGGGGTGAAGGTAAAACCATCATTAAAGCCCCAAGGTTTTTTAGTTTTAAGTGTAATAATCCAGTAGGCCTCCTTTTTTAATAATTCCTAGTCAATATTGCCTCTTCTAATGTTGTTTTTAATACCGTCAATGGCTATAAATTATATGTTTTTAAGATCTCCATTATGCTGGGAATTTACATGGTTGGCCACTGGTGTATCCTATTCTTTGGTAATGCTGTATATATGTTCTAATATTCTCTGCCTGAATTCTCTACAGGTTTTGCCTATGTATTTCATCCCACATTTGCAAATCATGAGATATATCACCCCTACAGTTTTACACGTCATTAGATGCTGAATCTTGAAATTCTCAATTCCATCTTTTGAGAGGAATGTTTTGGTGGTATTTACATATTTACATGCTTTGCATGATTAGCATTTGTAACAGCCTTTCGTTCTATTAAGCCAGGTATTATTTTTAGTACTTTCTAAATGGCTTCTAGATAGCATATCTCTCAAATTGGTTGATCTTCTACTAGTGATTTGGGCCTGGTTACTTAAAAATGGTCTTCAATTATCATCGTCTAATAGGATCTTCCAATGGTCATTGAATATTTTTCTAATTTCATGCCATTTACCATTATAAGTACCTATGCATCTAACCACTTCATCTTGTTGTTTATTCTTATTCAATAACAGTAGATATCTATCTACTGCTTTGGCCCTTTGATATGCTCTCTTTAGGGGTTTGTTCTTATACCCCCTTTCCTTGAAGTGTTGTTGTAATTCTCTGGCTTCCATCTCAAAATTAATTTGACTGGAGCAATTTCTTTTAATTCTTAGATATTGCCCCACTGGTATCCCTTCAATTAATGATTTGGGATGGCTACTGCTCGCTTGTAACAGACTATTCGTGGCTGTTGGTTTTCTATATGTGGTAGTCTGAAGTTTACCATTGTCTGACTTTGCAATTTTCAAATCCAGAAAAGGGATTTCATTCTCACTTTTTTCTGAAGGTAAGTATAGTCCCATATTATTTTTATTGAGTATATCAATAAAATCCTTTAGATCTTTTTGGTTCTTATTCCATACTAGCAAGATATCATCTATAAATCTTATCCATAATTCAATATACTTAGTATATTGGTCCAATTGGTCAGTAAATACAATTTGCTCTTCCCACCAGCCTAAATATAAGTTGGCATATGTGGGAGCACATGCTGTACCACATATTTGCTGGTAGAATTTATTGAGAAAAACAAAATAATTGTGAGTTAATGCGAACTCCAGCAGATTTAATATGAATTCATTGTGATTGGAATATTGAGTACCTCTTTTTGATAAGAAGTAACTCACTGCTTCTATACCTCTTTGGTGTTGTATGTTTGTATAAAGAGATTCAACATCTAGAGATACCAAAAGTGCTTCTTTATTGATTGAAACATCATTTAGTTTCAGTAGAACATCTTTTGTGTCTTTTACATGTGATGCTAATGTAATCACAAATTCTTGTAACATGGAGTCCACATATTTACTGGGGTTCTCTGTTATACTCTCAATGCCTGACACAATTGATCTACCCGGAGGTTTTTGGGGATTGTGTAGGGGAATACACAATCATACTATCATTGTAACATTGGGCTTTACCTTATAATATAGGACAAATACATATGACTTGAGAATACCCTAACATCCTCAGCAAGCACTAGCACTATATTTATTGTATCCAATACTATTATATTACTATATCTATTTATTTATTTAACTTATATTGGCACTTAACACTTTATGAAAGAGTAATATACACTACATGAAGGCGCAATATTTATAAGTGCAATTATCACATTATTACTATAAGCACTAGACACTTTTTTATAAAGTGCAATATATATCAGTGCAAACACATAGGTCTTAGATCTGGACCTATGCCTCTGCAACTCATTTGTATTTCCCTACACGGAATGCACTTTGTTATCCACCATTGTATTATCACTCTATACAATGAGGATATAGGGCTTATTCTAATCAATTTAGTCTCATAATGCAAGCTAATATACAAGGAAGCCCATAATAATTTCTAATTCCCCTACCAACTTTATCTCGTCAGAATTTCAATACTTTAATAATAAAATTTAAAAACATTAATAAACGTTAAGTTTTATATTTTTGTTGCTCTATATTGTTACTTGGGCAGAGGGTGTGCACTTATATTCTAAAGGATACTTGTTCTGTCCTCTACTTTTTTGCTACTTCCTTTAAGCTTATGCACGCCGTAACTTGCACCATTGCTCAACTGAATAGCACCGGATTTGTAACCGACCGTCAGCCCGCAACAGGCTCGCAGACATTCCAACCTATATAATACAAGATGCAGCCTTGGAATTGAATGAGGCTCTTTGTCTATATTGTGTAGTGCACCACAGTTGTATATTTTCTTTATATTTGTTGGTTGGCCTGCCCTCTCTTCCCTTGGATGTTTTGTGTTCTGGAAGTCAAGTTGTAACCATCTGGGCAGCTCTTTTTTGTCTCTTTAAACTTTACCCCCTCCCCCCCAGATTATTTTGGCTCCTAATCAGTGATAATCTTAAATTAGGAAAAAACATTGTATACATCTTTATATTACAATGTGAAAGATATACATGATGAAATAAACAATAAGGTTTTGTAGGTTTCCCGATACATTTTAAACAGGGTTGTATGAAAGCTATTCAAGGAATGGAGTGTAGCCATTCTGCTGCCCTTGGTCACCTTGTATTATCTCATACCTTGTAACTCTCCTTTTTTGGGGGAGACAGTGCCTCTTTTCAGGGGAAAACTCCCTGGCCCTCTTGGCATATAATATGTTCCTCTTTTCAAGAAAATCCTCAAATTATAAAGAGAAAACCAGTTGTTCCATCCCTGACCATGCCCCAATTCTCTGGTCCCTCTTGTTTTTTTGTCTCAAAGTCTCAGAGAAAGATATAATTCTGGAGTGTCAGTTATTCAGAATTTATGTCTGTATGGATCTTTTGACATATAATAAGTGTGTGTTTCCAAAATGTAATTTACAGATCATACATAATTGTAGTTATCACATATATATAGTTGTCGTAATTGCGAGTTTGTTGGTAACACAATGTTAAATATTGATGGCCTCATGCAGCAAGGCCTGCAGTTGCAGGCTGTATCTGCGGGCCTGCAATGAGCGCCGAAGTGGCTCATTGCAGGGCTTGTGATGAGCGCCGCAGGCATTCTTCGCGAGGCATGCATGTAGGACTTTAAAACAGATTGAAAACGGCCTCAAGATGAGCGCCATAGGCGCTCATTGCGAGGCTCGCAGCCCTTTGTGGGAGCAATAGTGCCTTTTCAGGGTCCCTCTAAGGTCCTCTGTCCGGTCAGAGATGTCATTTGCCCCATTACGCTCCACCGATGGAGGATGGAAAGAGATTGAAGATGCCCATAACCAAAGCCAGTAACACTTTACCGAAGCCAGTAACACTTAACCTAAGCCAGTAACATTTAGCCAAAGCCTGTAACTCTAAAGACCACCAAAAAATGAAAAATAATGTACAAAATAAACTAAAAACCTCACACACAACTCAGGGGGACATCCAGGGAGCCTGTGAGTGAGGTTGCAAGCTAATTTGAGACCTAATTGCCATTTTCCAAAAATAGAAAATCGTCTAAACGAGGAAAAAAATGGCTGTGGGAAACCGTACATTTTCTCAAACTGGATCAAAACGAGACCGAAGCCAGTAACACTTAACCAAAGCCAGTAACATTTAGCCGAAGCCAGTAACACTTAACCCAAGCCAGTAACACTTAACCAAAGCCAGTAACACTTAGCTGAACAACGCCAGGCAAGCAGGACTTTGCGATGAAGGCGGTTGCACAACATGCGATGAGCGCCGAAGGTGTTCAGATAGGGCAGAGCCTCGCATTGTGTGGCAAACAGCAAAGCCAGCCTTAACATTTTCTTGCTGTCATTTTTGACGGGCAAGTCGCTAGTTATACATAATAGTGTAACGTTTTAAAAAAATATGTTTCGCTCTTTACCGTTTTTATGGGGGGGTTGGTATGGAATCACCATAGGATGTGAAGGAGAGTATAACTAGACAACAGGGAAGGATAGAGGAGTGAGAGAGGAGAAGGGCTGAAAGTGAGAGAGAGAGAGCGAGAGAGAGGGGAAGAGGACAATAAATTTGAAATAAATAATAAATAGTGATAAAAAGATTTGTACGAGTGAAAATATAAGTGTAGATGAGATGGGAGGTGATAAAAGAAAATGGAAAAAATATGGAATAAGAAAAAAAGAAAAGAAGGTATTTGAAAATGGTAGAAAGGGAGGAGTGAGAAAGGAAAGAGTATTGAACCAGAAGAAGAGAGGGACAAAGGAGGCATGAATATAGAAAGGTATAAGAGAGAGGAGGAAGAAAAAGAGGCTAAAATACTTGTCATGCGTTATAGTTAATTTCTAAACTTGTATCTAACAGATAATAACCTCATTATACACTGCATATAATATTCATTATGAAGCCAACATCAGTAGTATATAAGTAATACTGAAATATAACATGTTCATATTGTTTATAAAATATAAATGTTTGGGAAAACTATGTTTATTTGACACAGCTAATTGTTAAGATAATTTTCCAGCAACAAGTAGACTCTCAAATTCCAGAATACATCATTCTCAGTGTTGCACGATAGTATTACCCATACACAACTCCTTTGAGAGAATATGCAGCAATTTGCATGTTAATATTTAAATATGGGTGTCAATCACAATGCTAGCTGTTCAGTTACTAAGAACAGTTGCCAATAATCCCTGTATCATTATAGAAACCATAATTAGCAGTGTGTATTTGTTATAAGTAAACAATATGCAAGAATTGTACATTATTTCTAGTTTATAATTTATTATTTATACTTGTTGAACTCAAGTGTTTATTATAGTATGTTGTAGATCTTTAATGAGATATGATAATAAACTCAAGATACAAATTACAAATGATTTACATGTCTGTATGTTTACCCATCATTACCATTCTCCGTTCTTTATTCAAAAACTTTTTTTTTACATAATAGGATCACATGGCTCCCACTGTTGTAACATGAAATAGGTTATTTCCCTCTAAACAAAGATATGTATTCTAGTACCAATGCCTCTCCTAGTACCCAAATATCATTATTTTGAAGGAAACTAAATGTATAGACAACCCCCTGTCTCCCAACCTCAAGATAAAAACCCTGAGTGTCTGTACTACACAATATGGCCCCCCATCCAATCTATAATGCAGACATTTATGGTGCAAGGTGATTATTTACAAACCTACCTATCCCTGTTGTTCAATGCTGGGTAAATACAGTTGTAAACAGAATAAAATGAGTTGCGTTGGCAAATTAGGTCTAGCTGTCACATTCAAATTTCCCTCCAAGCCATCCCAATGCTTCATGCAAGTTACTTTGTGTAAGCCCTTTTTTCCTCCCCAATCCTACACATACTGATGACTACCTGTAAATAGTGAACATCAAATTTTCGGTTCGCGAACAGCGGACGCAAACTTCCAGCAAATGTTCGCGAACGGGCGAACCCGGCGAACCGCCATAGACTTCAATAGGCAGGCGAATTTCAAAACCCACAGGGACTCTTTCTGGCCACAATAGTGATGGGAAAGTTGTTTCAAGGGGACTAACACCTGGACTGTGGCATGCTGGAGGGGGATCCATGGCAAAACTCCCATGGAAAATTACATAGTTGATGCAGAGTCTGGTTTTAAGCCATAAAGGGCATAAATCACCTAACATTCCTAAATTGTTTGGAATAACATGCTTTAAAACATCATGTATGATGTTGTATCGATCAGGTACTGTAAGGGTTACACCCGCTTCACAGTAACAGACCAATCTCCCCGTTTAATGCACCGCAAACAACTGCAAACAGTCCCTTTGCACATCCGCAAACTCCCCATTTGCACAAGGTTGGATACTAAGTTAGCCATGTCCCGTTCCTTGTCCTCACTGATGTCATTGAAGGTCTCTTCCTCCACCCAGCCACCAAGGGTCCCCAAAAGGTAACAACAAGCCCCCTGGGACGCCTGCTGTGTTTGGTCTTCCACCGACTCAAAGCCACCTTCCTCCTCTGACTCCTCTTCTTCAGACTCCCAGAGTCTGGGGGCTTCCACTGCCCAGCATGGAAGATTATACACAGATCAGAGTCTGGGGGCTTCCACTGCCCAGCATGGAAGATTATACACAGGTCAGAGTCTGGGGGCTTCCACTGCACAGCATGGAAGATTATACGCGTTGCCTCCGTCTGCGTTATTATAAGGTGTGTACTGTTAAGTAGTACTATTCCTATCGGTTTAATCCCTGTTACGTCCACTATCAGGGGACGTGTATATGGCATGGATTTTTGGAAGCAGGAGATGGAAAAAGATGCTTGGTCGGTCCTCCCACTTCAAATTTGGGGCACTGCGCGTGCAATCTAAGGTGCCAGCAGATATGAGTGTCACTGTGCACTGGCAAAAGTTGGCAGAGCTGATGCAATAGGCTTCACACACATGCCTGTAGGCAGGCAACTGATATTCAATCGATTACAGTCAAAAAAGTGTTGTTTTATGTCACTGAGCACAATATAAGCTGTGAGCCTGACACAGGCAGGCAAGTGAAATTAGATTACAGGAAAAAAATGGTTGTTTTCAATGTATGTTACACCACCAGGTATGAGTAGTGAAAATAAGCACAATATAAGCTGTTAGGTGTTAGCCTGTCACACACACACGCTGGCAGGCAGGCATAGATTACACACAAAAAATGATAAAATAAAATAAATGATGTTCAAAGTTTCCTCAATGATAAAGTATAGGGGGCGAACCATAAAGCGCATGTGTTTGCCGTTCGTGGCGGACGCGAACATGTGAAAATCACCGCGAATAGTTCTCAGGCGAATTGTTCGGGACATCACTACCTGTAAAGCAGAAAAATGCCTCTGAAAATGATTTAGGTGTCAGATCTGATGCTATAAACTATCTAATACCTCAGTAAAGTTGGATGTGAGACTTGATTTTTCATATCCAACACAATTAAGGTGCTAGAAAGATGCACCCTAACACACTACATATTTCAAATACTTAGGGATCTCATGGATACTCTGGTCAGTACCCCTGACACCTTTGAGCCCAGGGATACTCAGGATTCCCCCATTTAAAGTACATTAAATGGGGGAACCCCAGGGATTCCCTCCTCCCACTTGCAGAAGGAGACCCCCATGATTCCCTCCCCTGCTAACCCCCGTTCCACACATTCATTCTATAACCATTGGGGTCTATTGAGGGTTAATTTTAAGATACCATGGGGGCCCTATAAGGGTTTCATTTCTTTGTACCATAGGGTTCCCTTGAATGCTTAAATGTATAGGGTTGCTTACAAGAGCCATTAAAGACCTCAGTGGCATATTGGACTTATTTGTAGCTACCAGAGTATTTACCAGACCTCTGTGGATGTTACATTTAGATGCCACAGAGGTCCTTACAGGCCATGGTGCATTTGACCTAGTTTACTGGAGGGTTTGTAGGAGATCCGATTGGGATGGATAAATAGCTTGCATATCCAGTTGGAATGGGGCCCTAGGTTTGTATGGAACAATGTGCACATAAATGTGTTTTGTTAACATATTTATTCACATATAATTTATTATGGTGGTAACACTATCTAAGTGTGCCTGCCTGTTAAGTTTGCCATGTTCCTGCACTGCACAACATGGTAAAACATTCCTACAAAGATGACATGCACCAGTTGCTTTGTCCCTTGGGGACAGGAGCAGCCATTTTCTTCTCTGATTGGCTCAATTATTATCATTTCTTGTACACAACACTAGGAGATGTAGTCTTATATTTAGATCAATTAATATGAAGTACAGACTAAAGAACCGCAAGCCCCGGAAATAGGCGGAGATTGACATTATGTCTGAATGTGAGATGATAGATTGGATAACGTTTCAAGGTAAGGTATTTATAATATACTTAACCCAATATCTGCTAGTGCAAAACAACAGAGTAGCTTTGGTAATGGAAAGTTGAACTGAGTAACATACTATTATAGCAGCTAAAGAGTTAAAAAAAAAAACTTTTTTAATTGAACTGCAGTGCTCCTTTAAAATGCATTTTCTTCTATTTTGGTATCATAATATTTAGAAATCAGTGAATATTCTTCTAATAATTTTCCAGACCACAAATAATACTATAAACTGTGCAAGGTAAGGATTTTTAAAGAAGAGAAAGAGAGAAATAAGTGATAGAACTAGAAGAGTTCATGTTTTTGGCTGGAACCTTTTCTCTAAATGAAGCAAGACAGAGAGAAAGAGAGAGAGAGAGAGAGAGAGAGAGAGAGAGAGAGAGAGAGAGAGAAAGAGATAAGTGATAAAGGATTAGAAGAATTTATGATTTTGCTGGACCATTTCCTAGCAATGGATAGATGGAATGGAGTAATGGACCAGGAGAGCCCAGAGACAGAGAGAGGGGAGTTACAAAGCATCAAGAGAGTTCATTATTTTGCTTGATCCTCTCCTTGAAATGGAGATAGAAAAATGAGTGAATGTTCCAGAAGAGTTCATTAATTTGCTAGGACATTTTCTAGGATTGGAGAGAAAAAGAGAAAAAGGGTGACAAAGCATCAGGAGAGTTCATGATTTTGCTGGACCCTTTCCTGGTTGAAAAACAAAGAGGAAATGTAGCAGTGAGAAGAAAATGACAGAGAGGAGGCAGATAAAGAAGAGGTGATGGAGTATTTGGTGGCGAAGAGTAAAAAAGCTTTATAGCATTGTGGCAATTTCCATTCCATGTTTCTGTATAAAGCAGATGCAGCATGACTGTGGTGTATGAAAAGGTTCATTCAAATACAACCAGCTGAAGTTAAATTGCTTTGCACAGATAACAGATTGGCAGCGCCGAAAATCAGCTCCTGTGATTAAAAGTCTCTCAGCCTTGTTAATGCGGAGATGTGCAGAAACTAGCATTTAATTTAATGAAATCCATTAGTAAATGACTGTGCAAGAATGATTTCCTGATTTTAAATGCACTCTAACTCAGCATAAAAATGGAGGCCACATCCATGTGAATGACATGCTCAACCAAAAAAAGGTAAACTTTAAAAGTAATTGAAGATGTGAATGCTTTTAGTGATGCTTTCTATATTTTTATTTATTTTGATGTATATGGTGCCTTTCTCAAATGAGCTGTTTTGTATATTGCATGCATGTTTGTATTTGCTTTTGCTTCTAATATATCCATTAAACAATTAAAACAAAAATCACAATGTATTTGTGATGAAAACTTGAGAGGGCAATTTGTAGATCCTAGAGAGTATATTATTATCTAAACTCCCTGTATTAGGGATATCAACACCAGGGCCGCTATCATAAATATTTGGACCCAGTACAAATGTGCTAACCATAACCACACGCGCATTTTCCCCATGTCTGTGCACCACTAATATATATATATATATATATATATATATATATATATATATATATAGTAACAAAGTTGTACAGAGATATGGGAGAGTTCTAGATGGCAGAAATGATAGCCTGGACTGGATAGAGACATTTGCCCAGTACTGCAGGTGTTAAAAAGTGCCTTTTGAAACCAATTAACGACAAGTACCAAGGTACCACTGTATGTCTACAGAAAAGTTAGCGCTCTGACAGAGATAGGACTGTTTATTTTATGCTTTTGGTATGTTATTATGTATTACTGGCAATAAGTATAGTAAAAATTGGAAAGAAAATTATTATTATTATCTTTAATTTGTAACATGCTAACATATGGGTTACGATCAAGGCAAAACAATTGCAGTATTAAGACGTTGCAAAGGGTTTTGGTGAGGTACAGGAGAGTGAAAGATACATTGAGCAGGTTAATGGGGAAGGTGGTAGGCTTCCTTAAACAGATGCATTTTTAGTGAGGATATGAAGGTTTTGAGGCAGGGAGATAGTTAAGTGGAGTGAGGCAATGCGTTCCAGAGAATAAGGGGCAGTACGAGAAAAGTCCTGAAGGCAGGAATGAAAAGGTTATAAGAGAGATGGAAAGAAGAAGGTTGTTAGCAGAACAAAGAGGGTGGGTGGGGGAGTATTTGAAGATGAGGGCAGAGATATAAGGGGGTGATCTGTTGAGGGCTTTGTAAGTTAGGGACAATATTATACATTTTAGAGAGAGTGTTTTAGAATCTTGTTGTGTTTTGTGTGAAGTAGTGACATATTTTGGTGATGTTTTCTAGATAAAGCAGGCAGGATTTTGTTAGTGACTGTATGTGAGGAATGAAAGAGAGGGCAGGGTCCACAGTGAGAGAGATGTGAGGGATTGACGCTGAAGTAGAGAGTGGGAAGATTAGAAGTTCGGTCTTGGACATGTTGAGTTTGAGGTGGTGGGTGGACATCCAGGAGGATATGCTTGAAAGGCAGTTGGAGACATGTGTTAGAAGAGACAGACAGGTGTTAGAAGAGAGGGGAATAGGTATGGTACTGAAAAGTAGATTTGTGTGTAATCTGCATATAGATGATACTGAAATCCAAAAGATTTTATTAAAGTTCCAAGTGAGGATGTATAGATGGAGAAGAGGAGGGGGCCTAGGCCTGAACATTGTCGTACACCAACAATCATAGAATAAGGAGAAGAAGAGGTCCCGGAGAAGTAGACCCTAAATGTTCTATCTTGAAGGTATGATTTGAAACAGGCGGGAGCAGTGTCTCGGATGCAGAGGGAGCAGAGGATTTGGATTGGAAGAGGGTAGTCAACTGTGTCAAAGGCAGCAGAGAGATCTAGAAGACGTATAATAGAAAAGTGACCCTTTAACTTGGCAGGGAGCAAGTCATTAGTGACTTTTGTGAGTGTGGAGTGTTGGGGCCGGAAGCCTTATTAGAAGGTGTCAAGAAGGGAGTTGGAGGAAATAAATTGGGTAAGGCAGTTGTAGACGAGCCGCTCAAGTAGTTTGGAAGCCTGGGGAAGTAGAGAGATAGGGCAATAGATGCAGAATCAGAGGGTTTCTTAAGAATGGGTGTAATTATGGCGTGTTTTAGAGAGGACGGAAATGTGCAATGTGCAAGTATTTATGGAAAGGTTGAAGATGTGTCTGAGAGCTGGGATAAGTGTGGTAGAGAGGGGAGGGATTAGCTGTGATGGAAATAGGATCCAGAGGACAGGTAGTAAGGTCAGTGGTTTAAAGGAGGCTGGAGACTTTGTCCTCAGTTACAAGGTCAAATGAGTGATTAGTGGCTGTGGGATTGTGGAAGGGAGAAAGGTGGGTGTTCTTGGTTAGTTAAGAGGATGGAATGTGTAAGTCAGGATGAGAGGAGAATCTGTTGCAAATGTTTTCAATGTTATGCTTAAAATGGCTGGCAAAGTCTTCAGTTGTCAGGAAGGGATGGGAGGTGGTGGTGGATGGAGGAGAGAGTCGAACTGATGTGAAATAGTGCTGTTTGTCAAGGTTGTGGGCATTGAAGCCTCCTGTGTGGTGGTGTTCACGACTAAAGATGTGAGGGTTAATTTGGCACAATATATACAGTATATATATATATATATATATATATATATATATATATATATATAATAGTACATCTGTGTTCACATTTGAATGTCTAAAACAAGTAAAAAAAACTGCTTCCAGCTCAGAATTCCGAGAAAAACAGTAATTACACTGCATTCTGGGAAGGTGAGCAAGGACATGCAAATGTGTCCACAAATGCCTCGCTCTTCAATCCATAAACAATACCTTTGTCCGCTACATTACACAGCCTGTATGCAAAGCCATGGTTGGATTATACACAAGCTGAGAATCCTATTCACATACAGCTGTTTAAAGCTTACTGGCTATTATCAGCATGGGGCGGGATCTCAGCTTGTGTTGTGGGCCTTATGAGTAGATAGTTCACCACAACAATCATTTATAATATGGTGGGCAAAAGAGCGATAGAAGCCCTCCACCGTACAGTAGTACAGTAAATAAATAGTACATCTGGGTTCACATTTGAATGTCTAAAACAAGTTAAAAAACCTGCTTCCAGCTCAGAATTTTGAGAAAAAAAGTTATTGCACTGCATTCTGGGAAGCTGAGCACATATATATATACACACAATAATGGGTTGTAATTTGCTAACTAGGATCTGTGTTGTTTAACTTTAATGAAGATTGCTCTAGTGCTTCTGAGTGATTCTCAATATATCTCCTAAATGCAAATGGGTAGGAATTGTTAATGGAACACCATAATCTGCTAAAGCTTAAATATTTTAACTGTATTTTGGAATTACCTCTCAGAGCAGCTAAATTGCTGATTTTGTGTGATAATATTACCGAAGGAAGTGCTCTGCCTATAGCCATGGCTTCTTTCACACAAATCACATCCTATAACTAATTCATGGCGTTTAGCTGTGCTTCGTTTCACTGACAGTTCCTCATACCCAGCATGCCATTTACAAATTGATTTCTGAGGTCACATTTTATTGTATTTGCTCGGAATGTTTAAATTATTTTTGCTCTGGCATGATTAATTTTAGGGGACATTTAATTATGGCTGTCGTACTGAAAGATGAAGTTTGGAAACTGAATAATGTTCTGAATCTGTCCTTTGATATTTGGGTTGATGAGTTTTGAATGTCAAGAAGACATGTCTGAAAAAAAGTTAAATATAAATTTGCCACAAATCGGTTGCCCTCACGATTTTTTGGAATTGATTTTCTAAATCTTAAAGGACTATGGCAGACATTTTGTTCTTTGTAGCAAGTGAAAGAGGGTATTTGAAAACATTCACAGTGGATTTTTTTTTATAAAGACCCAAGAGCATAATAAATGGTTTTGGTTGGAATGTGTAATTGTGATTGGTGGCTTGTAACTTTCAGCCAACGCGCAGGCATATAAGCATATGAGTCAAACCTATTCACCAGTAATACCTTCTTACAGTGCATATTCAGTACATGTTGCCCCAAACAGCCAATGAGCAATAATATAGCTGTATGAATCAAACCTGTCTGGGAATCAGATCTGTTGTCTCAGGTATTCTATGTACAAGGACACATTCCCTATTATATTCAATGAAGTTTAAGCAGGTTTTACAAAATTATTAAAATATTGTCTTAAAATTCATATGAATTGAGTTCCATGTCCTTTTAAGGATACATCTGAACAGCAATCTTTTTAGTACAAAGTAATTAAATATTTTTTTTCCAGTTTACATTATAATAGTTTATAGTGAAGTTCAGTAGGTGTTATTTATTTTCTAATAGAATGGCTACTATAGAATGTAATATTCTGCAGTTAATTGGAATGGTGTTGTGATAGCATTTAGGTCAGTGTCAGGATGCAAAGTAGTTTCATTGTGCTCATTAACCTTATTGAGGCAGCGCTAATTGTGCCTCTTCAGGCCAACTATTTTCCACTTATTCATTTAAATTTATTTTTCAATCATTAAAACAACAGTCCATGTAGCTACCACAAAATACAACAACAACAGAACTTTGTATTTATGTGCTAAAGTGATAGTCTAATAGGGAACCCCTGAATCAGATTTGCATATATGGCACACCTAGACACAAATTTGTTAGCCACTCACTGGGTGTACAAGCGCATGCTACTCCACCAAAACTTGTAGGACTGAAAAACAGCTGTGTGTGCTGCACTCATTCTAATATATGTGGGCTGGAAAAGAGATAATTTGGATATTCAAATAGATACAGACATAAATTAACCATCATAACATATAATAAAATGCCTGACTTTATTTTGACCTCACAATATAAATCTTACTTTCCTCTTACAGGCTAGGGCAAGACTCCCTGCTTTTTACTCACTAAACAGATCTGAGGGGGTGAATTCCTAGTTGACCATTTTGGAGACCCATAAAAAGGATGAGTAGGCCATGCTGGTAAGCTGTTTATGGTGTTTTTTAAGCAGTGAGCAGTGAGAGGCAGGGCTAGCGCAATGAAATGATACCTCCTGCATGTGAGTGTACATGGAGGAGAATGGTGGTGGAGATACAGTGAGCTTGACCATGAGCTCCAATGCCCTGTTTGTTTCACTATAATGCAGTACATTGCAAGCCTGCCACTTCATTCCCCACTCCACCCACAAATAAAGAACATGCTCCTGGCTAGAGAAAACAGGAGTTATGTGTTAAAAATAAGTAAACTGAATTTACATGCATTGTTATGGAAATGAGACACGCCTCCCGATTTGCCTAGTGATAAATCCAGCCATGCCCATAATACATCTTGCTCCCTCCTACTGATAATTCTTCCTTGCAGTGACAATCCCATGCTGATTACTCAACCAATCATATATCATTTCCCAGTATATTTTCAGACAAAACAAGGGAAAGATCTCATGAGAGAAATACATGTTAAAATATAACTTTTATTATTATTATTTTTAAAATAATAAACCTAATTTAAAACATGTAAAAACATACAGGTCTTGACTAGAGCTTTGGGACTAGCATTGGAATGAGGCAGCATGTAGTCAGTGCTTCTCTTCCCTTTATGTTTAGATAAAATTAGCCCTTTTGTTTTACTTGTTGTTTTACTTGCTGATGCCGAATAGAGATACAGAAAATGTGCCTCACAATGTCTTTTTAAACTACACTGACATTCTTGGCATAACTATATGAGGGAACCACAAATTGATCTCATGGCTGTAATAAAAAGTCTTGCACACACCACAAACTCAATCATAATTTATATTCTTTTCCCTTTTGGCTTCTAAACAAAGACACAGAATATTTGTTTTGTCTAAAACATCAAATAAACCACAAGCAGCGTGTTCATTTGTGTAGAGAGGTATTGTGTGGTTTTTGCAGTGTCATCCCGTTTGTGAACTCAATTTTTTGCAGGTTTGTCTAAAAATCAAACCAGATTGTGACTAGTAGTAGATGAATTAATAGTAGATGAATAAAAATGAGATTAATATATGATAACCCTGAATTTTTTCAAAAAAGTGCTTTTAGATATAATTTAATGAAGGACTGCTGTCCTAATTGGGTCCTCAGGTGCCGGCTCCTGGAGTGAAACGCTATCAAGAGCATTGGTTCTCAACAGCCTATCCCTGAATCCTCTGGGACACAGAGGAAAGAGGACAGTTTAATACTTTACATTACCATTAACATCTAACATTGATTAACATATCTGCAGTTAAAATATACTTTATTAAGCTCAGTGTAGAACTAAATGAACATTTAATGTGTCACATGTAGTATCACCATGTTAAATATGTACTCTGAGTATTCCCCAAGAACTTTGGAAGTTGATCAGCCCATCCCCAGATCAAAGAGATTCAGAACCACGCATACCCCCATAACTCAAATGCTGACACAACAAAGTATCTAACCAAGTTACAGACAACCAACTGCACTTCAAGTATTAATATAAAAATCTAAATTATAAATAGGCCACACTTTTATTGGTTAGACAGAGAAAAATCTGTAATTCCCTATGTTAAATGAGTTGAGCTAAGGTGGAATTGAGCAAATGTCCAAGAGACATATATGGCCATTGAGGCTGTGTATCCAATTTAAAGAATCGTTGTAGTTATATTTTTAAAATGTACTGTTTTGAAGAACTTTAAAAAGGCAGAATGTTTTTAAAAGGAAACAACAAAACCTCTGTTTTATTATATTGACATTTTGGTTTTAGAAGATCAGTTTCCTTAGGTGGGAGGAGACTAGAGAGGAAGTGACTGTCTGTGCAATGCAAATGCGAATATTGCATTAAAACTCCCAGTGCTCTGGTCAGGACTACGAGAAACGTATTATTTGGCAAGGAGACAAGTGACAGAGAGCAGCAGACAAGAAAACAAAATGGAGGCCTATAATAAACTATAATAGTTGTCAAATATGCAAATGTGTCCATAATACCATTGTTAATTTACATTGTGGCGCTCATCGCAAAGCCCGCAGAAGTTAGGCTGCAATGAGCGCCAAAAGCGCCCACTGCAGGCCTTGCGATGACTCTCCCTAATGTTAATAAGGCGATGGGAAAAAGACCCCCGGATGCATTAGATACATTGGATTTAATAATAAATAATCATCATCAACTATAATAGTTGTCAAATATGAAAATGTGTCCATCACACCAATGTTAAATTACACTGCGATGAGCACGCAAACTCACAATTCCGACTACTCGCGATGAGCGCCGCAGGGAGTTAGCCTGCAATGAACGCCGAAGGTGCTCAGTGCAAAGCATGAAAGTGGCAGGTTGGCCAAGGCCTGCAATGACGGAGGAGTGGATCGCAATGAGCGCTAAAGACACTCATTGCGAGGACCGCGATGACTGACGCACCGCAAGTCAGAGGGCCTCACATTGTGTGGCAAACAGCATTGCCAGTCTTAAAATGTTATTGCCGTCATTTTTGACGGGCAAGTCGCTAGTAAAGAATAATTGGAAACTGTAAAGGGTGTACTTTAACCCACTGAACTCATTATCGGTAGTGGACTTTGTGTAGAGGATTACAATACAGTCGTTTAAGTTTAACTGAAGGTTGACTACACAAAACGTGTGTGGCCTCTTTTTGAATTAAATTTGACCTTACTTGGACCTTGAACATGCATCTCCCCTAAATTACAACTTGAACTGATACAGTCATCTTTAGAGAAAGATGATAATCAACTATGATATTAGACTTCTGTCCACTATTAACATTTTGTAGGCTTAGAAAAGCATTTTGAAGTGGAGAGATGAAGGTTTAATTAACAAACTAAAATATGTAGGTTTCTAATCCTGCAAATCTTCTTATTTGTTTAGTCCTTCAGTCATGTCTGACTATCTGTAACCGTATGGACCACAGCACAGCAAGCAAATATGTTGCCCCTCTGAGCTCCCTCAAGTTCATGTTCATTTCTGCAATTACTTCATCTATACATCTTCACCTCTGTCACCCCTTCTTGTGTGCCTGGAATCTTTCCCAGCATCAGAGTCTTCTCTAGGGAATCCTGTCTTCTTATGATATGGCCAAACTATTTGAACTTTAATCTCATGATTAAACCTTACAGTGAATTCAAATCCATCAATTATGCAGCCTTCCTCATGGTCCATCTCTCTCATCTCTATGTTACTACTAGAAGTACCATAGTTCTAAATATGTGGACCTTTATTGAAAGTGTAATAGATTTTCTTTTTAATATATTGTCCAGACTTGCCATAGCTTTCCTCCCCAGAAGCAAACATCTTCTGATTTCATATCAACATTCACCATCTGCAGAGATCTTGGAGTCCAGGAAAATAACAGCTGTCAGTTTGCTTCCATGATCTTCATCTTTTTAACATTGATCAGCTGGACAGCTTTTGCACTCTCTTCTTTCACCTTCACCAATAAGACCTTTACTTCCTTCTCACTTTCAGCCATCAGAGTAGTAAAATTTTCATATGTGAGGTTTTTGATATTTCTCTCAGAAATATTGATTCCTGCTCTGGATTTATCCATCCCAACTTTAAGCATGATGTATTCTGTGTATAAGTTGAATAAATAAGGTGATAATATACAATCTTGTTGCACTTCTTTCCTGCTCTTGAATCATTCAGTTGTTCCATGTTTGGTTCTGACTGTGGCTTCTTGGTACACATACAGATTCCTCAGGAGATGGGTGGGAGGGTCTGGTATCCTCATCTTTTTAAGAACTTGCATTTTTTTGTTGTGATCTACACAGTCAAAAGCTTTAGAAGAGTCTATGAACCGGAGGTAAATGTTTTTTTCTGGAAACCTCTTGCTTTCTTTATTATCCAGCTAGATTGACAACTTGATCTCTTGTGTCTCTTCCTCTGTGGAACCCGGCTTGCATATCTGCTAGTTCCTGGTCCATATATTGTTAGAGTCGAACTTGCAGGATCTTAAACATTACCTTGCTGGCATGTGAAATGAGTGCAATTGTTCAATAACTGGAACACTCTCCAGTCTACTTTCCACTGTTGAGTTTTCCTGCAATATGTTACACTAAAATAATCAACATTGTACAGAATGACTATAATAGTGGTGTTTTTACTGAAGCCTGCTGACATGACTGCTTGACAGTCTACTTATTTCTTTATAGGGGCAATAGATCAGTTATGGGGGGTTGTGTCCAAATCAGGTGTTAAAATAAAGTCATCCTTTTTAACAATCTTACTTTGTTTCTCCAATTTTGCAGTTGGAAGACCTAAACATATATTTCAAAAATACTCACACTTTGGGATTATGGATCCAAAAATGCAAAAAGGCAGAGGGAATCTGAAGTTATATATAATTATCACATATTTTAATTGTCTAACTACAAAACGTTGCCACTCTTTGCGTGGTGCGTACAATGAGCTCCGCAGGCAGCGAGCAGTTAAACTCGGAGCACTTAAGCGATCAGTGGAGGGAATGAAAAACGTGGGACTTAGCCTACAAACCACTACAAAATGCGGCTTCGCCTTAGGCTGAAAGTAGTTGACGAATGTGGGACTTAGAAAAAAAAAACGAGATAGCAAAAATACGAGGTTAACGGCCGAACCGCGAACATCCAACAAACACAAAAAACACAAAGAAAATACAAATAAATACAACAAAAATATCACCCACAGCACGGGGGAACAGGTAGGACATCTGGGAGTGAGGTGCATTGTGAATTTAAGCCGATTTCGACCACTTTCACCACCCGAAAATCGGCTAAGCGAGAGAAAAAATGGCAGCCGAAAAAAAAGGAAACAAGGCTACACGACCCCGGACCGCACAAAACACTGCCAAACGCGTAGTGCTTTACCATGGCACTTTACGAGTCGAAGGACTTAGAAAAAAAAACACGACAGAGCAAAAATACGAGGTTAACGGCTGGACCGCAAACAACTATAAAACAATAAAAACACACACAATGTAAAAATAAATACAACAAAAACATCACCCAAAGCACAGGGGAACAGCCAGGGAGTGAGGTGCAACGTGATTTAAACACGATTTTGACGACTTTCACCACACGAAGGTCGCCTAAAAAAAAAAAAAAATGGCTGGCGAAAAAAAATTAAAACAAGGCTACAAGATTTCGGACCACACAAAACACTGCCAAACGCGTAGCACTTTCACACAGCAACGAACGAAATACAAAATACACTATTACAAAATACGGAAGATACATTCAAGACCCATAACACATTAATAACATTACCAATCTACAATAGCGCTTTACACAACTACACAACGGATTTCCCTCGCACACGCAAACCATTTAGAATGCACGGTTAGGACATTCATTACACTTTATCATCAGAGCACTAACACCAATACTGTACATTGTATGGTGCCGGAAAATATAAACAGATTGTTAGCTCTTCAGACTATTAATTGCTGAATATATTAATTACAAATAGGTAAAGTATATTAATTTATTCAAGAAATAATTAATTAGTTATTGATTAAGTAAATATAGATAAATATTTATCTCTCTTTATAATGAGTCCTGAAGGTGCTCAGAGGAGCAAAAATAGACGAAGACAAGAGGGTCGCCATGAGCACCGAAGGCGCTCATGGCGTGCCACGCGATGAGCGCCAAAGGCGCTCAGCTCAAGGCTCGCATTGAGCACCGAAGGTCCTTAAAGTACAAAAACGTTTAACGGCATTCCCATGGCTTTTACATTTTATTGCCCTGTCATTTTTAACGGGCAAGTGGCTAGTATAGTTATATATATAAATGTAAAAGGCACATAAGGATTCCAGAAATGTTAAAGGACCTCTGACTTGTTCTTATGAATAATGACTTGATATGACTTGGTGTGTAAAATGTTTTTAGAGACTCTAAATTAATGTATTCAATTTTGCTTTAGTTACTGCAGATATTTGCTTTTGTTCCTAGAGGCTTAAACATCTGAGAGCAATAGAAGGAACTGTGTATTCATATAACATCTATACAATTAGGATAACTATCTTCCTCAGACTACAGGCCAAAAGAGATCTAAGATGGAAGCCTCTGTGACACAAGCAGAGTTTTCTAAAGTTAGGATTTTCTTTAAAAATGCTAATAGTAGCTACTACTGTGGTTTATTAGACCTATCACAAAGAAATGCATCTTTTCTCAAACTACAGTGTACCTTCAAGTTTTTTTTTACAACCATAATCTGATCAACAGGGCCCCCCAGTCTATCCTTATCTTATTGATGTATCTATAGCAATTTATTCACTTCTGTTATCTTTCAGCTTCACTCTTATATCATTCTTTTTCAAGCATTATTCTGAGAACAGATGCTCGGCTATTGATTGAGGTCAAGGTATGTTCTGCAGAAGGCTGCATACGTAGCTAGCCGTGCTGTGTGAAAGAGACACATCAGTGAGATATATCACTTGTCTTGCATGAGCTGCCTTATCGTTTCAATCTCAAATGTTTAAGTGAAAAAGAAGCATCTCAAGAATCACACTGGTACCTTCATTTAAAAGAGTAGAGCAGGCTAGAGATAAAACAGAAAAATAAAGAAGTTAGCAATCTTCCTGCTCTCTTCTATTGAACTGCCCATCTGTATGTGTTAAGTGGCTTAAAGGCAAGCTGGTTTGGGCATCATTAGCATGTCACCAGAAACCTTAGCAGCAGTTGGGTAAAAGAGGTGTCCTGGCCTATTTGGGGCATGTTGGAGTACTGCTATTTTCCCTGTTAACCACTTTAACATACGTAGGGCCTCATTAAATTGCAAGACCGCAAGTTATGGCATACAGGCCGTAAGTCTGCAGTCTTGAGATTTGCTACAATTACGGAGCGATTTAAATGAACAAGTCTGCAATTTACGCCCCGAAATCCAAAAACGTAAACCATGCACTCATGTGTAGCATTTCAGTGCGTGAGCCAAATCAGTTAAGCAAGGCTGTACCTCCTGAATCAGAAGCAGTCAATAGAAAATGAGACTGTCATAATTACGGCAGTATAAGATGACAATTACATGTCAATCAATTAGAGGTCCGATATGCGATCAGACGAGCAATCCCACAAAATACAGAATAATAAAAAATAAATGCCAATACTGTTCTGGTCCCTGTGGGTGGCCTGATATGTATTAACTTATTGATTCCCGAGATCAATATAACCCCGAAATGAAACTTAAAAAATATACTTCCTACTGTAGATTGAGCTTGAGACTTTTGTGCAATTAATTCTAATGTCTGTCATCACTTTCCCTGTCATTTACAGTTCAGTAGTGATTTTTTATTTGCATTTACAGTGCTACGAATAGGTGTTTAACCCCTTTGTGGGTCCTCTCTAGCATTCAATGGATTTTCTCCTTCAATTACCTTTTACGGTTGTGACAACATTTGCGGGCTTGGGGAAATTGAGCAATTGAATATCGATTTTAGCCTTGCAAAAGTGAAAGATCAAAGGCTTCTAGAGGCTGTAAGTTACGAGTTTAACCATCACCATTTTTTCAAGGCCCTAACTCAGAAGCCGTTCGGATCCCGCAAAAAGACGCCAATTGAATAGCAATTTAACTTGCAACCTCACTTGCGGGCTACCGGATCGCCCGAAACCTCAATTGAATATGGACCAATGTCAGTAGATATAATAAAAGGGAAAATCATAATAATATTCAGTAACAGTGAAAGAGTTTCTTCAGTTTTCCTGTCATGTACAGAGCAGTATTGATTTTGTATTTGCATTTAATATGCTACGGACATATCTTTAACCCCTTTGCGGGTCCTCTCTGGTACCCATAGGTTTTTCTTCTATATTTGCTCTTTACGGGTGTGACAACATTTGCGGGCTTTCGGAATTGCAGCAATTGTGTAGCGATTTGCTATTTTAGATCAAGATCAAAGGCTTACATGGGTTGTAAGGCACAGTGAGCAAGGGGTCCTCAATGGAGGACTCCAGATGTGGACCCCTTGCTCACTGTGCCTTAAGATGTCCAGCTACACCTCACTGACGAGGCCCAATGAAGGCCAAAACATACATCTGGGGTTTGCTGTTTCTCCTGTTCAGGGTAGAATTGCCTGGTATTTCGGGGCTGAAGTGAGCTAAAAGAGGTTGCTCTCAGAGTAGATTATCATGTCAATAGAACTAATATATTAAGGTTAGTTAATTCTCTTATTGAGCACCTCTAACTTTGTTTTTTGTTTAAAACAAAAGCACACTACATTTTGATCTTCATAGCACAGTGGCAGTTCCAAAATGTTGAGTTACATGGTTGCATTTCAATGAAAAATCAGTTTTGAGCCCCAGAAATTTCACATTTTACTATGAACTGATGGTGTTGTTTCTTGATACAAAACCTTAAAAATAAACAGACAGAAATTAAAAACAATAATAAGATCAAATAATATAGATTTTAACTTCACTTTAACTTTAGTAAGAGGGACCAATGGCATGGTGGAGATGTAGAGGAGGAGGCGAAGGAGTAGAGAGGTTATTGCTGGGAACTTTGGTTCTTTTAGGCACAGGCTACACTTTGGTCCTTATAAGCACAGGCTGCATTTTCGTTCTCCTAGGCACAGTCTACACTTTGATTCTTGTAGACACAGGCTGCACTTTGATTCTTATAGGCACAGGCTGCACTTTGATTCAGATGGCTCTTGTAGTCACTAACTACACTATGCCAAGTAAATAACCTTATTACACTTCCTAAGAGACAGGATGCAGGATGGCACAAGTGCATTTCGAGCAAACGTCAAGTTCTGCGCCAATATTTGTTAGTCTGACGTGTCAAGTTCAGAGGCAGCACGTCGATTTCTGAAATCATTGAGTTCTGAAATTGTTGAGTTCTGAGGAGGTTGAGAACCAAGGGACCACTGTACTAAAAAAAGCCCTAAAGAAGCATGTAAGTTCATTAGAATGTAATGCTTACCAGTCCCATAGGCACAAATGTGCAATTTAAACATATAATATTTTTATTATTATGTCTGTGTCATATACAACATTCAGGGTAACAGAGAACCCAGTACTTAATACATATCAGGAAACCCACACGGACTACAACAAATGCTCTAATTCATTGTATATGAAAGGGCTATCCCTATGGGCAGACATTACTTATTTAATCACAAAAATGCTTCTCACACAGTGCAGGTGCTTATTCTTACTCATTCTTACTCATTTTACTTATATACAATAACATGACGTTCACGTTTTCAGTTGGTTCCCAGGGCTGTGCATCAAGAATTAAGTACAATGTAGTGTTTGATGTAGACACATGATTCTACACCTTTTATTTTACTGATAAAAACATTAAGTATTTTGAGTCAGATATGTAATATTACGATTGAAGGCAATTAATTCAATACATATAAAACATTATAAAGCAAAAGCTTCAGCAGTTGAAAATAATTAACATTGCAAGTTACGAGTCTCAAACTGAATGAGGCCCTTAGTGCCTAGTTCGAGTACTCTTAACAGTCTCATTTCACAGTTGATAGGAAGCTCAGTTCAAGTCTATATGCTGAGTGCAATGTACATGCGCCTAAACAAATCCCATGTTAAGTGGATTAGAAGCAAAAGGTGATACGTTCCCAGCATTATTTGTATGTCACTACCCGGAATCCTTAGCTGCTGTTAATTGAGTAATTATGTGAAAAAAACTGTTCTTGTCCTGCTTGAGACATGTAGGTTCATGTTAACATAGGATAAAAAAAGCATGTTAACCATGGTATAAACTGTGCAACCTGGCTGCCCTAAGATTATCCTCTAGGTCCACTGGCTGTTTGATATGAGGAATTTTAAGCTCACGCAAGGCTTCAGAGATCACTCTCTCTTCATTGTTCTAATACATACCGTAGTTAAAATGATTCTTTGCCATTCTGATCTTGTAGAAAATAGGTTGGTGCTTCCTTCTGAAACACCAACAAAAAGCTCTTTGTGTTTGAGTGACAAAGCTTTCAAAATCACAAAGATGTTTTATTCTGTTACTAAAAAGACTTTGGGTTATAAAAAGTGGCTGATTCAGCTGTGTATTTTTGAAAGAAACTGGCATCCAGGTCTATTAAAGGCACTCCGATGTGCATTTTTTACTCTTCACAAATGAAGTGGAGAATGCCTAAAACATAAATAAATAAGTAAAGATAATTAAAAATAAATGTATAAGATGTCAAAGGTATACTTAAAGAGCATAGAAAACTGGCTTTACATTGTACTAGTCATTTTTATCTAAAAGTAAATAATGTCTAAATACTATGAGGTTTTGATGTGGTAATTTATGGCAGTCTACTTATTTTTTGTGTTTGCAAAAACTTTTCTAAAAACTTTTTATATGATTTATGTCTGATATGAAATGAAAACATAGTAGATAATAAAATGTATTTTGATCTTAACTCATGCTAGAATATATAGGATCTGCCAGGGACTAGACGATATAGTGTATCCACACTAGTTTTGCAGCAGAGCATTTATCCCAGAGTCTTATGATAATTGTTACCCTAGAACATCCTGTAAAAGTTCCACCACAACCTAGATTTTCAGTTTATATAAAGATCACTATTACAGAAGATTATCTATCTACCAGTTCCATTTGCAACAAACGTACCCAGATCTGCTAAGGTACTTGGAAAACTGAAGATACTCCTTCACCGTTACTGAATAATATTACGATGTTTCCCTGTTATTATATCTACTGACATAGGGCCATATACAATTGAGGTTTCGGGGGCGATTTGGTAGCCTGTAAGTGAGGTTGCAAGTTAAATTGCTATTCAATTGTCGTCTTTTTGCAGGGCTCCAAACTGCTTCTGAGTTAGGGGCTTGAAAAATTGGTGGTGGTTAAACTTGTAACTTACAGACTCCAGAAGCCTTTAAACTTTCACTTTTGCAAGGCTAAAATCGCTAATCGCTATTCAATTGCTCAATTTCTCCAAGCCCGCAAATGTTTTCATACCCGTAAACGGCAATTGAAGGAGAAAATACATTGAGTGCTAGAGAGGACCCACAAAGGGGTTAAACATCTATTTGTAGCACTGTAAATGCAAATAAAAAATCACTACTGCACTGTAAATAATGGGGAAAGCGATGATAGACATTAGAATTAATTGCACAACAGTCTCAAGATCGCAAATAGGCAGTATATAACATTTATTTTTATGTTTCATTTCGGGGTTAAATCGATCTCGGTATCAATGAGTTAATACATATCAGACCAAACATATGGAGTAGAACAGTATTGGCATTCCTTTTCATAATTCTTTATTTTGAGGGTTTGCGAGTCTGATCTCATATCGTACCACCGAACCTAATTGATTGATTTGTAACCTCCATGTTTTAACGGCAGTCTCATTTTCTATTGGCTGATTCAAAATGGGAGGTTACAGGCTTGCTGAATTCATCATGTTCCCACCCTGAACTGCAACAAATCAGTGCATGGTTTACAGTTTCGGCTTTGGGATAGCAACTTGCGTGCTTGAGCAATTGAATAGCATCGTAATCGGAAATGAACGGGAGCCCACAACACATCCACAGACATTTGGCCGTCTGCGATCGAGTTGCGGGCTTGGAATTGAATATGGTCCATAGTTTTTATCCAGATAAATTTGTGTATCCCTGAATTTCTTGTATCCTACCCCCACTCTTTGCACAGCATCTAACACCTCTGTGTTTTGCTTCTAACCCTATTACTTCCGGAACCCATTATCATTCTCTTTTCAGATTCCATCTTGTTACACTGTGTCTCCCTGGTCTCTCTGTGACTACCACCTCCAATTCCCTCCCTCCCTGCCTCTCACCCACCCGCCCCTTTTTACACTTTATTTATTGGGTCACACAAATCTTTTACAGCTGACCAAATAGCAGCACCTGCCAACTACTCCTATCAAACATTTACACAATGTTTTCCCCCTGCCACTTCCTCAAGCTCTTCACCTCAACTTTTCCACTTCTTGTCTCCAACATAACCATCTCATCTTTCATGCCCTCCATTGCTCTTTTATTTTCCCCTGAGCTCATTTTATTCAAGCTGTGTTTAAACTATTTGGCTCCTGACATCCCATCTGCAGCTTTCATTATCTGTCCACTAGGGGCAGACACCATATTACATAATAGTCTCATTCACTTTACATCAGATCTCTTTCCTCTCCAACTAATGAACTACCTTCTAACTTTTCACAACTTCCTACCTATGTAAACTCTCACTTTCTTCCTAAGCCCTGCTATTCTATTTCAGTGTCTTCCATTCCCTTTAGATTGTAAGTAGTGAGTTTACATTCTTGTAGGATGCTTTGGAATAAAGCACTTTTGACAAGACTTGAAGCTCAAAACAGGGCCCTCCTTTTTCTGCAGTTGTTATTATTGTATAATATATATTTCCTCTTCCTATCTCCTGTACAGTGATACTGAATATGTTGGCACATTATAAATGAAATATAAAAAATAAGAATAAGAATAAATAATCTATGTAAACATTAAGGCACTTACCTAGTTTGCCAGTTACTCCTCCATGTTTGTCACAAACACTTTGCTCTGTGAGTTATTTGGATCAAAAGTTGAACTCAAGAGTCATCAGACTGCAATTGAGCTCCTCAGCAGCTCACATACATCACATAACATTATAGAGGTCTTGTAGCAATAAAAGGCAAATGTAAAACTTTTACAAATAAATGGATGTTCTGTAAGTCTTTGCTAGAAGATCACATAGAGTTACTCTCCTTAAAGGTGAAACTCTCAGAAAAAAAGGATGGCTGGAAAGCTAAATTGGATAGAGAGATATTCTATAAAAAAATGGGAAAGTCTCTACAAAAGATGGACATGCATGGGGTGGATTAATCAAAGTGGGGATAAGTAAGGTTAAAAAAGTAAAATTATATATCCCATTTTCAATGTTTTCTACGTTTTCTAATGTTGTCTGGCTTGCAATAGATGGAGGGGGTGGGTTGTGCATGGAGTAGTAGGAGTCTTTGTTAGAAAATTTAATAAGAATGACATTGACACCACACCCCTTCCTCCTCATTGGCCTAGAAACAGGAAGCTCCATCAATATGGGTCACAATAAATATTAAATCCCCTTGCACAAACACACCTTCCACCTATGTATCATTAATGCCTCTGTTGTCCAGCAGAGGAATCAACATTTGTTTTCTAATTAAAAGCTAACTATAACTTTTTAATACTTAATCATGCTTTTATGCAGAATCAGAGTTTTCAAACATATACTTTTTTATTATACAGTGGTCATTTAAATCTTCTTACATAGGAACACAGTATTAAGGTTGAAAAATAATTTTTGCCCATCAGGTTCAACCTTTTAGATATCCTCTAAACCTTGTATTATGGGAATTGTTAACTGATCCAGATTAAACATTGAAACATTGCCAATTGTCTCATAAAGAAAAAAAAATTTGATCCCAAATACTGTCAATCAGATGCTGTCCTTTTGGCAGGGAGTACCATAATATTACTGTGAAGTGTCCTTCTCATTCTTTAAGGTGTCATATTTTTTCTTATGACCTCCCAGGGTGCTCTTTTGTCAATTTAAAAAATCTTGGCAAAAGAAGTTCTCCTGACTAAGCCTTATACTGATGCTGGATGTATGCATATAAGGTAATTACACCTCTAAGGTGCCTATTTTTTTTAGAAAAAAAAAAGTGTCATTTGCTTAGTCGTAACGCCAAGCATACCAGTTTAACCCCATTCATCTTAACTATGTACTCATTGAATGTAGAGAACAATACTTCACAATGAATCAATAACGACATTTAATGGCAACCATTATATTTTTATATTATCGTTTCTTTGAGAATTCATGTTTCTCATTGTAATCTTGATATTATTATATTTTTTCTATTACCTTTTTTATGATTTACTTTTTTTGTTACTCTAATATAACCTCCTTGTCCTGCAATCATTGTCATTCCTCTCCGTCTGGGTAGATAACAGCTGCCTTTACCAAGCCATCTGCAGTGCACATCTTCTCTGTCTCTAGACACCAAATATGTCATTATTTTCCATTTGCATCTAAGTTACTCTGTGAATTATACCCCACCTAAGCGCCGCCATTTAAATGTTGCTTCAATTAAAAAGAACTGTCTGTGACAGTGATTAAAGTGCATGTCACACATACAACAGGTAATTTCATTCACTTTTGTTAAAACATGAGATTCAACAAGGATTTATTTTGCAGGAAAGGGTCACAGTTGAACTAATAGATAGTATAAACTATGAAACACTTTGACATTATTAATATAATCATTTATTCGTAACTCACCAACATATTCCGTAGCTCTATACAGGGGTTAAGTAGAAGGCAAAAAACAATATTAACACAATGCAAAAGAATTGAGGGCCCTGTCTTTGAGCTTAAAATCTAACGTCTGTAGGGTTTTTTGACAAAGTACCTTACAAGATTGAAAACTTGCAAACTTACAATCTAAAGGATTTGGGTGATAGATGCAAAATGGCAGTGTGTAAGGCAGTAGGCTCAAGCAAGTGGAGATGGTTGTGTGTTGCACACTACATTGTGGATGTGAGTGATATTATGCTGTAGAGTATGCAGGTGTGCACATTAAGGCTGAAGGTAATAAGCTTCTTTAACCAGATGCATTTTGAGGCAGGAAGATAATCTAGTGGAGCGAGGCAAGGAGTTCAGTAGAGTAGAGGCAACGCGAGAAAAGTACTGAATTCAGGAGTCAGAGGAAAGAATGTCATTAGCAGAGCAAAGAGCACAGTTAGAGGAGTATTTTGAGACAAAGGCCAAGATATAATGGGGTGCACTGTTGTTGAGGGCTTTATATGCTAAGTTTGTGATTTAAAATGTTATTCTGCAAGCTATGGGAAGTGAGAGGAGTGACTGACAGAGAGGTGCTGCAGACACTGAATGTTTAGTATGGTGGATGCATCTAGCGGAGGCATTCATTATCGATTGGAGTGGAGACACACAGGTGATGGGGAGACCAAAAAGGAGAAAGTCACAGCAGTCAAATCAACGGTATCAAAGGCAGCAGAGAGATCCAGGAGAATTAGCTAGACCTGGGGCATCAAAACTTTTCATTAGGGATGCACTGGATTTTTTTTGTCATGTGAAGGGTCTATGAGAGAATTTCCTGGCATTTGAAATCTGGTTCGTCTTTAGGGGCGGGTCAGATATTTGCCACCGCAGATTTCTTCTCTGTAACAGCCTCTTAGTTGCTACTCTGACAATTTCCTCATTATCCTGTCATTGTGTTTGTGTAGACAGCTTTTTTTAATTGTGGATTTTATTGTGCTCAGGGGGATTATTATAGTTTTGTATATTTTTTAGAACCCAAACTGATTTGTGCTTCTCTAGATCGTTTTCACAACCTTTGGGTTCTCTGCTACCAGCAGCAATGGCCTTAAGTAAATAAGTACTCTTTTTTTAGGGAAGAGAGCCACATCATTACTATAGAAAGGAGAAGTCTGAACATCTATATATATATATATATATATATATATATATATATATGGCTTTTTACTGACTTCTATAGGTACCTATTTTGTATAGAGACGTTAGAAGGCCGTGCCCACAAATTTTCCTGCACCGGTCAATTGCTCCGACAATGTGGACTTTTCCTTGGACTAACAACATGCAGAAAGATCGACAAAGCTATCTCAAGCATCAAACTATTTTAGAGTGCATCTGATACTGTTATATAATCAAAGATTTCACAGTTCCACCAATGTATGGGAACGGTAGGTCATAACATTACATTTTAAATTCTTTCTCATAATTACACACTGTATGGTGCTGACCTGATTACCAGTGAATATTCAGAACACTTAATAACAGTAAATCATGCAGCATAGCTGGACATCAGATACAGATATAATTCTCTTAAGAATTTCTTGTCTGATGAATATTCCTGTTGTGATAAGCACTACTTCTGTCTAAAAATAATACAGTACCATCCAGGGCACATTTAAATAAGAACATGTTGGTACATTGAAATGTCTCACAGACAATAAAGAAATGTATACAGCTTATTGATTATAACAAACAAACACTCTTAGATTAAACGGATCACAGTGAGACATTTTTTTAAGAAAAACGTTTATGTTTTGCAACATTTTTACACAATTATTCTATACTACAGGCTTCTTTTTTTCTTGCCTTCTGTTATTTTTTACTTTTTCAGGTGTGTCCTTGTAAACTAATGCATTTCCCTTTAGTCCTGGTGATAGCACTGGCAGTTTTGGCTGCCAAATTCTGCTTTGCAAACAGAAAACAGAAACTTCCTGTGGATTCCACGTCTCCTTCCACCACAGGAGGTTGATCTGCTAAAATTAAAATTACAGATTCCACATCAACATATTTATATATAAAAGGTACCAAAATAGTGGATGTGTTTTGTTAACATTTAAAAAAATGCTGCCTATTTTCAAGCGTAGTTCATCAAAATAGTACATTTTAAACATATGGCCGCAGTTGTCCTTTAAATACAAAAATGTACTGTGTGAGTAAGCTCTGCATGTACATAATGAACATTTATAAAAAATAAATAACACTTGTTGCATGCAAAAAAAAGAAATCAACAAAATTTGTTGAGTATACGTTTGCCATTGGCAATTATTAAAAAAAAAAGTAATTATTGTTGACTCTTGTGCCATACCAACAGTTTCGGCAGTGCTCAATGAGGGAACATGTTATAAAACCATTAGAGATAGAGTAACAACTATTGTAGTAGAGAGATACATGTTCTGCTTATAACAAGTTTAAAGAAAACAGAATATATATTTTAAATACATCACTGGATGATAGTGATATTTTTGCTGATTTTGACATTAATTTCTTCTTTTTTATATATATATATTTATTTTATTATCAAACACAAGGCATTGTTACATACAATCAAAAAAGTTTACATATGTCATCAATATGAGATTAACTTAATATAGCTTAGCATTGTTTAAACCATAGATATTGCTATACATATTTTGGATTTACAAGGCCAGCTAAAGATCACATTCTTATTATTCAAACCTGTTGTTGCCCAATCAAGACTATTTGAACCATTTACATTGTTTATCAGACCATGTATACTTAAGCAAACCTCACATAGACTTATCATAGAAAGATACAAGAATTGCCTTATTTAAATTTTCAAACAACAATAAATACTAAAAAAAGAACAGAACACGATTACAGACATAAAGGAATATAAAACAACACATCCAGTACACGGAGGGGTAGAGCAGAGAGAGAGAGGGCAGTTTTCCTCCATCTAGTTCTATCATTTAGGATCAAAGTCTTATGGTATACTTTTCCATGGGGTTTCTGAAGTAATTTCTTGAGATATGTATTTTTCCCATAGAGGCCATTTAGTTCTAATCTGTGGGCCTACCTCTACATTTTGGGTGTTGCATTCAAGCAGATGGGTTTTCCCCATCTTCTCGTAAAGTTTGACGGGACTTCAGCATTCTTCCATATCAACACTATTACATTTTTTGCTACCATGAGGAACACTATCACTGTTGCCTTGACAACAGAAGCCAGATTGCCCGGGGGAAAATTAAGTATAACTATTTCTGGTGAAGGCTCTATCTTGGTGTTACATACTTTAGATATATGTATGAAGCTATCCCGCCAAAATGTCTGTATACATGGGCAGTGCCACCACATATGTATATGGGTATCGCTCTGTTTACATCCTCTCCAACATAGTTTTTGTTTTTCTGACTTGTTAATCTGCCCCAGTTTTAAGGGCACTATATACCATCTGTTAATAATTTTAAAACAAGTTTCACTATGTGATGCATTATTAATAGATTTAGAAATTATAGAGAAGGCTGTATTTCAAATAGGCCAGGAGGTTTCTATATATTTTTCCCACAGCCTCCAGTTAAAAGGTTTCTCCTCTTGAAAACATTTCTTAAAGATCTTATAGCACTTAGCGGCTAGATGAGACCTATCATTAGATATTAACAAGTTTTCAAAATCCATCAGCTTTCTTACCACTTCCATATGGAAGGGAGAAGATGTTAAAGATTTCCGTAACTTGATGTATTCAAACCAGTGGTGTTTGGGGATGGAAACTTTCTTAGACAACTCTTAAAAATCCATCAACTTATTTTCCCCATATAGGTCTTTTAGGTGCAGTACGCTTTTTCTTATGATTAAGTTAAGTAGACTTGAGTCAAATCGTTTGGCCAGCGAGGTCAAGGAAGTAATAGGACTTGGGAGGGGCATAAGGGAAAAAAGAGCATTGATTTTGCACCACCACTTATGGTTCTTTGCAATAGAATATTCCCTGAGCCTCTTTTCCTTAAATTCAGCTTTTTTTTTTAAAGCGTGATAGGGTTATGTCCCCTGTCTCAAGCTCAAAGTTTTCCATTTGAGTCCAATTATCAGAGGACTGTGTCCACAATACCAGATGTGCTGTTTGAATAGCCTGTTGATCATTTTTGATCTTCAGGTAAGCAATACCTCCCTGGTCAAAATCCCACATCATATATGTTTTCTTTATCCTGATTTTTTTGTTCTTTGGATGTATTTATCTATTAATGTCTGAAATGTCACAATAATGTAATAAGGGACCCATATCGCGATGCACCGCATCAGATACGTTATTTTTGTCAAGAGACACATCTCCACTACCGCTATTCTCCCTGACCAAGAAATTATACTGTTTTTCCATGCCAATATATTGTCTTTTAATTTTGTATAAATTGCCTCATAGTTCTGCACAACTAACTGTTTGAGATCTAATTGTATAACAATTCCCAAATGTTTAATCTTATTTTGCCATTTATAATGAAAATTGTTTTTGAAAGCTTCCATTTCTAAAGATGACAGGTTAATGGGCAAAGCCTCTGATTTCAAAATATTTATTTTATAATTAGATGCTCTGCTAAATTCCTTGATCACCTCATGCAGAGCCACTAGGGAGCTTATCGGGTTTTCTACTGAAATCACCATATCGTCAGCAAACAGAGATATTTTGTGTACATTTGAGCCTATCTTAATCCCAATAATTCTTTCAGAATTTCTAATCGCTTCAACCAAGGGTTTGATCAATAGTGCAAATAAAAAAGGTGAGAGCGGGCACCCCTGACAGGTCCTGTTTGAAATTTCAAATATCTCTGAGATAAACCCTAGGACAGAGGTGGATGTAGACCCATAGAGTATGCTAATGGCCCAGGAGCCAAAGTCTCCAAAACCAAATTTCTCTAGTGTGAATTCCATATATCTCCATCCGACTCTGTCAAAGTGCTTCCACCAGGATATTATTATTTTTGAGATAGGAAATCTTGTTTAAGAGTCTTCTAATATTTTAAGTTCCCTGCCTCTCCACTATAAAACCGGCCTGGTCTTTTCCAAATAACGAATGGATGATTTTATTAAGCCTCTGGGGTAATATTTTTGAGTATATTTTTATATCAGTATACAGGAGAGAGATTGTGCGAAAGTTTTTACATTCTAGAAGCTCACTATCTTTCTTCATTATATTAATTATAACAGCTAGCATTTCTCTGGGAGATCTCCCTGAGTTCTTAATCTCGTTCAAAGTTGCTCCTAAATTTCTCATCAGTTCTTTTTGAAAAAGTTTAAAATAATGATTGATGAATCCATCAGGCCCAGGAGATGAATAAGTTTTCAGGTTTGCTATTGCAGAGGCTATTTCCTCTTCACTGATTTCCCTGTTTAGTGAATCTGTATCTGTTTTAGATACATTTATTTTGTGTAGAAAATGTTTTGCTCTTGGGACTCACTATTTTGCTTATTTGTTTCCAGATTATAAAGTACAGAAAAGTAATTTTTTAAAAGTTGTATGTTTTTTATCTGGGTTTGTAATAATATTGTCTTTATATTTAATTTCAGCCAGCCGCTTATTTTAGTTTTTTGTCTTTGGTCTAAGTCTCTTGCTGTTTTATTTCCCCAGAGATATAATATTTGCTGAAATTTCTAAAATGATTCAACAGACCTTTTTTATTCAGTTGTTGATAATGATGATGTTGTTCTGATTTGATTAAATATATTACTGTCCAGATTGTGCTTATGAATTCTGTTTAATTTTGTAAAGTCTATATATAGTTGCCGCAGTGATCTACCCTTATCCTTAAACAATTACTATTTTTGCTTTTATGAGAACCCCTCTAATGTAGGCTTTATGAGACAACCTTAGGGTTGCATTGGAATGCACTAATCCTTTGTTCTCTTGAAAGAATTGGGGTATGTCTTTCTTAATGCTGTTTCTAATTTGTTCTTTTGTGAGAACAGATAGTCCCATTTTCTTGGAGGATGATTCCTACAACTCAAATCAGATTTCAAAGATATTAAGACCATGCCATGATCTGATCCAAGGATCGGCTTGATGTCTGCTTCAAAAGCCTTTTTAAAACTTAATACATTAGACAAGATGTAGTCTAATCTGGCATTGGATCAGTGTGAGTAGTGAGAGTAGTCCCTTTTTCCTGCATAATAAATCATAAAATTGTTTAGCTTTCTGTTTGGTGCTTTGATCAATTATAGCGTCTTTAGGTAATTTCTTATCTTCAGAGGGGTTTAGACACATATTAAAGTCCCCACAGATAATGAAGTGGCCTGAGAACTATGTTTTGAGCTTTTTCAACCTTATGAATTTTCCCTGAGCCTTGTTTGGTGCATATAGATTTACTATTGTGTCTTTAATATTGTTGATCCAACCTGACCATATCTACCCTCACTATGTTTCAAGAAATTCTTCTTTAAAATTAAATTTTTTATTTAAAAAAAAATAGCTGTTCCTCTAGTTTCCTACTGTACATTGAGGACCTACCATTCCTGTAATATGCATAATTAAATACTGGGGCTTTCTTCCTGGCCCAATGTGTCCCCTGCAAGCATATGATATCAGCCTTTTCTCCTTTAAACCTTTTAAAAAATGCACGTCTTTTCCCAGGGGCGTTTAAACCTTGGACATTCTGGAATACAAGTTTCACTGATTCCATCAAATGAACGGCTTAGTTGTATTTCCTGAAATATCTCTCCCCTCCACTCCCCTCCTCGTACTTGATGTTTACATGCAAAAAACACATAACAAATACATACAATAACAATAAACAGAAACACATTACCACCTTCCCAGCTGAACCAGTTCGACCCCAAACGGGTTGAACTCATCAGGTGCGAACTTAGATAAGTCCATCAAAGATCATGGCAACTAAATTCAACAGAGTGAATTGAAACACATTCATGCATACTAGATCTCTTTATATGTCACACTCTTTTTCCTTTTTGTTTCCTCTCCTTTTCCCTTCCTTCCCTTCCCTATTTCGATATTAATTTCAAACTCTTGAACAAAGATATTTTCTATATTGAATCTGCAATTCTAAAAAGCCCAGGTTTATATTGGTGTATGAATGGGAAATATATTGATATTCTTATGCTGTGCAATAAAGTAATATAGTGTGTATTTAATATAAAATTCTGCTAACATTGCTTTGAGTTCTTCAAATGGTATTATATTACTTTCTAGGGTTTTATGTTGGCTAACATAATAATATGTATGTGTGTGTGTGTGTTTAAGATTTTTAATAACATAATCAACCGAACACTGATAAACATAAAGATCTAGACACTGAATGATAAAGCAAATCTACTGGAAAATGCCTTTCCTTTATGTGGCTTTTTGGTTTGTGTCTGTAACAGTCAGTGTCTTGAGATAAAAATGGTGGAGGATGATGTTATATTATATTAGAATGACCATCATTTCTATATATATATATTCTAAATAAGAGCTTAATTAGCCAATAAAAACGTTCTCTGTAACCACTGATAACCTCTCCCTCCATTGCACAAATGAGACCCAAGCCTAGATGAGGACTTTGTACTGATATTTCTAGAGAATTCATACTGTTTTCCAATGCAGTACCAACAGAGAAACTAACCATTTTTTATACAGGAACACACTTTTTAAAACCAATTTAAAAAAAATAATCTTTCAACTTGTTTATAGATATATTTTATATACTTCTTTTAATAAAAAAATAACATTTTCTGATCATTTTAACGGTCTAATTGGTAGGCATTTTGTTAAACAGTCACATTTTTGTCTGACAAAAAAGAATAGAAGACAGAGCAAAAGAAAATTACATCATTTCAGATCTGTAAATAAACACTTCTTTACAACAAATATGAATCAACTGTGACTTCTGATATTTCATGCACAGTATTTTTCTACTCTGCAATCAAATATATAATTAATTGTAGATGGAGGAACAATGTTGAATGTTCTTTTTATTGAATATTGGAGCATATCTTTATTATAGAGTACGAGTAGTACAAAAGTGAATGTATACTTATCTGGGGGTTATTGTTGGCTTTCAGATGTGACTGTGAACATTTAGGGCATTCAATGTGGTCTAAATGGCTGGTCCACTCTGTAATCTGCATTTAATAATTCCAGTTTGCATAAAGTTACTTTCACATCTACAGCAATTGCTTTTTTCCCTTTTCAATATCCTTGATAAAGCTATGTTATATTGATGTTGCAAAGAAGACAAAATGAACTTTGTTAGCCCTGTGGAACTCATGACAGGCTGAACTGTGTATTTTTTTCCCTAAATATTGTGTCCTTGTTTCCATTCTAAAAGTGTATTACTCATACATGTTTTGATTATCCAATGTGTGTTTATTTGTTGTATTTGTATGCCTATCAAACTATTTGCCTATACCAGTATTTATCTGAGATTTCCTTATGTTTTCCCCCGGTGTGCTAACGTGTTGTATCTTTATATCTGTCCCAATGATATCTAACAATTGTGCCTTTATGTCTGTCTTGAGTATGTTTGACTATTGTATCATTTTGTCTATTCCATGTATGTATGACGACTCTCTTACTTGTATGCATGTTCAAATGTTTGAGTATTGTATCCTTAATGTGCTTGGCTATAGTATTCTTAGATACACACATTGTAGAATGTAAAATATTTTTGGTATATAACTTTAGATATTATTTTGAAGAATATTTGTATATTTTCTTCTGTTGTCCTTTAAAGGAGAGTGTTATCTATTGTTCTTTATAAATATTGTATCCATATGCATATGTATGTGTTACACTATTTTATTCCTATGTACATCCCAAGTGAGCTTGACTGAATATACTTCTCTTTTACACTTTGGGCCTCATTCAATTATCAGCCGTAAATCGTCCGCAAAGCTGCGATTCCTTGCAGGGCTCCAGTTACCTTGCAATTCAATTATACGGCGCCACAAGGATATCCCCTTACTCTTGCAATCGGCCGTAAGCTCAGAAATCTTTAAATGCAAAAATAAATTCAAGACTGCACTGTAAAGCTCTGTAAATGCTAGGGATCATAATGGGGGACATGAGGATTAATAGCAACCCCCTCTCAAGCTTGCACATCAGCCCAAATCCGAGATTATATTAACTGTTTATTTTCCGGCCGCAGCATGGGCGGGTCTGAGGTGCTCCAAGCACTCTGGACTTTTTATATGGATATGTGACATAAATTAAAATAACATGTATTTACGGATTTTAGTGTAGGGGAATGTTGTGCTATTAATGCTAACACCTACAATCACTTAATAGTCTACTCAGAGTGCAGGATAGCTTTATTATGGCTTTATAATGTGCTTAATTGTGTGCCTGCGGGACCTTTTTGCTGCAAGTAAGCTGCGGCTCGGTTTTAGCCTTGCAGAGAGGGTTCCTGGGGCAATTGAATAGCAACCAGGATTTTCTTACGGCCGTTTAAGATCAAAGGCTTTCCTCCGGCGCATGTGGCCGCAAGGGATAGCAAGGCGCCGGCCGCAAGCCTGGCGGATTCCCTGGCCGGAAGGGAATAGAATAGGCAAATAGCTTGCGGACGGACCTTGCGGCCCCGCATCTCCTACGGCCGATAATAGAATGAGGCCCTTTGTGTTTATCTATGTATCATTATGTCTGTCACAAGTTCGTTGTATCTTGTATCTTTGTCTTTCCAAAATGTGTTTGGCTGTCTTCCCCTTATGTCTATTCCATGTACATTTGACTATCATACCCAAATATCAATCCAAAGTGTGCTTGACATATTCTTGTGTCTATTGCAATTGTGTTTAAAGGTCATATCCTTATGTCCATCCCAAGTTTTTTCACTTCTGTATCTTTAATATTTTTTAAAATATTATCTCAATATCATATATGGCCGGATTACCCATTAGGCAAACTAGGCAGCTGCCAAAGGGCGCCTCCCTGTGAATGACGCTTGTTTTGTTTTTTTAGCTTAAAACCCCCTAAAAAAATTGGGCTTAAAAACTAAATGCTGCAGTTCACAGACTGGCCACTAGCTGCCCATCTGAAACTAAAGTAGAGATTTCTCTCTGATCACTGTCTCATCCCTGTAGAGAAAGGGCAGGAACTGCACCAGTTGAACAGAAGTAGTAAGTACGTTTATACAGTATAATGTGTAAGGAAATATTGGTAGAAAGTAGCTCCTCAATAGTATTTATTCTTATGATTGTTAACCTTACATATCCTCGAAAAAATCACTATTTAATTCGGATAAACTATTAAGTAAGTTTAGTAGGATCTCATATTTTAAGGTTAACAGACAAAAAAAAAGATATTATCACTAGGGGTTTATCCCCAGAAATAAAAGTTAAGTTAATAAATCACTTGGGTATTTGCTTTTTTTTTTACTTAAGAAACATTTTAAAAAATAACTTGGTCAATATACATAGAACTCTATCTAGGACATTGACAGACTGGAGATCGATCCATCTTTCATGGACAGCAAGAATTGCGGTAATACAAATGATAGCTATTCCCAATCTAACTTATATTTTTAGATATATACCGGAGGTTCCTCCTGAATATTGGTTAATAACATTTAAACAAGATATAGATTCCTATATACTACAGGAGAAAAAAGCCAGAATTCCTGGAGAGATTACTATGAGGAGGACTGAGGCTGGAGGCCTTGCTACCCCATGCATAAAGGATATTTATCCCAGATTATACAGTGGAGTACACCGTCACCAGTTACTAATTTTGGAGGAAATATTCTTCGAGAAGATTCCTATCCATTTATTAACATGGATTCCAAATTTGGAGGAAGTGAAAAACAGCTTCCTTCCAAGAAATATTAAGTCCCTGCTAAAGTTTTGGATGAAAATTAAGACTAAAATGAAATTATCAGAATATCCCTCTTTGAGTATTTCAATAGAAATATTGAAAGTGAGCCAAGAGAAAGTTTGTATAGAAACTTGGAATTAGAATGGCATTAATTATATGAATGATTTTTATGAAGGAGGAGTACTACTCAGTTGGTAAAAAATCTGTGATAAGTATAAATTAAATAAAACATTTGGCTGCAGGGAGGGAGAGGAGGGGAAGAAACCTCTATCCACATCAAACTATTGATATATAATAAGAACACTGCCCACAAAATATCGAAATGCCAAAGGATTCTTATATTAAATGAACAGAGTTATAAAACTGTAGGTATGTTAGACTGGGAGAAAAATGGGAGATTTAATAGTTCTATTGAAGAATTGCAGAATACTATAAAACTGTTAAAATATCCGCCAGGTCCTCTACCTATTTTGAACTATATTTTAAAATCATTATGTGGCACTATACACCAGAATCTATTAATATGTTTTCAAAAAAGGATACTATACTATGTTGGAAAGAATGTGGGTTAAGGACTGATACTATACATGTACTAAATTGAGATCTTTTTGGAGGAAATGTATTGTTTGGTTAACAGATATATTTGAGTAGGAGATCCCCTGTAATCTAGAAATTATAATATTGCATTTACATTTTAAGGAATTATTTATAAAGTTTTATTTTATTTTATCCCATATTTTATTGGTAATTAAGGGGATGATATGTAAATTCTGGAAATTAAATACAATGCCTTCAATTCCGGAAATAATTTGATTTATCATTAGAAATAGAGAATTCGACCAGTCAAAGCAAAGATACCTAGTTGAAAGAAGGGTCTGTTAACCCAATGGTATATATGGGACAGATATATTGAGCGGAAAAAAGGAAGAAATTGAGATGTAAAGAAAGAGGAAAGAAAAGAGTAGGGGAAGGAAGGAAGGATAGAAAAAGGAAGGGAAAAGAGATAGGAAAGACGAAAGAGAAGTAGGGCAAATGGAAAGAGAAGAGAGCAGTAAATGCAGCCCTATGTTTTAGAGCTCAGTTATCTTTATAACATAAGATTATCCTCTAGGTAATACATTTTATGATTTCTTTTTCAAAAGAAGTTACTGATATCTAATCCATCATGTTGTTACTTTCAGTATGTCTGTTTGGAAGATTTTGTTTTTGTTTTGTATGAAATAATAAAAATATTTAAAAAAAAAAATAGTATTTATCCTTAGAGATAGGTTACTTACTTGATTCTGTCTGAATGGCTATTAATACTGTATGATATAGGTATTCCTAAGTTAATATTTATTTATGTATTTATATGTACATTTATATATTGTTATGCTAATTATAGGTGAATATGTGTATATTTAATTAATCATAATTGATCCTGGTTAAATATTTATGTGTTTGTATTATAATTATTTGTGACCCTAGCTGAATAGGCAGCTAAATATATATGTGTTTATATTATCATTATTGTTGATCCTGGGTGAATATATGTAAATGTATATGGTTTTACGGAGTCCTGGCTGAATATATATTTAGAAAATAAAAATAGGGTACCCTGGAGGAATTATGATTATAGATGACTCTGATTAAATATGTATGTATTTATAATTACGTGTGAACATGGCTGAATATGTATACATTCATATGATTATATGTAAACCTACCTGATTATGTATGCATTCATATAATAATTGACAATTGCAGTGAAATATTTATATTATACTAGTGACTTGCCCGTCAAAAATGATGGCAATAAATTGTGAAGGCTGGCAATGCTGTTTGCCACACAATGCAAGGCTATCCCCCCTTTAACTTGCAGGCCTGCCACTTACATGCCTCGCAATGAGCACCTTCGGCCCTCATCGCGAGCCTCTACCCCCTCAACATTACGGGCCTCGCGTTGAGTGCCTTTGCTGCTCATCACGAGCCCTGCAATGAGTGCTCATTGCAGACGTTGTCCAACACGCCACTTTCGTGCCTTCGGCGCTCATCGTGAGGTCCGCAATGAGCACCTTTGGTGCTCATTGCGAGCCTTTCCCCACTCTCTGACCCCTGTGTCTGTTTCCGCCGTCTCTCCCTCCCCCTTCCTCTCCCTGCCCTGTGTTTTTTCCTACTTTTTTCCTCCCCTGTGTCTTTTTCCACCCTCTCCCTCCCCTGTGTTTTTCTCCTCTCTCTCCCTGCTCAAGTCTTGCGGCCTCGCGGTGAGTGGCTAAGTATTTTGGGCTTTGGGCTCGTTTTGTGCCTTTTTCAAAACAATTACGGGTTTACGGTCGCCATTTTTTTCCTCAGTTAGTACATTTTCTTGCAACCTCACCCACAGGCTCCCTGCCTTTCCCCCTGTGCTGTGTGTGTAAGTTACATTTTGAAGTAATTGGTGTCTTTTGGCGGTCTTCCAATGGCTTCTGAGTTACGGGCTTGAAAAAAATGGTGGCTGTTAAAGTTGTGTTTTTTTCAAAGTGTTGCGTCCCTCACGCTCATCGGGTGCTCATTGCCAGCCTTTTTCAAAGTCTTGCGGGCCTCACGATGAGCTCCTTTGGCTCTCATTGCCAGCCTTTTTCAAAGTGTTGCGGGCTTCGCGCTGAGCGCAGAAGGCCTATGGCCTTCGGTGCTCATTGCCAGCCTTTTTCAAAACATTGCAGGGCTCACGATAAGCACCTTTGGTGCTCATCGTGGGCCTGGAAATAAGCAACGAAGGCACTCATTGCCAGTTTTTTTCAAAGTCTTGCGGGCTTTGCGAGGAGCGCTCATTGCAGCCCCGGTCATTTCAAAGTTGTGCAAGCCTCATTATGAGCGTCTTTGATGCTCATTGTGCATGCTCAAGCCTGTAACTTTTAATATTGCGTGACAAACATTCGTAACTTACCACAACTATTATAAGTTATTGTTTCCTGCTTATGTCATATGTACATTAATATGATTATAGGTAAACCTACCTATAACCTACCAAACATATGTATGCATTAACACAATAATTGACAACTGAACTGAAATAATGATATTATATTGATCCCTGACTTATGTCCCGTATATGTCTATAGGAGACCTTGGTTAAATATGTGTTTGTATGAGACACTGATTAAATATTTATATACTGTATTAATGGGATGATTCCAGGTGATCCTCACTGAATATTTATACATTAATATGAATATAGGAGACCATGGCTGAATATGTGTACATATATAGTATAAGAGGGGACCTACCGTATATACTCGAGTATAAGCCGAACCAAGTATAAGCGGAGGCACCTATTTTACCACAAAATACTGGGAAAACGTAGTGACTCGAGTAGCCGGGGGTGGGAAATGTGCTGTCCCCTGTGTCCCTCTTATGCCCTCTGTGCCCCTTTCTTGTGTCCCCCCTCTCCCCTGTGTCTTCTCCCCCTCTCCCTCCCCTGTGTCTCTCAACCCCCTCTCCCTCCCCTGTGTCTCTTCCCCTCCTCTCCCTCCCCTGTGTCGCTTCCCCCTCTCCCTCCCCTGTGAATCTTCCACCCTCTCTCCCCTGTGTCGCTACCCCTCCCTCTCTCCCCTGTGTCTCTTCCCCCCTCCCTTCCCTGTGTCTCTTTCCCCCTTCTCCCTCTTGTCTCTTTCCCTCCTCCTCCCTTATCTCCCTCCTCAGCCCCCCTCCTCAATAGCCGTCCTCATTCTCCCTTCTCGTCCTCAAACCCCCTTCTCATCTTCGCTCCTCAACCCCCTTCCTCATCCTCCCTCCTCAACCCCCCTCCGCAACCTCTCTCCTCAACCCCCCTCCTCAACCCCCCTCCTCAACCTCCCTCCTCAACCCCCCTACTCATCCTCAACTCCCCTCCTCAACCTCTCTTCTCAACCCCCCTCCTCATCCTCAACCCCCTTCTCAACCCCCCCTCCTCAACCTCTCTCCTCAACCACCCTCCTCATCCTTAACACCCCTCCTCAACCCCCTCCACAACCTCTCTCCTCAACCCCCCTCCTCATCCTCCCTCCTCAACCCCCCTCCTCAACCCCCCTCCTCATCCTCAATTCCCCTCCTTGAGGAGGGCTTGAGGAGGGAGGATGAAGAGGGGGGTTGAGGTTGAGGAGGGGGGTTGAGGTTGAGGATGGGGGATTGAGGATGAGAAGGGGGGTTGAGGAGAGAGGATGAGGAGGATGATAAGGGAGGGGGAGGGAAAGAGACACTAGGGAGAGGGGGGAAAGAGACACAAGAGAGGGAGAGGGGGGAAGAGACACAGGGGTCTAGAGACTCGGGGGGAAAGAGACACAAAAAATGGCTGAAAAACTCGGCTTATACTCAAGTATATACAGTAAATATGTAAATATGTAAATATTTATTTGCACAGACTGAATATCTGTATACTTATTTAAATGTAGGGGACCCTAGATGATTATGTGTATATTTGTATTATACTTATAGTGGGCCCTTAGTAAATGCTTATATAATATTAATAGGCCCCGGTCTAACATGTTTAAAATGTATGAGTAAAAGTGATCCTGACTCAATAAAATTACATTTATATTTTTGGAACTCAGTGGCAGCTGGTGAAATGATAAACTGGGAGGGAGGTAGACTTTATAATTTTATACATGACACATACAGTATATATATATATGTGTGTGTGTGTGTGTCATGGATTTCCCCAGGACCCAGCAGAGGCATCAACATTTATTTTATCTAACTACAAACTAGCTCTATGACTTTTTTTTTTCCTGATTAATTATGCTCTTAGTTAGACTACATTTTTCCAGCCAATCTCTGGATTTATGATGTAGTGGCCCTTTAACTCTCATAATTACTCAGTTTTTATTTGCGATACAAGTGATCATGATATGTGTTTGTATAACATATGCTTTCTGCCCTTCCATAGAAAAATATAAATAATATGGCATTTAATAAGCAAGTAATAGCTTGGCAAGTGTATGAGTGGCTATGTTTTAAAAATGGCAGTTATGGGGTAATGTCTGTGATTTGCTCAACAGCAAGAAAGTGATATACATGCACAGAAAAAGGAAAAATGGGTGCATGCATACCTTCCACACGCACTCGCAGGGGCTCCCCCACTTCAATGCCCAAAACTCCAAAAAGATAGATCTTGCACTGCAATCATACCTTTATGTCAATCTCATGAATGTTTCCGTATTTATTCCAATGTCTACCATAAACATTTGACTGTTGTATCCTTATGTCTTTACCATTTATGTTTGCTTATTATATCATATATATATATATATATATATCCTATGTGTGCACCTACCCTAAGTATGTTTTGACATATTTCTCTCCCTCTCCTTTATTATGATAGATTGCCCATAATATTCCCTCTAGATTCAGATACTAATAATTGGCACTTAAACACTATCTATAATTAGTACCATAACAGCCTGGTCCCTTCTTTGTTATAGACAATAACCTCCTTAAATCAATCCCCTTATTTATACTTTTGTGTGTTAATATAAAGTACCTTCCATTCCATATTATAATTTCAGAAAATATTTTCTGCAAGATACTTTTTGAAATAAAAATGGTTCTAAGAATTGTATCTTGAAAAAAGCCAGTTATAACAGACATCTGACTTTTATCCTGTTTATAACATGTTTATTTGCTATCTGTAGAGTGTAATAATAGGTCCATTTCCTTTTTTTTCTCATAGGTGGACAGAACAGAGGTGATCAGGACCTGTATAAACCCAATATTCTCTAAAATTTTCACAGTGGATTTTTATTTTGAAGAAGTTCAGCGTCTACGTTTCGAAGTTCATGACATCAGTAGTAATCACAATGGCTTGAAAGATGCAGATTTCTTGGGTGGCATGGAATGCACATTGGGGCAAGTAAGTAAAGACTCTACTTTTGAACTTTTTGTGTCCTGTGGCCTGGGAATTCTTCACAGTTAGCCTGAAAGCTGGTGTATGTCATTGAGAGCTTATCTATTGGTCATCTGGAAGACGGAGGCTTGAGTAGTTGGGTGACTAGGATAAACAGACAATTTATTTATGCCACTGTCATTTGTATTGTTTGGTCTGTGGGGGGACTTTTATCTTAAAGACAAACTATCTTGTACAGTATTTACATAACAGTTCAAAATTAATACAGAATAAATACAGCAGTTAAAGGAACCCTTTATGCAAACATTTGTTTGTTTCATATAAATGTTTTAATTAGTTGTCTTAACCAACAGATTCTCAGTTTCTGTAACCTCTCCTTTCATCATGTTCTCAATCATGTAGGGTGCCATGCTTTACACCTGTGCGTCCTTCCACTGGGAGGGCTTCACATTACTAGTGCAATGCTTCTGAAACATCATATCATGGTCTGCTTGCAGCAGCAGGACACTGACAGCTGCTTCCCTGTAGGCGTAGCTTTAGAACACAGCTGTGAAATATGGCACCCTACATGAAAGAGAACAGGAAGAAAGTGGAGATGGCAGAAAGTGGGAAACTGTTAATCTGGAAGCTTCTAAGAAGTAAGTGAAATATAAATGTTGTATGACAGGAGGAGGGAAAAAAAGAAGCAAAATAATTGACCTAAAGAAGCACTTTAATTTACTACCATTGTATGTTATTGGTCTCTATTGGGGAAGATGCTGCCCTTTTTTTCATCTACTTTTTCAATGGAGAGAGATCTTTTGCACACATTAGTTTTATGGAAAGCACTGACAATAAGGAATACCGCAATTCAATTGAAGTAGCCAAATCTTTCTTTGCAACAAAAGTACAAGTGGTGAAGCAACAATACATATATAACAGTAAATAAAAGCGTATACATATTTTTTTCACTAGATAAAGAGATTTTGTCAATTGAATGTCGACTCTCAAATGTGTACACTGTAAATATAGACAGACAATGCATTAGAGTATTTGTTCCTAGGCAATGTGGTTTCCTGAAATGTATTTACCCCTTGATTACTGGGTTGTGTGTCACCCTGGATGTTGTATAATAAAATAGACATAATAATATAATATCATATTTTTTGATTACACATGTGTTTATATTGGACTGTTAAGTGTCATTTAATGTTGGAATTTCATAAATTGTAATTGTTTTTTGGTACTATACTGCCTCTTTAACTGCTGCTGGGGCACTTAGCAATGGTTTTAAAACCATTAGTGAGTGGTCTTCGGTACAAGTGAAATCACCTTCAGCTTTGCAAGTGATCTGTAAATACTTATTAGCATAGTGTTTTGGTGTTCAATTACTGTATTTCTGGGAAACCTGACAGGAAATACGTTTTTAAATTGTTTTTAGACTTTCAGATGGGCTTATAAATGCTATTTATTTTCTGTACTCTGTACGGTGGAGAGCTTCTCTTACTCTTTTGCTCATTATAAACAAAATGATTGCTGTGGTATACCCCGTCCCAAGGTATCTAATGCATATAACCAGAACCAACCTCACACTGATGAAAGGCATCAACCTAGAAACAGTTCTGTCTGTGAGTGGGTTCCTGGCTTATGCATAATCCAATCCTAAACTTTGCTTAAAGCAGTGTAATACAGTGAGCACATGCTTCAAAGGATCCATGTATAAAGTGATAATTTGGATTCAAAGAGTAAGGTAAATTGTATCTAATCTGCATGTCCCTGCCCAGTCACACCAGAATGCAGTATACTGACTGTATTCCTGGGAAACCTGAACAGGAAATATTTTTTTTTACTTATATTTAGACTTTCAGATGAGTTTATAAAACTACTATAAATTTCCTATAGATCGATAGATAGATCGATAGATAGATCGATAGATAGATCGATAGATAGATTATAAAGGTACTATTCATTTTAGATAGATAGATAGATAGATAGATAGATAGATAGATAGATAGATAATGTAATTATTTATTTGAGAGAATAACCAACAGGGGTACTTTGGTACTTGTCTTTAACAGGATGAGTTTCAAACAGGTTGAGTTCCAAGCAAGCATTTCCCATAGGAATCAATGTAAATTGAAATAATCTGTTACGGCCCCCAGATTTTTCACATTCTAATTTGAACTGATAGTCTTGTTTTTGGATACAAACCCTTAAAACTAAACAGACATAAAGAAAAAACAATAATTACATCAAATAACATAGAATTTAACTTCACTTTAACTGAAATTAGGGGATTTGATGGGATGGGGGCAATGAGGTGGAGGGGTTATTGCTTGTAACTTTGGTTCTTATAGGCACTGGCTACAATTTGGTTCTTGTAAGCACAAACACAGACAGACTGCAGATCAGCACTTACAGACATCGTAAGGCTGCATATTGGCACTTGCAGACACAGACAGGCTGCAGATTGACACTTATAGACACTTGATGCACTTGGGCTCTTGCACATATATATATATATATATGGACTGCAAGAATATCCAATAAATCATAATTTCAGGAAATCAAGCTGAACTATTCACTAGAAGGTATGATCATGAGGCTGAAGCTAAAACAATTTGACCATATCATGACACCGCAGGATTCCCTAGAAAAGGCTGTGATGCTGGGAAAGATTGAATGCACAAGAAGGAGACGACAGAGCTGGAGATGGATAGATGAAGTCAGAGAAGCAATGATCATGAATGTGATAAAGCTCAGAAGGGCAGTGCTGCGAGCCTCGCGAAAGAGCCATTAAACCGTAGCACTTAAAATAAGAGATGTGGGACTTAGAAAAAAAAAGATACGAGACACAAAAATGTACGAGATTAGCGGCCGAACAAAAAACCTGAAAAACACACTAAATACACCCCCAACAATTAAAATAAACATCACAGACAGCATGGGGCAACGGCCAGGACGTCTGTGAGTGAGGTGGAACGCAAATTTAACTAGATTTATACGATTTTCGCCACTCGAAAATCGCCTAAGCGAGGAAAAAAATGGCCACCGAAAAAAATGAAAACGAGGCTACACGACCCCGGACTGCGCAAAACACTGCAAAACGTGTAGCACTTTACACATCACACTACGACCTACAAGATACACTATTACAAAAGCTGGAAAATGCTCACGAGATGCGTACGCAAGTACGCAAGCTTCGCCATCAGCGCTTTCAAATATGTCTCAAACAGCATTCCCATGGCTTCAAATTGTATTGCCCCGTCATTTTTGGCGGGCAAGTGTCTAGTATATATATATAAATATGACAAAGTGTCAAGCATACTTACAGACATTTCTGTGCATCTATAAACATATTCCAATGTACTGCACTGCATCTTCAGGCAGCCTTCTGCCCCATGAAAATGTGCTGCCCTAGGCCTGGGCCTCATGGACCTCGGCAGAAACAACCCCTTGCTGCATTATTTGTCCCATTCTTTCAATCCCAACATCTGATGAGCATGATGTAACTACCTTGCAATGCAGCACAGCTACACATTTTGTTTTTATTTGTATATATTGATGTACTTGTCAGGCCTGTGACACAGAAGGAGGATTTCTTTGATTTAGACACATCCATTACCCTCTCCATGCATCAGGAGCTTTTACCAGCTGTGATTTGTCTTTCTGTCTAAATCTCAAGCCTTACATGTTACCTGCAAAGAATACTGATAGTTTTTTCTGAAGGCTTTTTATCAGCAGTGTTAAAAGAATGCACATTTGTGATGGAAATACGTTAAGTCATCAACTATATGATAAATAAACTTTATAAGTTAAAAGAATAAATACATTTTCTAGTTAAAATGAGCATGGAACACATTTTTTAATGCATTTAAAAGTGCATGCTTTAAACATTACCAAATTGTGTTTTGCATGAAACAATATTAAGTAAAACCTGTTTAAACTTAATTGAAACTATCAGCAAGTGCATATGTACATCTCTAGACCAAGCATGCATCTATCTGCTCATTGGCTGACACAGGCAAGCCCCCAGATCAGTTAAACCTTTTTATGCTTTGAGAGCGTCATTTGAATAAAAGAAAACACAGCGGTACATTATACAATACTTTCTTTCCAATTAAACATGCTCTCAATGCCCATTTAAACTTTTAGGTGTGAAATTAGATTTCAAAAATTAGATTTCAAAAAGTTATTTTGCAGTGACAAATTACACTTTAACAATTTTTAGTTTGTTTAAAGAAAGTAAAATGTGATTGATTTATAAATACGTTCATTGATAACATATTTTAACATTTGAGCTTTAAAACTCTGTTTTCAGCAAATTAAGAAGAGCTCAACTCATCATCAAAATGTTCTTTGTAAACATAACAATAGGCAAGGGAAGGAACAACTCAGGGCCGTAGATAAGGTGTTTACTGCGTATTCATTGTAAAAATAAGGTGATCTGCGCATATATGCATGCTAATGCGTGCTAGGTATGTGTCTGATTATTAATTGGCCTATAAATATAAATAATCTTGTATTGACTTAGAAGATGGGAGGTAATGGTCAGACCATTTCTGTATGTGGCGCTACTATGAAAGGTTATGATTTGTATATATTTGTTGTTAGCAGTAGACATTGCGTATGCTATTCTGTTGCAGCTTCACGCGTGTCCAAATAAAGTGAAGAAAATCAGAGGCCTCTGTGTTTTGGTATCATGACTGGGTTTTGGATTAGAATGTCGGTTTGTGGATATGTTTTTCTTCTACAAGAAGAAGTCACATAAACATTAGGTAGGACTGTTTGAGGATTAATAGAGCTATATAGAATGCATTAGTTATGAAAAATCTAAAAATATTTTTTCACTTGATTTTTAGTGCTCTGTTGTTGTAGAGCATTATTCCACATCCCTTTAAAATAAATCAATGTCCCTTTAAAGGGCCATAGTAGCCTTTTTGTAAAAAAAAAGGTACTGTTTTGAAACACTACATTTAAAAAAAATACAATAACACAGCCTTTAATGTATCTTTTACATGTAATTATGCTGCTATGGAATCTACCATTTAGGCTTCAGCAGATCAACTTCTGCACAATTGGATTGTGAGACTTATAACTGCTTGTGCTTTTAGCAGATTTCAAATGAAACTAATAAGTTTAAAAGGACACACCCACCTGAAAAAAGTAACAGCCAGCAGAAGGCAAGAAAATATAATTAAACTACACTGTAAGGAATAATTGCATATTAATATAAAGGTTTTATATATATCTATATATAAATATATATATATATTTATATATTTATTTTTTAATACATTTTGGCCAATATTGTTTAGTTTTGAAATCAAAGGATATAAAGGCAAATTGACTTCTGTGACCCTTTAAACACATCTGTACAGCCTGTTTATGGATGTCTATTACATTGTATTATATATGTTTCTAAATTGTAATACCATACATGACCACCTGAATGAAACTAACAGACCGTTGGAGGTCCATGGTCCATAGTTTAAGAACCTCTGTATTTTCTAGAGAGTCGAAGAATCCTATTAAAGGGACATTATCACCCCAACAGGAAGTATGTTTAATCTCAAAGTGCATTAAGACCTGTGTGTACATTTTCCTCTTCTGGATAGCTACGTTGTTGTGATGAAGGGGCTTGTGTATCTCAATGAAGCTGTGAGCTATACCATTTAGGATCATCCAAGATGGTCAGGTCATAGCAGAGAGGTCAGACAACCCGCGGTCCACTGGAGATGGTACTGGCAACCCACTCCAGTATTGTTGCAATGAAAACCATATGGATAAGCACCACCAAAAACACAGATGGGCCTGGCGTGCTTGGTCCATATGATCACCAAGAGTTGAACTTCACTAAAGGACTGAACAATACATTTTGCTAGCCATTATTCTCTACAGTAAATAATTCCTGACATATTCAACAGTGAAAGTGCTAATGCGAGGCACCATATGCTAGTTTGCATCTCAGAGTGCTTGAAAAGTGTAGGAACCGCGACTAACATCATGATAACTTAAGAGGGGCAATGTTTGGCCACCACAAAGACAGACAAGTATACTGTAATCTGAATGAAAGCAGATAATTATTATTGACCAACTGCTTATTTGCAGAGAAAAAAGCTTATTAACTCTGGAATTACTCACTTTAAAATAATATGGCTAATTTTTCATTCTCTATAAGAATAAATTTTTTAAAAAAATACAAATTTTGGGTTGAGAGAGAACCTTTAACCTGTAATGGCAGGGGTGATGTTGAAAAACTACTAGAATATAAGAAAGAATAACAATCTCTGTGTGACTCTCACTTTCTAGGACAGTGTAATACACAAAGTGCTAAGTGCCTCCCGCAGCTCTCAGGCTGGTGGCAATGTTACAGACAGAGCTAAATTGTAATTCCCAGATCTGACATTAGCTCCGTGTCTATGGAGCCCTGAATCCACCCCGAGAGCTGGAGGGGGTATAGTGACTGCATTAAAGAATGCCATTATATCAAAGGAAGTCGGTGCAGGAAAAGTTCTAAACTCTACCATAATGTAGTATAAAAGGACAGAGTGTCACATTTCTTCTGGAGAAAGGCAATACTGTTATAGTAGGTTATTCTTATAGTGGGTGACCTTAAAAAGGGTAATCTTTTGTAATGGAGTTTTAATGAAACTACATTGGGCCACTGTGAAGGGAAAATATATGTTTCAATCTTCAAGTCAGACAAAAGAGCATAATTAAGCAGGGAAAAAGTAATGAAGCTTGTTTTTAATTAGAGAAAAAATGTTATGTCTCATGGATATGGATCATGATATTTGATACAGGACCATATGTGTGATAGGACATTTTTGTTGTACAAAGGTTGCAATAAGGTGTTGCAAGCTCCCTGCTTATACGTATGGTAAGAGGCAGTACCAAATTCTAAAATTTCAGATTATTTAATAAATCTACTCTCTATTTTCTTTCAAATTGATGAAGCCAAACAAAATGGAACCTTCTGCATATAAACATAGTCTTTAAAAATTATGATTTTCTTTAAAAATGGTTTTAGGTTCATTGGTTACACAGTTTGCTAAAGTTGTTAGATTGTTACATACTTTATAAAAACATGTAATTTTTTTCTTAAACTACAGAAGGTTGGTAAATGTAATGTTGCAAGCTTGTGAAGTAGGTAGCAAAAAACAATAGCTGTGCAAGACAGGCATATAATAGCACATTTAGTTAACATCTTATATTTAGATGTCTGATTGTGTCATGTTAGTTTCCATCTTGGACTGCTAGTCTGCCTGTAGCTTGAGAAGGAGGTTTGTCTAGGGGGATTCACTTGTCAAAGGACTATGTGAAGTGGCAGTCTTTCAATAGAAGTGAATAGATCTTATCTGAATCCACTGGTCCTAACAGGTTTCAAATCCTTTTAGGAACAAAAACAAATGTCTGTTATAATTAAAGCATAATGGAATAAAATAGTTATTTATTAAGGAGAAATGGAAGATTTCTGGATTTCACTAGGAATATAATATACCTGTGTATTTATTTACTTTTATGTTCTTTAATTTATTAATAAGTTTTGTCCGCCTAAAATCATAAAACTAGTACCTTCTTCAATCTGCCCTCTGCAGCTCATGAGGACACAGACTCTGAAGTGCAGTTTTTCATATTTGCCAATCAGTGACCATCTCTTAGCAGCATGTTGCAGAATATAGCTGAGAGATGGGCACTGGTTAGTATTAGATATGGCACAGCCTGTACAGATCCAATCATGTACTATTTGTATAGTTTTAAGAGCATTTAAGCACTTATTAATAATATAAAGTCCATAAAAGTAGGTATATTAAATTCCTAATGAAAAGCAGAAATCTTCATGGTCCCTTTGAGGGCTGTATGTATATATTTTAAACTTTGTAGAAACATTTTGAACATTATCAAGTCAAGTCAAAAGAGATATATCATATAGATATGATACTTTAGTTTCCCCCTAGATACATTATGATTCACAGAGGGTGTGATGGGTATTTTCTGTGGAATATATTACTATTATGTCAGCATTAATTATTCATTAAACCTGAGCAGATAATTATATGTTAAGTACATTAGATATGATAGATATGGTCTGAGGAACTGGCACCAGTCTCCATATCAGCTGTCGAGAAAAACTAGTTGACAAAAAAAAAATGGATCTAGAAATTAAAAATAAGAAAACTATGGCGTGCTCTGATAAGGGGTGTCTTTTTGCATGGGCCCACAAGGCCTAGGGCAGAACATTTTCAGAGGGGTATATAGAGATGTGCAAGGAGGCCCCCAAATTACTTTGCAGCATGGCTTTGCACTATGGCTGTTCATTTACTAGCTCAGCCACTCTTCTGCGCCATCCAATAGGACACTAAAAATAGCAACAAAATTTGAAATTGATGCTGTTTTCATAACGTTATGATCAATAATTATATTCAAATTAACCCCCTAGCCCCAGCACTGGTAATGAGCTGAGGTAGTGGATGTACAGTCAATTAATTGCTTTATGTGTTTCCCCCATTATACACTATGGGATCTTAGTTTAACTGTGTTTTATCGTCACAAACAGAGCAGTCAGGGAAAATCAATTTTATGACCGTTGCTGGGTAACAATTTTCAGCAAGGCCACGTTCTTCTGTAAATATTTTATATAATGTCAGGGAAATAGTTATAAATTTAAATTAAAAAAAAAATATTGTAAATAGGTTTTCTAGACTTTTTATTCATCTAAAGAATGATTTATGTTATGTTTATGATACTTTTTATGTGATTTAATGTTTGTTTCTAACCCCTTGAGAGTTTTAGGGAATACAAATATATGAGTCATCGCAAAATGATTGGTTTAGATTGCAATTATTAAAATTAAGCAAATTAACATTATTCCATTTTATTTTTTTGCAGATTGTATCACAAAGGAAACTGTCAAAATCCTTACTGAAGCACGGAAACACAGCAGGGAAATCATCAATAACGGTATTATTCCTTTAATAAAATATTTACATATTTTCAATATTATTTTGTTTACATAAAGTACAGTGCAGCTAATTCTCCTTATGAAAGGGTTAGGTTCAATACAATAGAAAGAAGGCTGTCTACTTACAATATAAATAAGTTGTTATGGATAAATAAAATTATTGGTGAGACACTACAACTTATCTCCTAGGATATGAAAAATGCACTTAGCGGTTGTCTTTTTGACTAATGGAGTTGAAAGAATATAAATCTATATATTGTGGTAGAGAGGCCTTTGCTGACCAGTTTCTCTACATCTAAAACGCAAACAGTGCAAGTATGCTTTTTATCTTTTTTTTTTTTAATATAAAGTTTCAAAACATAAAGAATCTCCAGCAACATAAAATAAAAACCTGCACATACGTACTGAATACAGCATCACCCTTACTAGCCCCCTCAGGTACAAATAAACACAGTTCTTTTATTTTCCAGGTCTTTTTTCTTCAGACCTTATCATTCACTTTAAGCATACGGGTGGGGCACTAGCCCGCCCTTCTCTCCAAATGCCCCACACAGGGACCCTTAACACCCTTTTGGTGAGTGCTATAACCTGTTTACTCCACAGACTTTTCCTTTGGGCAAAATGAACAGTCTTACCAGAGTAATTTTTATTCCACAAGCAGTCTCCAGACTTTTCTCTGAATGCAAGTGCAGCAGTTCTTTGCAGTAAATAGCCTTGCTTTCTCCAGTTTTTCCCCCAAACACTGGTGTAGCAATCCTTTGCAGCAAGCAGCTTTCTCTCCAAACACAGGTGCAGCAATCCTTCCAACAAAACAGATTCTTGAAGTTTTAAACACTTCTTATTAACTGTTTGTGGCAGTCCTTAAAGTGGCCTCAAACCATAGCCTCTCAGAGAGCCTCCAAATTGCAATAAACAATACACCTTTCCAACAGCATACACATCCAGTCTGGAGAAGAAAAACTTCCCTCAGTTTGCTTTCACACAGCTATTATAATCTGTGGACCACAAACAAGTTTTTGCAAACTCAAGGCACAGCTGTGAACAGGTATATATATGAATATGGGCATGCTGTGCTGTTCATGTTCCATGGCAGTGCACCTTAAACTGAAGACAGACAAACATATACTGGTTCTATATATATATATATATATATATATATGTATATATATATATATATATATATATATATGCTAGCGACTTGCCAGTCAAAAATAAAGGCAATAAAAGTGAAGCATGGCAATGCTGTTTGCCACACAATGGGAGCCTCTCCCCCTCTACTTTAGTGGCCTCACGATGAGCGACTTTGGCACTCATTGAGAGCCTCCCCCCCTCTACCTTTCCCATCCTCTACTTTACTGGCCTTGCGATGAGCGCCTTCTGCGCTCATCATGGGCCTTGCAATGAGCGCCTTTGACGCTCATTGCGAGTCTCTCCCCCTGTCTACTTCCTCTCTTGTGTCTCATTTCTCCTCTCCCTCCCTTATGTCTCCTTTCTCCCCTTCTCTCCCTCCCTTGTGTCTCCTCCCCCCCCCCCTGTGTTTTTAACCCCCTCTCCCTCCCGTGTCTCTAACCCACTCCCCTGTGTCTCTTTCCCTCCGGTGTCTCTTCCCCCCCCTCTCCCTCCCATGCATTTGCGGAGGGGGAGGCTCCAACATCGGCTGCAATGAGCCGAAGGCTCATTGCAGGCCGCAAATGCAGTCCCTCGCGAAGGGAGGGTCCGCATTTGCGGAGGTGGAGGCTCTACGGCGCCTCACACGCGGTTACAAACACCCACACAAGAGGCACTTTACCAAAATAGATCTAACTATATACAGACTTACACAAAAAAATACGAACCGCAGGACTTAGAACGGAAAATTTACGGACTTAGCATAGAAAAAGACGCGGGACTTAGAAAAAAAAACATTACGACCTCGCAAAAATAAACATTAAAAATACAATATATACACACAAAAAATACCTAAAAAGCTTACCCACAGCAAGGGGGGGCACCCATGACCTCTGAAAGTGAAGTTACACCTCCATTTAAGTGCAAATTCCACAGTTTAGACACCCGAAAATCCCCTAAGTGAAAGAAAAAATGGCTGCAGAAAAAAACGAAAACGAGGCTACAGGACCCTAAACACGCAAAACACCACCAAGCACATATAGATTTTCAAAAAAGCCGGACGAGGTACAAGATACACTCTTACCAAGGACGCTACATCATCCACAGCCGCGTACCACACACATTCACCGCCATTGTACAACACTAACTTACACAATGCGGATGTACACAGCTACCCTAACGGCTTTTCCTTGCGCACGCAGCCTATTTACACTACACACTGCACACATTGCGGACACTTACACCTCAGCTACACAACACTGCAAACCTACATTGTATGCTGCAGGAACATCAAAACAGATTGTCAGCTCTTCAACACAATGCTTCCTGCATATATATTACTTCCAAATAGGTAAAGTATTTTAATTTATTAATTTATTAATTATTTAATTATCATACAAAAAAACATATACACAAAAAAGAAATACACTCTCACAATAAACACAAAAGCCATTCACTGCACGACTCACAACGAGCGCCAACGCTGCTCATAGCACACACAGCAATAAACGCAAAAAACACATCACCGCCGACCAAACAATAACACCAAAAGCGCCTATCAGAAAAAAAAAATACAACAACCAACAGCCTCGCAATGAGCGCCGAAGGATCTCGGACCACCAACAAAATTAATGTCTGGCCCAAACAGCATTACCTGCCATCATTTTTTGACGGGCAAGTCGCTAGTATAAATATAAAACATATTCATAACACCTTCAACATGCTTCTAGAAATTACTTGAAGAAGAAAACCTTTGGATTTCTGTATGTCATTTAGGATGACTTTTGGTTATATTCTTCATTTTGGTGAACTTGCAAGAGTCCACTTCTCAGTCATTCAATGTAAATTTGCCACCACCTTTTTCACAAAGATTACATTTCCCACTATCCAAAGTCCATAACAGGAGGGAAGTTGAGTCCACATTAAAGTTTTACATATTAAATTTTACATTTATGTGTCCTATGACTTAGCTGGTCTATTGCTGTGGTTTGTTTATTGAGAGTGTAACCATAGTTAATTTGTCAATAAATCTGAGGACACTTGTGGCAAGTGGCAACCCCTCATCCAGTGCAAATGTATCAGTTAATTGTCACATCCCACCCTGCCTGATCTGCCTAAAGGGCATAAAGGGTATGTGTGTATTCATTGTATAAGCATTTTTTTCTAAAGTAAATCATTTCAGTGATATTGTTGTTTTGCAGCATTATTATGCAAATGATCGGCTTCTGAATACCAATAAACTGCCTCGACATGCTAATTAGTGACAAAGTCTGCTTGTTTGCATAGCCAGTTTATACTCTCTTTTATAAATCCAACATTTTGTTGGAATGAGAATGTGTTTCTTTAAACCCTTATTGCCTTAAACAGTTGAGCTGTCAGTCATTGTTTTTCCACTTTACAAGTTAGTTCATCTTTGGTAAACATCAATTCACACACATCATTGTAATGAATATAGTCCCCTATTACTGCGGTGTAATCAAGCAAAACTCCCTATTTTGATTAAAGGTCCAATTAAATACATTAAGGGCTTCATTGGTACACGCGTGTAATGTAGCATGTATGCTGACCGAGGCAGAAATAAGCAGCTTCTGTTGTATATTTTCTTTAGCACACTCTGCCATAATCCATCCTTCACAGACTCAGTATGTATGTGTGTAATTTTACTAATGAATGCCATCCGGTTTCATTCCCTTCTCTTCCTACACTAGATTATGAATGTGAGCTGGATTTATGTTTATAACCATAAAATCACCCAAATGAATACTTAGCACTTGACCTTTCCAACAGAAGAGCAGTGTGCTAATTGAGTTTCCATCGGATGATGACGCCCTTATAGCTGGCGCATCACTTTGTATTGATATCCGTTAATGTTAGTACCTAAGGACATGGTCATCTTACAGATCTGCCAAGAATAAAGGAAACAGATCATTAATGTGCAGAAGTGCGTATGATCAGAGTTAAACCTTGTACTAGAGTATTAAAGTGCTGCTATCAGAGTGAGCGAGGAAAGAAGAAATGTGCTTCAAATACTGCTAGTATAATGCATAATCATTGTGCAATTATCTTTCCTTTCAGTCTCATACATTGGATGGGATAGAGAGCGCCTCGTAGCCACAATCATAGAAACATTAAAAGCCCTGGTGTGGCCTGGGTGCTGATTTGCTTGATATAATGTTACTGATTAAAGATTAGAAATCATATTGAATTTGTTTAATTAGCACCTATATCTAACTTACAGATGGTATTTACTCAAACTAAAAAGTGTTTTTAGACTTATTATGTATATAATACTATATATGATACATGGGCGTATTAAGGGTTAATGCTGCCCTAGGCCATTCATATTTGTGTCCCCCACACCCCACTTGCAGCTCCTCATTCCCCTTTCTTTATCTCAAATCGTAAGTTTATGTGTCTTTATTGATTATGATATTTGACAATTTTCTGGGATGTCTTACTGTGCAGGTGTCAGAATTATCAATAAAATTGGGGCAATTATGCATATTTGCTGCCGAAACGCTGGCGAGTTCATGCGCTGTGGCTGCCATATGGTGGTCGAGGCACAGTCATAAGCATTGCTGGCCGTGAAGCGCACATGCACATAGAGTGCACAGAGGGAGAGCGCACAGAGAGAGAGTGTGCACAGACAGAGAGAGATAGAGAGTGCAAAGACAGAGAGACCACAGAGATGGCACAGTGAATGAGAGGGGGCACAGAGTGAGAGAGGGGGAACAGAGAGAGAGGAGGCACAGGGAGAGAGGGGTCACAGAAGGAGAGAGGGCACAGAGAAAGAGAGGGCACAGAGAGAGGGCACAGAGAATGAGAGAGGGCACAAAAGTGGGAGAGGGGGCACAGAGAAAGAGCGTGCTTAGAGGGAGAGGGGGCACAGAGGGAGAGAGGTCACAGGGAGAGAGAGGGCACAAAAAGAAAGATAGAGTGCACAGAGAAAGAGTGCAGAGAGAGAGAAGGCACACAGATAGAGAGCACAGAGATAGAGGGCAGAGAGAGCGCACACAGAGAGAGAGTGCTCTCAGAGAGAGAGAGCTCTCAGAGAGAGACAGCACACAGAGAGAGCACACAGACAGAGAGAGGGAATGCAGAGAGAGAAAGCAAAGATATATAGCTCATAGACAGGCAGCACAGAGAGAGAGAGTGACAGCACAGAGAGAGGCAGCACAGACAGTTGAAGATAACATTATATGACACTGTCAAAAATACCGGCAAATTACTAATGAATATATATGTTATGTCAGAGTCAATTACAGACAGAAATGTTTGCTGTGAGAGCTCTACCTAAACACCTGTGGGATAAGTACTTTACCACCTAAACATTAAACTCATGAACACAGTGTCTCTATGGTACTCAATCACAGATCAAAATATGCTGTTGAGAAACATACAGTGATTTGGCTAGTACATCTAGTACCAAAAGAAACACTGTGTGCATGAGCTGCTGTGGGACCTCCTTTGTATGGACTATTTGGAAGGTTTCAGTGAGTAAAAACAGAGCTTTAAACACTTCTTAATAAAATGATGTTCAGATTTGCACATACACACATAGTAGATTATTTTAATATTGAAATCAGGGAACCTTCCATGTCCCTTTAATGAGACCACTATGAAGCTCCTATGACATAATAACATTTAATAGGAATGTTTGCTTTGTGAGTGCTCCTTCACCCTTGCTCTTCACAGGACACTCCTTCACCCTCGCTCTTCACAAGACACTCCTTCACCCTCGCTCTTCACAGGACACTCCTTCACCCTCGCTCTTCACAGGACACTCCTTCACCCTCGCTCTTCACAAGACACTCCTTCACCCTCGCTCTTCACAAGACACTCCTTCACCCTCGCTCTTCACAAGACACTCCTTCACCCTCGCTCTTCACAGGACACTCCTTCACCCTCGCTCTTCACAGGACACTCCTTCACCCTCGCTCTTCACAGGACACTCCTTCACCCTCGCTCTTCACAGGACACTCCTTCACCCTTGCTCTTCACAAGACACTCCTTCACCCTCGCTCTTCACAGGACACTCCTTCACCCTCGCTCTTCACAGGACACTCCTTCACCCTCGCTCTTCACAGGACACTCCTTCACCCTCGCTCTTCACAAGACACTCCTTCACCCTCGCTCTTCACAGGACACTCCTTCACCCTCGCTCTTCACAAGACACTCCTTCACCCTCGCTCTTCACAGGACACTCCTTCACCCTCGCTCTTCACAGGACACTCCTTCACCCTCGCTCTTCACAAGACACTCCTTCACCCTCGCTCTTCACAGGACACTCCTTTACCCTCGCTCTTCACAAGACACTCCTTCACCCTCGCTCTTCACAGGACACTCCTTCACCCTCGCTCTTCACAAGACACTCCTTCACCCTCGCTCTTCACAGGACACTCCTTCACCCTCGCTCTTCACAGGACACTCCTTCACCCTCGCTCTTCACAGGACACTCCTTTACCCTCGCTCTTCACAGGACACTCCTTCACCCTCGCTCTTCACAAGACACTCCTTCACCCTCGCTCTTCACAAGACACTCCTTCACCCTCGCTCTTCACAGGACACTCCTTCACCCTTGCTCTTCACAGGACACTCCTTCACCCTCGCTCTTCACAGGACACTCCTTCACCCTCACTCTTCACAGGACACTCCTTCACTCTCGCTCTTCACAGGACACTCCTTTACCCTCGCTCTTCACAAGACACTCCTTCACCCTCGCTCTTCACAAGACACTCCTTCACCCTCGCTCTTCACAGGACACTCCTTCACCCTCGCTCTTCACAGGACACTCCTTCACCCTTGCTCTTCACAGGACACTCCTTCACCCTCGCTCTTCACAGGACACTCCTTCACCCTCACTCTTCACAGGACACTCCTTCACTCTCGCTCTTCACAGGACACTCCTTCACCCTCGCTCTTCACAGGACACTCCTTCACCCTTGCTCTTCACAGGACACTCCTTCACCCTTGCTCTTCACAGGACACTCCTTCACGCTCATACAGTTCTTATGATTAATTGTCCTTACTGAAAATAAAAATCTACATTTTGTTTTCTTTCATTTAGGTGATCGCTGAGGAATTATCTGGAAACGATGACTATGTTGAACTTTCCTTCAGCGCGCGGAAATTAGATGACAAGGTAAAACAATGCATGATAATCTTATTACAACATGTTATGAAGCCTGTGAATGCGTCCTAATAAGATTCCCATGAAAGACCTAATAAGATTTACCCTTGAGGCTATTTTATTCCCACTTGATGATATGAGATAATCACAGACACCAGATCCACACAACTCTTTTTACCATAAGATTTGTGGAATTGTTTAAAAAACAAATCAGCCAAGCATCAGGGAGTGCAGTTAAAATGGTTATTTTAATTATTTGGAAGCTACAGTATGTCAGACAATGAAAGCTAAATGTACTTTGTATCATCATGCAGAGCAGCCAGCTTCAAGTATCAAAGGTGTAAAACCTTTTTTTTTTATTTCACTGTTTAACTGTTTTTAAATGCTGCAGTGTTAGCTTTTAAAGCACTCACTTTACCTTGAGACTATATCAACTCAGCTGCACCGACTGATAAACTAAGCTTATTAGGAAAAGCTTTGGCTCCTGAAGGGGCTATAAATGATAAGCTCCCTCAGACTGTCTATATGCTCTCTTCACTGCAATAATACATTTCAACTTTTGGATCTTTCCTGTTGGCGAGGCCAAGATTTTAGTGAATTTCTTGTCAGTGTAAAGCTTATTATCTGCCAGTATCCTAACACCAACCCTTACCCCTAACACTAAACCATAACCCTCGGAAATTCACTTACATTTTAAAAGTTAAAATTGTAAAGGTTGTGTTTATTTCACATTATTTTTTTTTCTAAATAAGAGTTTGCCCACTATCAACTTTAATTATTCAAAAGAGCATTTTTGTGTGGGGAAAAATGTGTATTCATTTCCAGAAAAATGGAAAAACCTTATAGCATAGACCTCTTAATCATGTCATCTGTGAGATGTGACACACATTCAGTAGTAGGTGTTATCGCCATACCTGCATTAAATGAGTTACCAAAGGTGTGGATATCTGATAATGGAATACTTATTTTCCTGGCCAGACAAGTCACAACAAAGCAAAGAGGTGGTGACAACTGATATGATTTCTCTGGATTTCTCACTTCCACGGTCTGCAATGATGATTAGACCCAGCTGCACCTGTTCCTTCACAGATTGAATATAGCACTTGTGTGAAAAACACTATTGGGTCTATGATTGGTCTTAGACATTGAGATTCCTTCATCCTTCTTACTGCAACCTACACTGAAAAGAAAAACGCTTAACCCTTACATTGCCAGGGGTTTTGACCCAAGAAGCCATACATGTTTTCAATATTTTTCAAACATCTGTTAAAGCAACTAACTGATTATGAACATACTAATAACTTGTCTGTCATAAATGACAATATAATATAATGCAATCTTGAATTGTCTTTGCTCTCTCCCTCTCTGTGCGCTCTCTCTCTATATATGCATGCTCTCTTTGTGTGCTCCCTCAAGCTCTATGTGTGTGCTCTCTTGCTCTGTGTCTCTGTGTCCTATGTCACTCTCTCTGTCCTGTTTGTCTCCCTTTCTTTCTCTCTCTATTTCTGTGTCTCACTCTCTCTCTTTGTCTTGTGTCTCCTTGACCTGTCTCTCTGTGTTCACTCTCTCTATTTTGTGTCCTCTCTCCCTGTCCTGTATCGCCCACCCAGTCTATCTCTCTCTGTACTGTCTCTTTCTCCTGTCTCTCCCTGTCCTGTCTCTCTCTCTCTCTCTGTCCTCCCCCCCCCCCCCCGTGCACTGTAGGTAGAGCAAATTATACTTTGTTCAATTTGTTCTTATGGTTAGAGTTAGGGTTCAGGGTTAGGGGTTACGGTTCAGGTAGTGGCAGATGATAAGTTCCACTATTTTACTTTGTAAAGCCTATCATCTGCCACTACCTCAAACCTAAACCCTAACCCTAAATCCCCAATCTAAGAACAAATTGGTGCTGCCAGGGACAAAATGGTAAAGGTCCTATATGTTTAATGAAAAAATAAAAATGCATAAATGCTTTGTTTACTTTGTTTTATCAGACATTGTCATTAAAATAAATGTAATTTAATAGAAGAGCTGCTGCACTGAGTCACATGGGTGCACTAGTGCTAATTAGAAGGTATATCACATTTTCTATCATGTATTTAAAATATCTTGTTTTAAAGTATTTTTTTGTATGAAAATGAGTAATCTGGGTTGTTTCTCAATCTATGTCTTTATCACATGTCTTTGAATGTAAAAGGAGTTAAGCAAACACAGATAAGAGGCTCACATGAGTGCTGACATCTTGCTCAGCTGTGACCTATGCCCAGAGTGAAGTTGCATGTACTTCACGCCACCAGTGTCTCATTCTGCTCCAACATGCAACATGAGGCACTGGTAGTGTGTAACCCCTCCCTATGGGTGTGGCTTTAGGTCTTAGCTGTGCAAGATGGCAACTCTCATTAGAGAAAACAGCAATAAAAAAGGGAAACTCCATTAAATACAAATCTGTTACTATGGGGCACTTTGAAATAATTTAAGTGGAAATGGCATATCAAAAATATTTTGACTGAAATGTCCCTTTAATTTTTCTCTCTCTTTGTCGATTTTCAAAGTTTTTTTTATCTAAATACAACTGATAGCACAACACTAATGCACTATATTACCACAATACACAATAAAGTTGTCCTTATGGTGTGTTCCATTGTTCATCTTATCACACCACGATAAAGAGGTGATCTTGAGAATCCATAAGAGATTAGCATGAAGAAGTTATTTCAAGGAGTTAAAGTAAGATTGTCTGCATAACCTGTTACAAAACCCAAATCTCCCATTTTCATCAGTGCTGGCAGAGGCAGGATGAGTAGATAGGAGCATATACAATAAGGTCTGTCACTCTACTTAATTGAATAATGTTGCATTTCAGGATTTCTTCAGCAAATCTGACCCTTTCTTGGAAGCCTTCAGAATGAACGATGACGGCACACAGCAGCTTGTTCACAGAACGGAGGTAATTTATGTACATATATGTACTGTTTATTACCTAGAATTATAAACTGTTTCATATAGTGAATCACTGAAACATTTTTTTGATTTCCAACCCTAGAACCTTAAAGGGCATCTGTAATGTTTATGTCTCTCTGGATCAGAAATAGCACAAAACACTATCATAAGACAAAAACAAATTGTTTAAAGGATTTTGTAAATACACCCTTAAGTTATCCATAAAACCACAAGTTAGTATGGGCACTAAGTCTGAAAAGGTGTGCAATCTTAAGGTTGCTCTAGATCAGTGGTTGTCAACCTGGTCCCTACCGCCCAATAGTGGGCGATACAAGTTTTCCATCAGGCGGCGTCGCTAAGTGATCCGCAACACCATGCTTGGCTGGATGGAGAGCTGGTGAGAGAGCCTAGGGACAGCAGTCAGGACCGGATCACTATCTAGTACAGGGCGATACATAGCTAGGGTCATATGATTTATGTAACCAGAAATGAGGTAGGATAAATTGATTAACTGCCGCACCAGTGAGCGGTAAGGAAATGTTACCATCAAAAGTGGGGACGGTAGGTCTTAAAAGGCTGACAACCCCTGCTCTAGATTGTGGTCTGACACTAAAACATCAGGTGATCAAATTCTCATGTTTCCATATGAAGAACATAGCCAGGATAAATTACATAATATCCACATAAGTACTCCACACTTGGTTCATGTCTTCTTTATATTGTCACCACTGCACTCTATAGGACTAGCTACTTGCCCGTCAATAATGCTGTTTGCCACCCAATGTAAGCACCTTCTGCGCTCATTGCAAGCCCTGTCTACTTCCTCCCTTATGTCTCATATCCCCCTCCTCTCCCTCCCTTGTGGCTCCTTTTCCCCCTCTTCTCTTCATCCCTTTTAGCTCCTTCCCCTGTCCCTCCCTTGTGTCTTCCCCCTCTCCCTCCCCTGTGTCTCTTCCCCCTCTCCTGTGTCTCTTTCCCCCTCTCCCCCTTCCCTGTGTCTCCCCCCCTTCTCCTGACTCTCTTCCCCCCCTCCCTTCACCTGTGACTCCCCCCATCTCCCTTGCCTGTGTCTCCTTCCCCTGTGCCTTCCCTGTGTCTCCTTCCCCCCTCCCTCCCCTGTGTCTCTTTTTAGCCCTCTCCCTCCCATATCTCTCTTTCCCCTCTCTCCCTCTCATGTGTCTCTTCCCCCCTCTCCCCCTCTATGTCTCTTTCCGCCATCTATCCCCTGTGTCTCTTTCCACCCTCTCCCCCACGTGCCGCGCTGCAGAGGAGAGAAGCAGCAGGAGGGGGTCATTGCATGATAGTAAGAAAGGGGGGGGGGTAAAGGGAGGAGAAGGCTAAGGGGGAAGGAGGGAGGAGAATGAGGGAAAGGGAGGAGGAGGATAAGGGGGAAGGAGGGAGGGGAGTGGGCCTCGTGATGTGCGCCTATGGCACTCATTGCAGATGCGACTCACGCTATGCGAGGGACGCAACTGCATTACCAACATCGCAAACGTTATGAACACTGACAACTATATATGTGATTACCAGACAGAGTTACACTGATTATAGTAATCTGATTATAGAGTGCTGCAACAAGGTTATTAACAGAACAACCGTGTCCCTGCCACATAACACCTGTCCTCCGTCCTCTACACTGGCTCCCAGTGAAATACTATATATATATATATATATATCTATATATCTCAAGCTCAATCTGCTGATATACAAAGCTCTACATGATAAAGGCCCCAGTTACCTCGGTCTTGAGCGTTCATTTGACATTTCAGTGTATTTGAAATCCCCAGGAAGGATGCTTATTGTAGGCTGTTTTTAATTTTTGTTTTCTAAAATGATTTAACTCAATATCTACTCATTTTCTTTTAAAAAGCCCACTATAAATATATTTAAAATTATACAGCCAAGGTTCCAGTTATGTCATACTATAAAATTATAGGTAATAACAAGAACTTTATTAATTGAATACTTATTTAAAAAATGCATTTATTTACAATTTTATTATCCTTTATTTGTAATGTACCATCATAAACCGTAGAGCTATACAGGGGTTAAGTACAAGAAAAAAACAATATTAACACATTGCAAAAGCATTCAGTGCCCTGTCTTTACAATATATATACACTGACATTTGCAATTTGTACCTGCCAATAAGACTTTCTGGTCAACTGGCCAAGCATCCTCTATTATCTGTTCAATATGGGTGATTACTGACAATGACAGCTGGATGTATTGTTTTCAGTTTAAAGCCTTATAAGAGAGTTTGCATATCCCAGAAAGTAACTAGACCTATAGTTTTAAATTATACACTATTTGGAACCTCTGCTGTGTTCCTTTACGCGTTTCTTTAATGCGATCATTACATCCCTTGAGATATTAAAGATCCATTTTATAAATCTTTGTGCTTTTTAGAGATGCTAGCCAGAAGCATTAGTTCCTCATTTGCTTACATCTATAATCTTAAAAGGCCTTTCATGCTGAGAAGAGCTGCAGAAATGTTTCATCATAAAGGCTTTGGAAGAGTTAATATCTCAGCTCATCCATTGACTGTCAGATCATCTCTCATTCAGTTAGTACTCTGTCATTCTCTTTTCACTACACCTTCAATAAACATATCAAAATAGATTCTGTGGATGTCAGTAACATACATCCATTTTCTCATTGTAGAATAAATAAGAAAGCAAGGAGCCTACATTTAATCCTGTACGGATAGATAGGATTGTTCCAAAGAGTTTTCAGCATTTCAATAAATATGTAAATCACATTTTAAATACAATACAGTATCAGTGAAAAGGAGACACACAATGCCCCTGCAGTGCATCTTGAAGGAGAATACCTAAAGGCCTTTCTAAGAATGGGAAGCAAAAAAAAAAATCAGCACATATTAAATGTACCGTGTGCATTCCCCTCTGTGGGTAATGCATTGATTTATTAACTTTACTACATCTTGTAGATGTTTTATGTGCAATAAAACTGGCTATACATTATACATGCCATTGTATATAGTAAATAATTCTTGAGGTATTTACAATAATTATGCTATTATGTGGCTCCCAGATATGAAATGTGCTGTTGTTGTAATTTGTGATCCTGTGTTCTTATTTATTTGTGTGATTGCAAAAACAATCTACCTCAGTGTTATGGTGCAGTAAGGTCCCACACTCATCTAGCACAAATTAGCAAATAAAGCCACATATTGGCATAATGGAATCGCACAAACAGTACTGGATATTTCAAGAATGGTTCACTGAAGGGAAAAATGGCAAGTAGCTTAAGGATCCATGGTAGAGGCAGAAGTGACCGATGGAGCAGAGGGTGGTGTTAGATGTACAAGTGTATGCTCTTGAGTTGTCATGTTCTGGTAATAACACAACTGTGTATCATAGTTAAGATATGGGATAATTATGTTGACCCCGGTCAATGAGTGAATGCTTCTACTGATTTCATCCTTAAAGGACAACTTGGTGGCCTCATAAAGGGATCTCTAAAGAATAGTTATGCAAGGCTTCATAAGAAAAACCTTTATTAAAAATATACTGTGCATTTAAAGTTACTTACTATTTTTCCTTTTTTTTTCTCCATTCATTCTTCATATGACAAGAAAAATTGTAATAGATATTAATACATAAAATGCTTAGAATAGGTACACATGATACTCACGGGGTAAATGTGTTATACTTAACAAATCAGAAAGAAGGTATTTGATAACATTTCACAGTGTGTTTTCCTTTTTCAAATATAGATCACAAAAACGTATTTCAAAATGTAACTACTCTTGGGGGCTTGCCTTCTGCCAGCCAATGAGATCTACAGACTAAATTACTGTATGATCTCTAATTTCCTGTAAGATTGAATTAAGTTAAATAAAGTAAACATCAATAAAAGTAAATATCAGTGGACATGTCTGGCTCTCTAATCAGCAATTGGCGGTCTATTGTGAAGCACCAAGAAGTATATTGGAATTCCTCCATTATTTGAAGTCTAGTGTCTCTAGATAATGTTTTAATACACTTACTATTTTGCAATGATCCTCAAGGCTGTTAAACTCCAGATCACTTGATCTACTGAATGAAGTATTGTGGCAGGAGTGGGCCCGTCCAGGTGGAAGTGTCCCATTAAAAATCATTTTCTGAAACACACATTAGTTGCCGGGAGTTGCTAGTTATGTACAAATACACTTTCAAGTCACCATATACTATTATTCTGGGGCTGAGGTATGCTAATTTAGATAGCCCCCCAGTGGCTCCACTCCAGGCACAATGCTTCATTCGGGAGTGGAGAGATCTGGAGCTCCTATAGGCTAAGGGTTGATTGAAAAATAGCAATTAGTTGTTTAAATGCACAGTAAACGCTTTTTTCCCCCTTATCAAGCCCTACCTTACTATTCTTTAGACAGACATTAATAAGAACACTAAAGTACGTATGGATAAAACTCCTACTTAGCTCTGATATCATGAACTTTATTGCTTGAATTTGTAGTTGTATGCATTTGATTAGTTCTGTTTGCCAGCATTGTTATGCATATTTATCTGACATTATTATCTTTTTTTCCTCTTATAATAGGTTGTCATGAATAACTTAAACCCTGCATGGAAACCATTTAAAGTCTCCCTGAATTCCCTGTGCAGCGGAGATCAGGATCGCAGACTGAAGGTAAGTCACCACCTTTAAAACTGACCTTTTACAGCTCTCTATCCGACAGCATAAATGTTTATAAATGCTTTATCCTTTACAGAACCAATTTCAGTGCTCACTAGCAGAATGGTGTGGGTGTTTTTTTTATTTTTATTTATTTATGTATCTATATAACTAAAAATTATGCACATGCATATTCTCAGTTTTTCTCCCAGAAGAGAGATAGCTCTGAGCATGCAACCCCTGGGGATCTAACTAGTTAATAATTATGGTTTAAGAACATGATCATTATTACTGTATGTCTGGGACATTGTTAAAGTTGATATATCAGTTGCTGCGATGAAAATAAAATAATAAGTGGCTTGTTGCACATAACTAGGATTCATTGGTTTTATATGTATCAGCTTACATGTTTAGTTTTATATATGTATCAGCTTTAGGTTTAGTGTGAAACTGAGTGCTTCCCATCCTATGTTCCATTAAACCTAGACATGGGTGTAGGAACTGGGGAAATGGGTGGGGGGACAAATACGATTTTTCTATGTTTGTATGTATGTATAAATAAGCCATGTTATGGCCTGTGTATACCATGAGCTGTATCCCCACCCCAGAATTATTCTGGCACCTACACCCCTGAACTAAGGGTTTTTATCATGTGCTGGAGGAAAGGAGGAACTTTTGTGAGGGTCTCACCCTGGAAAGGGGGTCCCATACTTGCATCTGTGTATAATATGGATGAGATGCCTGTCATCAGGGGATGAAGCAATATAGATCATGGGAATAGCTTGTCTGCCTCTCAACTAATAGGTATTTTTGTCCACCCTCTAAATATACTAATTTAAGAAGGGAAACAAATTAGGATATTTCATCACTATGAGTACAATGAACATAATGGCAGGGTATGGGAAATGGGGAAATTGGGCATGCACCAGGTTGGAGGCCTGGCTATTACACTTCTACTGCCTTTGTTATGTGTAACCATTGGTTCTACAAAATACATTCTTGTGAAATATTTCTCTCTGTAGAAGAATCAGTGAAGTATTTTAGATGGTCCTGAAAGGATTGCTGGACCGTATGAGAGTCATGGCTAAGATTCCAAATCCTGGGGTACTGGAAATGTCTTGCGGACTATATTGCGATCTTGGGCTTTCATCAAAACTTTTGGAGCCGAAAAGGGTTTTTTGATCAAATTGGATTAATGGATACACGTCTTTGAAGTATAGGGGTGCTCCATTTAATTACATAGTATTATTAGTATGAAGTGAACTGATAGTTAATATTATTGTTATTTTTAATTATAATAATAATGTAAATAAAGTATTTGGTATTTTAGCTTTATAACTTCTCATAAAGACAAATACAAAATTCAAGTATTAATTTAATTATAATTAAAAAATTATTTAAACCTATACAGCAAAATAGTGAACACTTTTTACTTAGACTTACTTTATATTTAGACAAACAGGTGGAGCAAATGTATTAAGCATCACAAGTGGCTGTGATTAAATGTGAAGGGCTGAGATGTAATGTGTTCTACATAGGAGATAGTGCATAGTAAATACAGAGATATATATCTCTTCTGATGCTTAGTAAATAACCTCCACAGTGTTCAGTGAACGAACACCAGCACAAGCTAAACGCCAGATCTTCAAATCTGTGTTAAAAGTGAAAATTTGATGGGTTAAGCTTACTATCTGTGTTTTTCTACATTAAAAGGGGTTGCTTAAAAAGCTCTGCTGAAGAAATCAAGCACATTTCAACACAATTCAATAGCGTTTACTAAAATTGTTAGGTCAGGAAACCCACTGCCAGGGACGAGCGCTCCTCAGTGACCACAGCCAAAAGGGTAGAATCTAAATGTCTTGTTTATTGCATACAGAAGCATTATATCGATCACAACCCATATACCATCACTTGGGATACTTGCATAATACATTTTCTTTGCAGAATCAAGTGAAGGTCAAGGGAGATTACAGACCATTTGGATACAAGGATTTGGCTAATTACCCCTAGCAATGAGCGCACTCCATTATACCTTGTGATCCTTACATAGGGCCTCATTCTATTATCGTCCGCAAACCGGCCGTAAGGCTGCGATTCCTTGCGGTGGTCCCGTTACCTCGCAATTCAATTATACGGCCCCGCAAGGATCTCCTCCTACGGCCGGCCGTAAATCTTGCAACCGTCCGTAAGCTCTGAAATGTAAAAAGTCAAAAATAAATTCAAGCCTGCACTGTACAGCTCTGTAAATGCTAGGGATCATATTGGGGGACATGAAGATTAATAGTAACCCACTCTCAAGCTTGCACATCAGCCCAAATCCGAGTTTACATTAACTGTTTATTTTCCGGCCGCAGCGTGGCCAGGTCTGAGGTGCTCCAAGCCCTATGGACTTTTTACATGGATATTTGACGTATATTAAAAAATATATATTTTACGGATTTGAGTATAGGGGAATTTTGTGCTATTTTTGCTAACACCGAAAATCACTTTATAGTCTTCTCAAAGTGCAGGATGGCTTTATTTGGGCTATATTTTGTGCTTAATTGGTGCTAGCGGGACCTGTTTCCTGCAAGTAAGCAGCGGCTCGTTTTCAGCCTTGCAGAGAGGGTTCCCGGAGCAATTGAATTGCAAATAGGATTTTCTTACGGCCGATTTCCTTGCGGCCGTTTTAGATCAAAGGATTTCCTCCGGCGCGAGCGGCCGCAAGAGATAGCAAGGCACCGGCCGCAAGCCTGCCGGAATCCCCGGCCGGTGGGGAATAGAATAGCAGAATAGCTTGCGGCCGGTCCTTGCGGCCCCGCAACGGCTGCGGCCGATAATAGAATGAGGCCCATAGAGAGAAAAGTAACTGATTAAAAAATATGTAACAATTATTATCATTACAAAACTAGAACTTATTTCTACAGTAAACATACCATAATAGTTATTTGTGCAAGGCAGTTTAGCATAGCATAAAAGTTAACCCATTATTATATACCAACAACAATATATGTAATAACATTAAAGGGCCACTTAAAGCAGCCCATTTTGGACCACATCACAGTAAAGTTTTCCTAAAAGCATGTCCAATTTTTTTATTTTTTGAAATACATGCATTTTTCAATGATAAATCAAATCAAATAAAATCTGTGTTTACACATGGAATAGACTGCCCACATGCTATGGCATTACCACAGCCAATCAGGTTGTATGGTGGTGTGTCCCATTCAAGTCAATGGTAAGACTACTTATATTTCCATTTTGAAGGGAACAGACCTTGCAATATTTGTAATTTCTATTTTCATGAAATACAGGTTTCTGCTCTCTTGCCTCTCTCGAATTTGCGCTAGGCAGTGCTGCTGTTAGTGCTCTGTGCTCCGGTGCTGTCCGTGTAGAGATCAAAATAAAAGAATGTAACCCTTAACAAATCTATCTGCGCAGGCATGGAATGCTGAACTCACCAAACGATCACTAAAAAGATCAGCTATGGGTTAACTGGTCAGGGGATGCTGTGGTAATCATGTAACTGTGAAATGTACTTATACAATGATCTACAATTACTAAACCAGTTGCTGAAATTTCTCTGGCAGTGTCATCAGTTGGCAACAGTTGTATCTTGAGGTTCTTGTATGGGAACGCATATGTTCTCACCCACAATGATATCTGTCCATTGTTCCATATTATCTCATTGTCAAGCTTCCTGTTCCTTCAATTGAATTATCTCTACAAAAGTGATTTAATATTTATCTAGCAAGGATTAAAAAATGAATATGTGTTCAAAATAAATTCTTCTGAAATATTTCTCTCTATGGAAGACTTTTTGATGTATTGTAGATGGTCCTGAAAGGATTGCCCACTTAAGCAAGGGATGTGTATTTGCAATATCAGCAAAACACACATTTCTACATGCTTTTGTACTGAAACACTTTTTATAGCACATATGATGCGGTACATATGTCCTTTGTACATAACAAGATATTTAAGTATACCTGGGCCTGGAAATGCAAAGCCAGATTATCTAGTTGCAGACCGCTATTTTGTCCTTATAAGATATTGTTGTTGTGCAGTTGTAAAAGAGCATAATTAAGCAGGAAAAAAGTCATACAGCTGATGCCTCTGAAGGACCCTTGAAGGATTCATGAAACATTGCTGAAAGTTGTATGTGTGAGAGGGGCTTTTACATCAGGAGAGCAATGGTTGCAGTGATTGATGCAAGGTATCTGCTTCTGGGCCAGTAAAATGGAAGTGGCTTAAATTTCATCCTGTGATCAAACAATGGTTTTAGACTTCTGCCTATACCCCCTTCACATCTCCTCCTATAAAAACACACCCTCTTCATCCAGCTCTCAGCATGTGATTTAACAAACATAAAATGGATTCATATACTTGCCACAAGGAGGGACCAGCTGGACAGGCCAATTAGTTGTTCGGTCCTCTTTTCTGCGGGTTTCTGTGTATCAATGCTAGGGATTCCGTAGAAACAGACTTGCTTCAGGATCTGTGGACAGCAGGATGTAGTTCGTTGTAGCAGGATTGGAGCAAAGAGATTAAAAAGCTCTTTCCCATCCCTCCAATATAAAGCTGACACACTTGTATACTTTTAAAAGGGACATTACACTTTATTAGGACACACAGGGACTTATATACACGCAAAAACAAAAAGGTCCCAGCAGCTCAAATAGTTTGGGTGCAGAGTAACAAAAGGTAATGTAATTAAGATAGCAAGGCCAGCTAATGTAATCACTCAGCAAGAGGTCTTCATTGCTGTTAGTTTCACAACGGGCTTCTTAGACCTGTCATTGCAAACAATAATTAGATCACAGTGTATGCATTATAAAACTATATATAAAGTATGCCAATATTAGGCATGTGTAACATGGATAAAGTCAGTATAACAAGAGGTTAGCCACACAGTGCCAAAAAGACAAAGACACGAAGGGTATTCACTGAGGATTAGGCTCCCCAGACCACAGACCAGGTGTGTCCAAACTCGGTCCTGCTGGGCCGCACACAGGCCTGGATTTGTGGATATCCCTGCAGCACTGAGGTAAGACTATTGCTTCTTCAGTCATCCCGATTGACTCACCTGTGCACAAAAAGGAAATCCTCAAATGCAGGCATGTGTGTGGCCCAGCAGGACCCAGTTTGGACAGCCCTGCTGTAGACTGTCCAATCAGGGGAAGCCATGGTCATCACAGGGGTAGGCCTGAGCTGAAAACAGTACAGAACAGAGGTGTCTTGCCCATCTTGTAGTGGTGCAGGAAAGAGATTACCTTCAGATAGACAGGACAAGGCTCATTTGGGAATGAAAGAGAAGCAGGTACCACTGTACTTTATTACAGACTTCTCCCCATCAGTGCTATTATCATAATATTCATAAACAAGGTCTTCAAAAATTCAGATGTTCTCAAAAACAATATTTTATGTCCAGAAAATATGAGTTACGTCCAAGGCTTACACAGCTGCAAATATTGTTCATTTAATACATACTTGACAAACAAGTTTTTTTTCTTGAACTGCAGTGGTCCTTTAAAAGACCTGCAGTGACATGTTTCTCTATGATCTTTTAAATGACCACTGTCATTTAACAAAAAGGCATTTGTTTGTCATGTACCAAAAAATAATTTAGCTGTTTATTTTCTACCTATTTTAAAGTGACGCTGAAAGTCAGACATATTAGGGCTTATAAAAGATTAATCTATTTTCCTACTTCAGTTGTTCTCTAAGGAGCTTATTTAGCAAATAGGGTTAGCAGAGTAGTTCATGAAGTATGTAACAAACTAGCAACATCACTAGCTGTATAAATTATGGAATTGGAAAAATATGGAAAATCTGAATTTTAGAGATCCTGTACAGGAATCCATTTTGTGTTTGTTACATCAAATCCTGCACTAATAGAAAAAATACACCTATTTACAAGTACAGGAATTTATTTTGTGTTTGTTACATCACATCCTGCATTAATAGAGAAACACAACTCTAAAGAAATATAAACAACCCTCCCATACACAAAAATTCTGTAAAATATCATGGATTCCTCCACGGTCTTGCAGATTCCAATTAATTTGTTTCTAATTAAAATCTATCTTTATTACTTTTCCTGCTTAGTTACGCTCTAAATAAGACTCCTGTAACGAATCTACTGGCACCCCGACCGGGTACCTCCGTTGATGGACGCGTCCTAGTTTGCGTCGAGGCCTACAAGCACCGCACCGGACACCACAACCACCACAGACTCGTTACAGCTCAAGGGAGTATGCAAAAGCATAGCAATCCCCAGTATGATATAGCGATCCCCTCCAATAACGAGACGAGGCTACGTTTTGAAGGGTCAAGTAGTACTGAACTTTATTTTGTTGTGCAGAAATATTTATACACATCTCTTCCCACAGGCAATACACATGCCCATATTTGGCCACACAATACACATAAAGAGAACAATAGGTGGGTCACACCTCCCCGAGGCTACCTGGCAACTTTAATACAAGCAGACATTGATTCAATTACACTTCTTTGTTCTTATCTGAGAATGAAAACACTTTATACAATAGACTTCCTTTATCTTATGCAGAGTCTCTGTAACAGGATTATCTCCCATGCCAAGTAGCTGCAATAGTCTGGGACAATATTCTACAGAGCATAAACCAACATACATGCAGTATAATAGTAGGATCATATTTTAACCATAATAATCATAAAACAGGGTAAAACAGTGATGGGTTCCGTTACAACTCCATTTTTTTAAATAAATATTTTCATTGTATAGTGAGCGACCCTTTAAGTATCTAAAGTTGATAATAGGCAAAATATTTTAGAAACGAGAAAGTAACTTTTATACAGAATTATTCTTTACTATGGGTTCAATTTCATTCATGAGCCTATCTTACAGCTACTTTCTCAGGAGGGCATATCCTTGTAAACTAATGTGCTTTCTATCTATCCTTTTGAAAGCACTATCGATTTAGATGCCACATTACCATTGTGCAAATGGAAGTTTCATTTGTATTCAAAGTCTCCTTCCACCCGAAGAAGTAGATCAGCAGAAACTGAAATGGTAGATTCCACAGCGGCATAATTGCGTATAAAATAATTAAATAAAAAAGGTAATACATAAGAGACTATATTGTTATTTACTTTATAAAAAGAGCTTGTTCATTTTTAAAGGATCACTGTGGTCAAATGTATCTATACTACGTTTTAAATAACTAAACTTGACCAAAAGTAAAATAAATAAATAAATAAAACAGCTTTTACATATTTCACATTTACATATAATCACACTTATTTCTGCAGACTTCCATTTTCCTTACTAGGCTGCTACTTGCAGATTCTGTCTCATCAGGGTGTGTCTTTGTAAACTATTGAACTTTGCTTTAGTCATAATGAACACACTGGCAGTTGTAGCTGCCACATTCAGATTGCACAGATAGAAGCTTCCACTGAATTCAAAGTTCCCTTCCTACCAAGGAAGCAGATCATTATCTAGTGTAGATCTTCAGTAGGATATATTTTAAGTATGTAACTCCTTTAAACCCTTCCATTGTATAAAGAGAAGAGTACCAAAAACCTATTAGCATCAGTACATATCTGAAGGTTGTTTCCCCAAAACACTGCACCTTTGGGTGCCCTAGTGAGCTTGCCTCCTACCTTAGTTTGTTTTGTACGGCAAAAACAACATATATTCCCAATGCACCCACTCTGCCACCTCCTCTGCTTCTTTTAAATATAATAGCAAGCTGCAGAAATAACTGCAAAATATTTGTTGTTTACTATCATATGAGAAAAATACATTTGATCCGAAAAGAAATAAGATGTATATAATTTCAGAGAAGAAACTGGTGGAGCAGGTCGGAGTCTATGTCTGACACTCAGAGATATTATGGAGGGGATAGATGGAGTTATAAACCACAAGTCTGTTTTCCTATGTTCTTTGCTTCCAAAGGAGACACTTGTTTGTGAAGTATGTAACAGCAGCTGTGTACGTCATAGGCATAAAAAGATTTTTTGGGGAAATTCAGAATTCAGAGTAGAAATAGCAGCATCGTCTTTTTTTGTATATCAGTGATGGGAGGAGTGGAGATGGAGAGAACTGGTAGAGGTCATGATGCTTTGTAAGATAATTGGAGCTGATTGAAATTGACGCCACACCCTTTCCCCCTCTCAGGCCCAGAACCAGGCTGTTTAGCATCAGCAAATGCAAGGATTATTCTACAAAAATGTTCATGACCCCTCACACACACAACTTCTACCAAGAGACATCTAAATAAAAACTAGGTTTAAGACATTCTCCCGGTATAATTATGCTCTAAGGCTCAAGATTTTCAAATATATATATACATAATTGAGGAGATATGACCGATATGGTTAATATCCCTGCTGCATGACACCTCTTAAATGATTCGAAAAAAATACTTATTGGCATACAATTAAAACCGGAAAAAAACGCAGCTTAGTGAAAAACTAAAAGAGTGCCAGGAAAATGTTAATATAAATATACTATTGGGGACAATAGTGAAAGTTTTTGGAATACTAGAGGTTTCTAATCAATCCTCATATGCAATGACACATTGCCAAACCAATCCAGAAACTGGATATGGTTCACTACTTAATCCCAAGTATAATAGCAAAACATATAGCACACATTAAAATACACTAAAAACCAAAGATGAGCAAGAATGCTTCTTCTAACTAGTTATGAAGGCAAAGTGACAAATTCTTGTATGCACACAAATCATTAATGCAATATACAGTACTTGCAGTTCTCGTGCTAGTTGCATAACTTAGTGCTTGTATAGCTTCATAGCCGATGTCCCCTGCCCTGTAGCCATTGTGTAAATTTTCAGGTGCTCTTGCCCAAAAATAAAGAAAACACTGTTTGCCAATGGGCCGTTTCGTTCTCTGTTAGAACTTCTTCTCAGCCTGTTAATGTATATTGAACTGTTGATTCTCTTCTCTTCTCAGATGCACTCAGAATCCGGGAAACTTAGATAAGTCTTTAAGAGTGAAAATGCTTTGTTGGCTCATTTGCACGCTGCTGCCCAGTTTCACAGAGTACAGTGCAAAAACTGTATTTCTGGGAAACCTGAGCAGGAAATAAGTTTTTGGGAACTTATTTCTACATATTCAAATGAGATAACAAATGTACTATCCATTTTCTGTACTACTGTACTTTGTACAGTGGTGAACATCTATCACTCTTTTGCCCATTATAAGCTAAATGATTGTTGTTTTAAACTACCTCCCCACAAAATTGAAAACATAAGCTAGGAACCATTCCCTCACTGCTGAGATCTCTTTTAATATCAAAATGGTGCAGCCTGTGGGTAGGTCTCCTGATTTGTGTATAATTCATTCTGCTTAAATCTGCGTAATATAGTGAGCATATGCCTAAAAGGAACCATGTATAAAGTGTTTCTGGATTTAAGAGGGAAAATGCATTTATGGGCTCATTTGCATGTCCCTACTCAGTTCCCCAGAGTGCAGCACAATGACTGTATTTCTGGGAAACCTAAGCAGGAAATATGCTTTTTTAACTTATTTTTAGACATTCAAATTGGAACACAAATGTACTATTCATTTCCTGTACTCTTGTACTGTATATGGTGGGGGGCTTCTTCTTTCATTCTTTTTCCCACCATAAGTCAAATGTGTGGATATTTACATACATAGAGCAATGAATGTAAGAGATTGATAGAAACCCAATTGTAAATCCTGTGCTACTCCAAATGATAAAGCCAGTCCCCTCAGAATTGTTGCCATTAGCTAGGATCATAATACAACTGTTATATTTTCAATTTTAATAGAATAGTTATATCCCACTCTCCCTCTTATAATAAACCCAAAATAATTCTACTAACATACTCACAAAACTTTAAAAAAAAAGATATAAAAAAAAAGAGAAAGAAAAGTGAGACCACAGTAGCAAGATTATTAACTCGGACTAAAAACACAGGAACATCATTAAACATTGTTGCTGTAAAAGAGGCTGAATGTATAAGTGTTAAAGCTTTATTTCCACACAATTTAAACCACATTACAGTAAAGGTTTCCTAAAAACATGTTGAAATACTTTATGAATTGTAAAAAATACAGGTATTTGTCAGTTAAAATTAAATGAATTAAATATGTTTACATGTGTCACTGACTGCCCCCAGCCAGGCTGACAGCTTCAGCTCCGTGTAGTGAGCAAACAAATTCAAAAGGTTATATCTTAACAACTCTATCTGTGCAGGGGATGGAATGCTGGAATCAACAAAACAGGTTGGTTATGGGTGAACGTTTCATTGCATTCCTGAGTGCAGGGAAAAACTGCTATCAATGACTGTCTTCACCACACAGCTCAGCTGTCTGTTTTTACTTATGGAACAATGAGTAGGTGGGAAAAACTTTGTTATGTAAACTTTGTAAAATTTAATTTATAATCTTGTGCATTTTAACACCGTGAAGAGCACTTACAGTGAGTTAAATGGCATTAATTAAAATCAGTAAGCATTGCAACATTGTATCTATATAGCTATGTATTTTGCAACCGTTGTGTCTATGTAGCCATGTTTTTCCCACTGAAACATTGACACATTGATGTGGTTTCTTAATTTTGCATATGAACATTGCAGCTCAGTCACCTCGTATTATATGCACATGTTTAATTGGTTACATCATATTAAATGGCAGGGGATACACAGGTGGGTGGCAGTTGTAACTTGGCATTAGATGGGCGGCAATGTTTGTGCATTGACATTTATTGTTCATTTGTATTGTTTAATAGGGCTATGTTTGTTATATTAACCATTTTGTTCTTTTGTGCTTCGGGATGTTTAGGCATTGATGTTATTTTATTAGAGATTTGAAAAATGCTCCTTTAATAACCTTTTATTCTGCTACTGTGACATTCCTAAGTGTTGCTAAATGCTTTCCTGTGCTCTTGCAGGAGGTTGAATTTACACATATGCAGCCTTCGATTCGGTAAATTTAAGGGCTCTATATAAGCACACAGCATATATTTTTTACAGAAGTTTTTAGTTAGTGAATACCTTGCTTTTGGATAGAAGTACACTAACTAAAAACTTCTGTAAAAAATATGCTGTGTGCTTAAATAGAGCCCTTTTAAATTTACTGAATCGCAATTTAATAAGGCTGATGGATTTTTGACAGAGAGTTCTCGCAGAACCACAGGCACCATAAGCAGCAGGCACTATACATTACATAGTGATCACTAGTAAGGGTGTACCTGTAAAGGATTTGCTGCAGATCAAATGTAATTGCACTATAGCTCCCTACACTGAATATTTGCATATGGCTGTCCCTATGGGATCCATGTAATCAAGCCCTTAAAATGCTGAGTTAATTACTCAAATATGTCATTGTGGAGTCTAAAAAATAGTGGAGCTAATAAATTGAGAGCACCAGTGTAAAACCACTTGTCCCCGCCAACACCACTCATCAACCATTTTCCTATCTCAGAGACACAATTAGTATTTATGCTACATGAGGACTATTTAAATGTGAGCTCACTGCATTGCAGTATTCTTATTCCTTACACGTTGTTATATCATTGTCCTAGAATTGTCACACATGCAATTAAATATAGAGAATCACACATATATATGTGTTGATGTGTCTATACAAATACATCAAAACGTATCGGGTATTTATACAATACTCACACTTTGTTACATTTCATTGGCAACTCAAGACAGCCTATGTGACAGAAAAAAACATCTCAGACAACTATATTTTGTTAAGGATAAGTCAATTATAGGGATACTGAAGTCATTCAAACTTATTAGATACAGGTAAGGCAGTGAAAATTAATTGAAAATGCACAGTACTTCTGATGCTCCTTAAAGCCATTCTCCAGTATCCTGCATTAGTAATGTAGCATCTGTCTCCAATAGACTGAGGTACAGTGCAGTCTATGGAGCTGGCTGTGACTAACAACTCTGTCAGTTAGACCCTCCTGCATGTTTAGAACAGTGATGATGTCACAACTGTAACACTAATTTACTGCAGCCCAGAATTGTCAGCATTTCGAAAAATATAATTAAACATCTGGATTTGGAGCACCTACATACTACTCCACATCTATCTATCTATCTATCTATCTATCTATCTATCTATCTATCTATCTATATATATATCTTGGCAAGCAACTTTATATTGTACAGAAGCATGGTAATTTCCTTACATGTTTGTTGTGGTCTGAGAAGTGTTAAGTTATGTTAAGTGAACACAGCAGACAGGATGGAAGCAAATGTCTATACTGATTAGATAAAGAGCTGCACCTATTAACATTAGCATCCAGGAGTGGAATTGAAGGCTGTAAGCAATGTAAACATGAAATCTTTAAGTTAAGATAACTCTGCTATAAAGCTTCAATTAAAGAAAAAACAGTTTTAATACCTTTTGTTAAAATCTAATTGATGCTGAAAATCAATTTCCACAGAATGTATATACCTTTGACTCAGTAAACATCAGTTACCTATTTTGTATTGTTATGGAAATTATGGAAATTATACAAATTGAATGCTCACTCCTTAACTTTAACACAGATACCTCTTGACATTAGCAGAACACATTAACATTTCAAAGTGCTGTTCATAAGTCTGTTTGTTGCTTTTTAACGTGAAGATTAAGGAAAAAGAACTGTTAAAGAAGCTGTTAGAGAAATGCATCCGATGGTTATTTTAACAGGCCTAATATTATTAACCCAAGCATTAGTTTGCACAAAAATTACCTTTTAGTATCTATTTTTCAAATTGAACTGATTTGTAAATTATACTTTGAAAACAAAAATCTCTATCTCTCTATCTATCTATCTTTCTATTATGTCAGAATGCCAAATATAGCGCAATAGTGTTTAAAATATGGATTAGTGCTTAAGTCTCCTACACTACTTTTCTGCAGTGGAATCTTATAAAGAAAGTGCAGCAGGGTTAATTGTAGTTATTTGATATACTGTATATAATTGTTAAATGATTTTGTAAAACTCTCTAAAGCAGCACAAATACAATGTAAATGATATCTTAGTTGTATTTCTTTGCTGCTCTCTATGAGCCTCATTAAATTTGGGGCTCGCAACTCAATCGCAGACAGCCAAATGCCTGCGATTGAGTTGCAAGCTCCTTTTGCGATGCTATTCATTTGGCCTGGCTCGCAAGTTAGGGGCCGGTCTCGAAAATCGGAAACCATGCTATTGACAGTAGCATTTGCAGGCTTGAACATGATCGCGGACGCAAGCCGTAACTCGTGGTTCAAGCCTGTATGACTTTGAAATCCAACCCCCATATTTCATTGACGTCCCACAGGCTTGAACCACTAGTTATGGCCTTGCATCAGCAATCATGTTCAAGCCCGTAGGACTTTGAAATCCAAACTCCATTTTTCATTGAAGTCCTACGGGCTTGGAATTTGAAGCCCATAGGACTTCACATTGATTGCCGTGATCGATATAACTTGAAAACTGAACATGAAATAAACTATTGGAGCATGTTGTGCTTTTAATTCTAAGAAATAACATCACTTTCACTCTTAATAAAAGTACTGTATTGCATTTTTATTTGCTTTTAAAGTGCTCAGGTTTGTAAGTAAGCCCTTTGCAATACCTCATTGGTACAATTAACTTGTGGTTAGATATTTGACATTTTCGGGCTTGACGGAGTGGTTAGCGACGGGGAATCGGAGCAATTGAATAGCGCTTTGCGAGTTTGAAATATCAAAGTATTGGAGGGCAGTAACTTGCAATTTAAAAAATCAATATGAATCGCAGTTCGTAGCCAGTAGCTCAGTCTGAGCCCACAGGAAGTTGCCAATTGAATAGCAAAATAACTTGTGACCTCCACTTGCGAGCCCGGATCTCCAAAACGGAGCAATTGAATGAGGCTCTGTGTATTTGTAGCAATACAGGCAATACAAATTGTTGTAGTAGTTTAATTTAGATTGTTCTTTTCATACTCATTATCTGCTGGCCAAATTGAGCATTCAATCTCGTTAATACTTTCACTTTTTTATCTATTCAATAAAACCTCTTGCAGTTCTTAGAACATTGGCCTCCTGATGCTAATATGATAAATAGCACTACAAACTCAGATGCCTTCCCTTGTGTTTCATGGTTTAGACTTGAAGTTAGGTGTTGTATATTTTTTCCCATAATCTATTTTTTTTTGTGTGCATGAGGGCGGGTAGAGAACAGCACTTATCCCAGACTTGGCATGCTTAAATTCCTTAACTGTGTTTGACTCAACTACTTCCAGTGGAAACCTTTTCCGTTTATCTACTACTCTTTCTGCAAATTCGCCCTTTCTCACATTGCTCCTAAATCTTCCACTTTCCAACTTGAAGGGAGAAGATGTCAATTAAGATTGTCATAATTTAATTTCTCTCCTTATTCACCACTACTCCTGAAAAGATAATGGCAATTAGCAAAACACATACTCCCAGGCTCCAACAGAGATTTTAATAAAGATTTTCTCTGAAAATGCTTTTATTCTCATAGTTTACATAGCCGCTAGAATTGTTGATTTGTTACATACTTCACAAACGTATGATGTTTTTACCAAACTATAGTGATAAATCAGTGTAAAAAGTAAAAATACATAATTTGCAATAGTCCCTGGAAGATTAGTTATAATTTTTATAGCATGGATTGCACCCCTATAACAACCTAACTAATACCTTGGGGGTCCTTATGGACCCTCATGGATTATATCCCACCATGTAAATCTACAATGACCTCCTTAGTCCCTAACACTACCCCTATAATAACAAATACATACAATAAAAAAAAACTTACTGAAAAGAAATAGAGAGAAATAGAAAAATTAAAAAAAGTTACAGAAAATATAAAACAAAAATAAAACAAAAGGGCAATGCAAAAAACAATAAAAAAACCTACACCTAACGTGGAGGGGGGCAAAGTACACTAATCCCCTCCCCCTTGATAACCCTCCAGAGATGATCCTTGACACCCTGATGCTCAATCTTCAGCCCTTGATAAAGCGGGCACATCCATGTTGCTAGAACACACCAGTCTCCTTCTTGCTTGATTATTGACCCAAGAAAAGGTTCACCACCTAAAATAATGTGATGCTCTAAAAAAAAAACACTGACTGATGGATTTCTGACTTTGTATATACGATTTTTATGCTTCCTGATTGGCTTAAATATGTGTAAAAATTATTTCAACCGATCAGAATTGAGTATTTGAATTGCTCCCACCCCATGTCTAATTGGTTAGAAGTCTAAACAATCAGAATGCAATCACAGGGCTCTATTTTCCCCTATTCTGATAGGTGAAATGTCAGCGAATTAGAATATGTTTTCATTCTAGAGTTACCCTTCTCTGACTGGCTTTTGAAGCAGCCAATCAGATATAGGAATACCCGATGACAAGCACTTTGAATGTTATTTAAAAAAATATATTTTTCTACAGTAAATTTACATTTAAGTTCCTGGCTTAAAAAAAAAAAAATTTTTGCTGTTCATAGACTGGCTACTAGGGTAAACCACATAGAACAAGACAGTTACAACAGGAAAGGGAACTTACAAGTACAGAAAAGGCAAACATTGATCCGTGCATACCTTGCTTACTCACTCGCAGGAACTCTTTCACTTCACTGCCTAGGGCCTCCAAAAAGGTAGATACAGCCCTGATGATTGGTGGAACTTTGAGATTTTTTTCACTTCACAAAAATCTGACATTGCTGTGATTTATTAAGGAGGTATTTGTTATTATAGCTCGCAGCCGTGGACAATGCAGTATACAAATAGTTTTTAGAGGTTTATTCCTCTTAAACAACGTATGATTACAACATCAAGGTGCAACAGTATATATGTTTTAAATACTAGATTGTGTCAAGAAGGATCATTAATATCAATCTGATCAAGATTTGAAAGGATGTTGCATGATATAGCTCCCTGTTATGACCCCCTATTATAGGGTGAAACCAATTTACTTATTTTTAAAGTGGTGATCCAGTCTGAGCAGAAAGCAATAAAAAATAACAATGAACTGAACCTTGTTGGAATAGTTGATTGACCATGCCCATGTTTCTATGTCCCCCTAACAATGTGAATATGAAACACATAGAGGAGTGAATAGTGTTATGACCTTGATGTTCATATGGTGTAATGCACTCAGATCCCTGGGCAGTCTTTCAGTGTTTTGTAGGTGGCTGTCACCCAACATTGGTTGGGCACAGTGTTTTTGATTCTTTATTAAAGGGACTCTGAATTATTTTATTTTTCTTTGTTGCGTCTGAATAGGGGTATTTGATAATGTACCACTGTGTGTTTTAGTTTTTCATATGATGTTATGAAAGAAAAAAAAAATGATTAAAATCTTTAATTGATCTGGGGGCTTGCCCATTTTCAGCCAATAACAGTAATATCTATGTTTGACTCATACTTTCTATTAGCTTCAATGCATTTTAAAGAGGTTTTACTTAGTATTTGTTCATGAAAAAAAGACCTTTGTTCATCTTTAAGGTGTGCTTTTTTAAATGCATGAAAAATAATTGTGTTCCAAGTCCCTTTAAATGCTTATACTTTATACTGTATTTGATAACATATCCAGGACCCCTGTAAGGAGTGCATTCTCTTTCATTATAGACATAGCACAGTTTGTATCTGTGCGTGTCACTGACTAAAGTGCCGAGTGCTGATAATTGGCTGTATGAGGTGTTTTGCCCATATCAGCATATTTTTTGCTTCTTTTGAGTTGTAAATGAGAACATGAGCAATTCCACACATGCTATAAATAATACCAATTTATATCACTTTTACTGATTCAGAAAAACATCAAAACAAACTTTCTGAATTGTTTCTTTATTCAAATGAAACCAGGCATCTGTTTATTGTAGATAATGATTGTTTTATATATAATCCAACTGGGCACAGTGTTTTTATTCACCTTAAGTTGCTGAAAAGTTTTCTTTTGATAATTCAACTAGTACAGCAAAAACAACCACAGGCAATTTAATTAAGAGTTCAGAAAAGCAGCTAGCTAAAGTTTTCTGCTGGAAATCAAATCCTAAGAATTTCTGGAACAACAATTGTAATTTATTTGTCCTCACAAGCTTTTCCCTCTTCACAGCATTTACTAACACTATATTATTGTAACAAGATCAGTGAGCCTGCGTGCTTACAGACTGCAAGAGTTAAGTATAACAATGATGGAGAAATTAGAGAGGAAAGGGTAGTGCCATGGGCTTAAAGGACCATTTAAATTACCTCATGTGGTCTGAACAATATGATAGGAGGTGGAAAAGTACTTTCATTTTTAAATTTGCTGCTAAATTAATTAAATTATGAGAAATTAGGCTGCCCCCCCCCTGCTCTGGCAGAATACATTATGAGCTGAACCAGCCATTAATTCGAATTAGATATACAGGTCATGGAAAGACATTTTATATTTCAGTTATCAGCTATTTATTATGTATACCATTCTAAAAAGCATGCTGATGCGTAGTCTAAATGTATGCACATGTAGCTATTTGTGTACAGCCCTGTGTTCAGTCCCTTTCCCTATTAATTCTGTTTATTTTTCAAATAAATCATAATTTTTGTTTTCTTTAAAAAATAGTCCCAAAGTTCACATGTAAGTAAGTAGTTTCATACCACACACATGCACATACATACTCTCTCTCTCTCTCTTACACACAAATACATTAGACTTCCCTTTTACAACAAACTGATATATTGGTTCCTTCTAAGAGCTTAATAAACAGGATGCAGTTCTAAGTGGTACTAAGTACTTTGTGTTTGATAGTATCTGGAATGGGCATGTTGCATGCAGAGAAATTCAATATTGTACCCAATATTGTAGTTTAAAATTATCTTTTTATAATTACACTAATAACAGATAAAACATTTAGAGGTTTCAAATATTTTGTTTGCATACAGCCTGTCCTGCCCACTGGCTGTTGCATGAGTAAGTAGCAGCAGCGTGCGCTGTGTGAAGGTCTATGGGAGAAGGCTGTGACTGATAACACAGCATCCCCATGGACTCAGGTTACACTGCACTGACCAGTTAACCATAGCCTTCCTCTTTTAGGTGAGTATCAGAATTTCATGCCTGCACAGATAGATGTGAGAAGGGTTACATTTTTGTTTGGAGGACTTTGGTGTGCCTTTTCATAGGTTGATGAGTGACAGAATCCTTGGATTTTGGCAGCTAAGCAATAAATAAATGTTCAGCGAAGAATTACATCCAGTTTTTCTTAACCTCATTCAATTCATGACATGACTTTGAGAAATGGCTGCAAGCATTTTTTATATGTATGTTATTTATTCACAAGCCCTATTTACTCATTACACGCTGTATTAGAGCACTGTGATTGGAAGACAGATCCTTTGAACAGGGAGAGCTGTTAGCATTTACAAATCATGTAAAACGAAATGCACTTGTCAAATGTTTTCAAATTATCAGCAGGGTGCTGAGAGAGATTGTTGGTATAAAGTGTTTATGTACAAGTAAAATAGATTACAAACACAATTTATTCAGTAATATGGTGATATAGACTTGCAAAAGTGTTGTATAACTAGAATTTATTCTGTTTCATATGCCTACTATACAATATCATGGTTATCTAGAATGAGAACTCTCTAGCTGTAACATTTTCAATATAACATATTTCATGTTGGCAGTATGAAAGCATAAATGTCAAAATGTATATTTCCATTAATAGATAAAAGTAAGGAAAGATGGCACACTTACCAACAATTTGAAAGTATAGTTTTCAAGATTCAACCTGCATAACAATCTACAATACAATATGCCTGTATCCCGTCCCATCTAACTATAATATGCCTGTGTCTCGTCCCATCTAACTATAATATGCCTGTGTCCCGTCCCATCTAACTATAATATGCCTGTGTCTCGTCCCATCTAACTATAATATGCCTATGTCTCGTCCCATCTAACTATAATATGCCTGTGTCCCGTCCCATCTAACTATAATATGCCTGTGTCTCGTCCCATCTAACTATAATATGCCTATGTCTCGTCCCATCTAACTATAATATGCCTATGTCTCATCCCATCTAACTATAATATGCCTGTATCCCGTCCCATCTAACTATAATATGCCTATGTCTCTTCCCATCTAACTATAATATGCCTATGTCTCTTCCCATCTAACTATAATATGCCTATGTCTCTTCCCATCTAACTATAATATGCCTATGTCTCTTCCCATCTAACTATAATATGCCTGTGTCTCTTCCCATCTAACTATAATATGCCTGTGTCTCGTCCCATATAACTATAATATGCCTATGTCTCGTCCCATCTAACTATAATATGCCTATGTCTCGTCCCATCTAACTATAATATGCCTATGTCTCGTCCCATCTAACTATAATATGCCTATGTCTCATCCCATCTAACTATAATATGCCTTTGTCTCGTCCCATCTAACTATAATATGCCTTTGTCTCGTCCCATCTAACTATAATATGCCTATGTCTCGTCCCATCTAACTATAATATGCCTATGTCTCATCCCATCTAACTATAATATGCCTTTGTCTCGTCCCATCTAACTATAATATGCCTATGTCTCGTCCCATCTAACTATAATATGCCTATGTCTCATCCCATCTAACTATAATATGCCTGTGTCTCGTCCCATCTAACTATAATATGCCTATGTCTCATCCCATCTAACTATAATATGCCTGTGCCCCGTCCCATCTAACTATAAGATGCCTGTGTCCCGTCCCATCTAACTATAAGATGCCTATGTCTCATCCCATCTAACTATAATATGCCTATGTCTCGTCCCATCTAACTATAATATGCCTCTGTCCCGTCCCATCTAACTATAATATGCCTATGTCTCGTCCCATCTAACTATAATATGCCTGTGTCCCGTCCCATCAAACTATAATATGCCTATGTCTCATCCCATCTAACTATAATATGCCTATGTCTCGTCTCATGTAACTATAATATGCCTGTGTCCCGTCCCATGTAACTATAATATGTCTGTGTCCCGTCCCATGTAACTATAATATGTCTGTGTCCCGTCCCTTGTAACTATAATATGTCTGTGTCCCGTCCCATGTAACTATAATATGTCTGTGTCCCGTCCCTTGTAACTATAATATGTCTGTGTCCCGTCTCATCTAACTATAATATGCCTGTGTCTCATCCCATCTAACTATAATATGCCTGTGTCTCGTCCCATGTAACTATAATATGCCTGTATCCCATCCCATGTAACTATAATATGTCTGTGTCCCGTCCCTTGTAACTATAATATGTCTGTGTCCCGTCTCATCTAACTATAATATGCCTGTATCCCATCCCATGTAACTATAATATGTCTGTGTCCGTCCCATGTAACAATAATATGTCTGTGTCCCATCCCATCTAATTATAATATTATAGGACATTATTATTTGGTATTTTGTTTCATTTGCTGCTAATAATATTATTTGTGTAACTAGTTCTTGAGTAAGACTATTACTTAGTTTTGATCATTTTCATAAAGTTTTACAAAGCTAAATGCACTGATACTTTAAAAAAGGAACAAAAGTAGCATAATCACCTATATGATAAACGTAAGTGGATTAAAGGGCCATTTGTAAGTGCTTTTCAAATGAGACTTATTTATAGTTCACCGTAAATTAACATTAAAAATGCATGTGCAAACAGTAGCTAAGAAAGATTTTAGCATGAAAATATAATGTAAAAATACAATTCCCCTCAACCATGGTTCTTTTGTATTCCTGTACTGCTTCCCTCTAGTCCACCCTCTATTGCCCAGATGAAAATCCCAATCTAGATTGCATTAATTATGCTGGCCAGATTACCTGGAGCCCACTGTTTGGAGGAGCAGCATTATGGGATTGCAGATGTAACCTCCTTCTGCTGTAAAGCATGATCCAGATAATCTGCCCTGCATAATTAATGCAATTTGTGGTGATTATGAGTGGTATCTGGACAATAATGTACTAACATGGGAAGCAGTGCAGAAGAGACAAAGGGAGACTGAAAGGAACTATGTTTTTCCTTTTTTTTTTTCTTCTTGCTTCTGTACGCTTTCTCCACTGTGACCTGGGTTTGATTCCAGTCAGGGAACCAAGAGGTCACACCACCCAGAAGCCAAGCAGGATTGGGCCTGGTCAGTACTTGGGTGGGGGAATACCAGGAGCTGTATCCTGTAGTCCACCGGAGAAGGAAATGGCAACCCACTCCAGTATCTCTGCCATTAAAACCAAGTGGATCAGCATGGGGAAATAAAAACTAATTACAAAAGTCTTTTAAAGAAAATGGAGTGGTGCCTTGAGTAATTAATCAATGAAATATGTATATAATCATAAATAAAATCAAAATACATGAAAAAAAATCCATTAATTGCAAAAAATATGTTAGTGTGATGACATATAGGGGATTGTGTTACAAACCTAACAAAGGGTCAGGTACAGCATAATAATGTGAGTTCACATTAAACATTCATAAATCAAGATAACAAATGTTAAAGGGACATGGAAATACATTTTTTCTTTGTTGTATCAGAAAGTTATTTGATAATGTATAACAGTGTTTTTTGTTTTTCCTTTTTTCAAATTAATGTCTCAGAGCCCAAAAACGTATTTACATTTTTTCTGCCCTTGACAGGTCTACAGACTAAGGTGTACTCTCTATGTTTCCTGTTAGTTTGAATGACGTTTAAACAGTTTTAACTTAATATTTTGTAATGTTTAAATTATGCTCTTTTAAATGCAAAAAAAAAGTAGTTGTATCCCATGTCTCTTTCATGTTGTACTATATTAAATATGAATATATAGATTGATGGACCGGCAGTCACCTTTAATGGGACCAACAAAATGTAGGTTTTGAAAATGTGGCATTAGAAACTGACTACATTATACTAGCTGTCTTTTCTCCAGGGAAATCATCAGACCAAGCAGATACAAGAGGGGCTGAGGGGGGATCAGGAGTTGCTGGAGGGTCCCCAACTTTGTATATTGTTGAATAAAAGATTGTCTCAGAGTTTCTCACCACACAGTTCAGGCACTCAAGGATGACCACGAAATCTCAGCGCTTCAATCAGTATAGTAGCATAGTATAGTAGCAGCAATGTGGATCTGACACAGTGATCCAGCACAGACCTTACATAGCAGTCTTATTACATCAACACCAATTATCTTGAACAATACATTTTCTACAGTTCGCATATTTCTAAGATTATTGGGTACTTTTGCGGATGCCCAATGACTAAGTACTTTGAGGCAAGTGTATTCCTAAGGTATCAGATACTTTTTTGGGTGTATCTTATGATCGAGCAACTTTTTTTCTAGTCACTACATTTTCTGTCTTTGCATATCGATTGTAGAACATGGTTTTTAGTTCTGAGCACAGGGGCTCACAGCTTGTTTTTTTTTCTGTCTAACAGTAATGTATTACCCCTGCAGTGCTGTCTTTATTAATAGCAATGCATTCAGTGCTGTTTGTATAATGGCAATATAATATAAACTTCTTCAATATATATATACTATCGACTTGCCTGTCAAAAAATTACAGCAATAAGATTGTAAGGCAGGTAATGTTGTTTGGGTGCAAAATTAATTTTGTTGGTGTTTTAAGATCCTTCGGCGCACATTGCGAGGCTCTTGGTTGTTGGTGTGCTATGAGCAGTGTTTTTTTTATATGGCAATAAATAATTAATAAAATAAGAAATTATTATACTTTACCTATTGTGAAGTAATATATGCAGGAAGCATTGTGTTGAAGAGCTGGCAATCTGTTTTCATGTTGCTGCAGCATCAGTGCTGTGGAGCTGCTGTGTAAGCGTCATGAATATGTGCAGTGTAATAGTGTGCGTGCGCGAGGCAAATCCGTTAGGGTAGCTGTGTATTTCCGGGTTGTATAAGTTATTGTTCTAAAATGGCGGCTAATGTGTGGTATGCGGCTGTGGCTGATTTAGCGTCCTTCGTTTCGGATGTCGTCCGACTTTTTCGGAATATCCGTAGCTGTTTGGTGTTGTTTTGCGTGTTTAGGGTCCTTTAGCCTTGTTTTCGCTTTGTTTGGCGGCCATTTTTTCTCTCGCTTAGGTGATTTTCGGGTGTCTAAACTCCGAAATTTTGAGTTAAATTGAGGTGTAACTTCACTTGCAGAGGTCCTGGGTGCCCTCCCTTGCTGTGGGTAAGCTTTTTATGTGTTTGTTGTGTGTATTTATTGAGTTTGTAATGTTTTTGGGGTCGCAGGGTTGCGTCCTTGTTTTCTAATCGCGTAGGTGTTTTTCAGCAAATCCGTAGGTGTTTGGAGGTGTTTTGCGTCTTTAGAGTGCTGTAGCCTCGTTTTTTTTTTTTTTTTCTGCGGACATTTTCTCTCGCTTAGAGGGATTTCGGGTGTCTAAACTCTTTTATTTGCAGTTAAATTGAGGTGTAACTTCAGTTTTTGAGGTCCTGGGTGCCCCCCCTTGCTGTAGGTAAGCTTTTTATGTATTTGTTGTGTGTATTTATTGTGTTTTTCCTGTTTTCATGTGCGCGGGTTTCGGACGATTTTTGCGAGGTCGTAATGGGTCGTAACGTGTCTCATATTTTGCTTTCGGAACTACGTAAATGTGGCGAGGCCTGCAGTTGCTGGCAAAGAGCGCAGGATCGCTGCGCGAGCCCGCAAGCGCTAGCAACGGCTCGCATGCTCACAACTATATATGTGATATATATATATATTTAAATTAGATGTGGATCTGCGATGTTGGTAACGCACAAACGAGGCAGAAGGACGTAAAACTAGCACAAAGAACGCAAAACTACCACCAAGGACATAAAAGGTTCTCAGAGGGCCAATAGTCTCGCATGGTGTTTCAAACACCATTTCCAGGCTTACTATTTTACCCCCATCATTTTTGACAGGCAATTTCCTAGGGCCTCATTCTATTATCGGCCGTAAAACGGCCTTTAGGCTGCGATTCCTTGCGGGGGTTCTGTTACCTCGCAATTCTATTATACGGCCCGGCAAGGATCTCCCCTTACGGCCGGCCGTATATCTTGCAACCGGCCGGAAGCTCAGAAAAGTTAAAACGCAAAAATAAATTCAAGACGGCACTGTACAGCTCTGTAAATGCTAGGGATCATATTGGGGGACATGAGGATTAATAGCAACCCCCTCTCAAGCTTGCACATCAGCCCAAATCCGAGTTTACATTAACTGTTTATTTTCCGGCCGCAGCGTGGGTCTGAGGTGCTCCAAGCCCTCTGGACTTTTTACATGGATTTTTGACAAATTAAAAAAATATTTTTTTACGGATTTGAGTGTAGGGGAATGTTGTGCTATTTTTGCTAACACCTACAATCACTTTATAGTCTCCTCAGAGTGCAGGATGGCTTTATTTCGGCTTTATAATGTGCTTAATTGGTGCTAGCAGGACCTTTTTCCTGCAAGTAAGCTGCGGCTCGCTTTTAGCCTTGCAGAGAGGTTTCCCGGAGTAATAGAATAGCAACCAGGCTTTTCTTGCGGCCGAAACTCTTGCGGCCGTTTTAGATCAAAGGCTTTCCTCCGGCGCGTGCCTTTAATAGAATAAGGCCTTTAATAGAATAAGGCCCCTAGTATATATATATATATATATATATATATATATATATATATATATATATATATATAAATAAATATATACCCACGCATCCAGATCCCCCCTTGACTCCTCTTGATCCCATGGCCCCTTTTGATCCCCCCCCCCCCTCCTGATCCCCCTCTTGGCTCCTCCATTGGACTGCAATCTTCTTGCGAACATTTTTTTTGCACCCGGGCCCTCCATTGATTATCTCCACCACTGGTTAAAGCTTAAATATTTTGGCCAAATCATGAGAAGACAGGATTCTCTAGAGAAGACTGGACCACAATAAAATAATTTTGGAGGTATTTAGCATTGTTTGCGTGGCTCCTCCAAGCTTTCTAATTAGTAGCTCAGAGTGTTTGATAGGTATGGGGGAGGGCATCTAATTGAAAAATAACATTGGTGCACATAGTTTGCCACTAGAGAAACAGACTGTACTAATATCAAAACGGCTCACCAGTATTCAAGAGCTACTCAATTGCACAATAACATAGCGTAAACAATGCTGCATATCTAAAAAAAAGTATTTACTTTACATTATATAGTCAGTTGTTCATGATATTTAAGAATAACTTAAACAACTTTATTAATACAAATGTTGGATTATTCTGTTGATGTGCTTTATTGAATGACTTTGTAAGTTTGTATTTCGTGACAATCAATAATTAAATAACCACCTAGACAGTTAAAAATTGGGGGAAATTGCTGCTTTGAAAACACATTGCAAACAGGATACTTTATTTTGTATTAAATGCCAGAAAGAAATACATTAATGCACAGTGACTTCTCAATTGCATGTAATTAGGTTAAACTAATTAACAAAGCATTGTTTGCAATGGCGCATAAATATATTGATGTTAGCTGGGAGCAGTGATAGTTAATCCATGTAGCCTACTTTGTGATTCAGGACATCGTCCAGACCATTCTCCATAATGCTTCATAAATGCTGGCTACCATTTCTTAATTAGAGAAAATACTCCATGTCAACTAAGGTCATTAATTAAATTTGCAAAAATTGCAATGCAGATGAGATGCTTTTTGGTAAACCTCATTAAAAATGTCTCCCTGAAATGAACAACGTTTTGCTCAGTTTGACAACAAAGGATATTGTCTAATTCACAGTGTAAATAGCTAAACAGCAGTACAAGTGTTCAGATAAGGAACATAATAATATATATTTATATTTTCCTATATAAGTGCCCTTTTTCTCTTTTTTATTAACATAAACAATTATTGTACAGTTACTAGGAAAACCAAAGACTGAATATTCTGCTAATAATTTGCCAGACTATTTTATACAAGAACACTCAAGAAGCCACTTATAAGGTTGATTCTTGATTGCTTTCGGTGTTATTATTTTTAGGTACCTGGTGTCCCTTTTGTCTCCACAATTTATATAGAAAGATTTTTAGATACATTTTAATATTAAAATACATATGTATGGATGGGGGCACCTGAGGAATCTTCTGCTTATTGGATCCTCAGATGCAAATCTGCCCAGCCCAAATGTCTCTTTTTTGAAGTAATTTAAAAGACCACCATGCCATAAATAAATAATTAAATATATAGATAGATAGATAGATAGATAGATAGATAGATAGATAGATAGATAGATAGATATTTGGAAACAATGAGTTGTTTAAGATCATTGTTTCGGCAGTGAAAATCTTATACATCTATTTTTGTACTAGAAAAAAAGTTTGATGCCTCTGCTGGACCCTGTAGGTATCCCTTATGCTTTGTTTGGTTGAAGTGTGTGTTTGAGTGTGTGAGAGAGTCTTCTCCATTTCTTGAGAGCTGTTCTTAAATATATTTATTTTATTAACATCCTGAATTTATTTACTTCCTACTCCTGGGCCTGCGATGGGGAAGGGGTGTGGTGTCAATTTAAATTGTATCCAGGTATTTATTGATCTCTCCCTGTTTCCTCTTTTCCCACTGCTCCGTCAACTGTTAGATACAGAAAAAGCCTGTCATAATCCAACTCTGAGGAAGTGCAATAACAAATAGAAAAAGAACTAATAAACAGAATATTCAAAAATTCAGATTTTCTCTAAAAATGTTTTATGTTGATTGCTTAGAGAGCTGCTAATGTTGTTAGATTATTACATAATTCATAAAAAATTCCTTTTTTCTTGAACCACAGAGGTTGTTTAACAGCAGTATCTGTCTTGCACCCTGACTCCTGTTGTTTTCTCTGAAAGAAGCATAGTGTCAGCTCTACAGAATATATGTCTATGTGCAGCATTGTACACCTATTATATTTTGTAAATACAGTATTATATTGTACAGTTCCAATTTAGCTAACTATTTTAGGCCAAAATAGGTACATTTTGAGGTTTTTAGACATTTGTAAAGGAGCATCTTGATATGATGATCACAGAAAGATAAGATACTGTCAACTTCCCTTCAAAGAGCAGGGAGTTAGGATCCATCAAACCCAGCACTTGGCATTATTTCAATACTTTCCTTCTTAGTGCTGTGTATTTAATTTATAGTCTTATTTGGAAATTGAATAAAACTGTAATCAATCATATCATATAAACACTTTGAAAGAAAAAGCCACAGACGCACTTAAGGGCCTCTTATTCTTCTGTTTATGACAGATACAATCACAGCCATGACAGTGATATAGATGCTAATGGTGCTGGTGAATGCTAGTTATATAAAATGTATTTCATAGCACTTTTCTCTCTTTACTCGAGATGCTGTTATTCAGCACAAAGTACAAACTACTAAAATTTGTTATAGTATGCAGTGCTTTGTCATCTACTTTCCACCAAGCCTGTTACGAAATAGCAAAAACGAAAAGTCAAAAACCTAAATAAATGTGCATATATGTTTGCAAAAATACATATATGTAATTTATCATTTGTATAAAAGGGGCTATGATGACCCTATAGATAGGCACATAAGGAAGGTATATGGACAAAATGGTTAACTACAAACTTTCAGTCCAACTAAAAGGACCGTAAACTCCATTTAACAGCACCATGAAATCTATAATGCTGCTACCACCAAGGCATTTGATGGCATATCTTTGATTGCTTTTAGTATATCAAAAGTATAAACATTATACAAAATTCCCACTTGATCATAAAATCTTGCCAGTTATGTAAAATCATGAGGAGCACATAAAAAATTATAAATTAATATAGTTATTATATCTTTACAATTACACAATATATTGATAAAATATTTATAAACAGATATACAATTATATTTAGCCCAACTGAATATTATTACAATGGGATGAAAACATAGGAAGTCCTAACATTAGTTTTAGGTCCCAGGCTGTAAAATTGATGGATTTTCAGGTAAAAATAAAACATTTTATGGTGAAACACTCAGCACACTGATATCTATTGGCAGATTCTCAAGCAAGATAAATGATCAACAGCCTTATTAAATTGTGATTTGGCCAATTGAAAAGGGCTTTATATAAGCACAGAGCATAATTTTTTTTACAGATGTTGTTAGTGAAGACCTTGCATTTGGATAGAAGTTCACTAACTAAAACTTCTGTAAAAAAATATTCTCTGTGCTTATATAAAGCCCTATTCAATTGGCCGAATCCCAATTTAATAAGGCTGCAAATGTTTCAGATTTAAAAATGTGAGAAAAAGTTAATTATTAATCAGGGAGGAACTCTTGAGCTGAGTGACAGCAAACATTTTGTAAATTCAAAACACTTGTTCTGTTTCTAGAGGACATTGTACAAATAATTAACAATTGCAAATGTTTATTATTTCATTGGTAGTTTACTATACAACCATAATTGCAAGCTCTGTTCTGTCCCTTTGACATGTATCTGTGTGCAGTAGGATCAGCTATCTCAGATATACCAAATAAAACATTAAACTTAGGAAAGACTGCAAACATAGGGGAAATTCACTAAGTTATTGAGATGGATGCAAGAAGTGAAAAGGACGACAATGGCAATTTCCCCCTAAACAAATAGAAATTGCAGCCCATGAGAAGTTTAGTAAATTTTCTCCATCATGACACAAATACCCTAATGCACCTATTATCCTATTTTATAGCACAATTATTAATATTATGGTACCTTTCTGAGTCACAACACACTAACTGTCCATGTACCAGTATTTTGTTTTTGTTAAGTCATGTCCTACATGGTATAGCTCACAGCTTCAATGAGGTACACAAGCCCCTTCACCATGACAAGGTCCAGAAGAGGGCCAGTATCTACTATACTATATAACTAGGAATAATATTAACAGAACATTTTAGAGAGAACATAAATATAACTGGCTCAATCTTTATCTGTTCCATCTGCTAGTTTACATTAAAACTGCTTTTTAATGTGTCCATAATTACTGCACACTTTAAATGCCTCATCAATCTCTCTGTAGTTGTTGGGTGATTACATGGTTTAGAGGCATGTTTTTCCAGTGGGTTCCTCAAACATCAGTAAAAAGTCCCATTACATTTTTAGAAGGAAATGTGAAAAAATAAATAAAATAAAAATAATTTAAACAAAAACTATAAAAAGATGCAATGGTTCAGATTAATTATATTGTGATATTATCTTGTGCCAATATTTTTGAACTATTTGCCAAGTAAGTATATGTAAGTGAGTTGTAGATGTGTTTGTATGTAAAAGAGCATCAGTCATCTTCATGTCCCAATCAGTGAAGTGACTGAATTCTCTCTAGATTGTTGTGTTAGTGTATCCATCACTAACGTTAGATCCATATACGGTAATGCATATTTAGTTTAGACAGCATTTGCTTTTTTATTTATATACTTGTACAGGAGAAGAACTATTATTTATATACAATCATGTTACAAAATATTCTTCTTAGTTGTCCATTTATAATGTAAATTATTAGACTACAAGAGTAAAGGAAATGTATTATTTTAAAGGTATAGGGAAGTTTCCCTGTTTTTAATATAGTAAACTATCTAACTGTTTTTTTGCATATCTAATAATTATTAGTTTAACAAATGTTTAAAAGTTATTTTTTCTTTTATGCAAACCTTTCCAAACAGTCCCTGCAAAGTTCTGCCCCCACAGTTCATGCATACAATCAGGGCTGGATTTACATCTCCAGCAGCTTCCTCCCTCTTGTAACACTTTAATTCTAGGTGTTCTTCTCCTAACGGTGAGTCTTTGAACTGCAGTATTTCCTTTTTTATGCCAAGAAACATTTTGAAGTATGAAATGAGGCAGGGAAGTGCTCCTAGGTGGATGCTTAGCTGACCTAATGAAAAATCTGTCCATGCATACAATGTTTCTATTGGTACTAGATGTTCTAGCCACACACTAGAAAATTCCCCATTGATTTGAAGCTCTGTTAATTTATTAAGCTTTTGTTATGTTCCTCCAACATTTCACAATAGACATGTACAAGAACTTTTCATGGCCCCATGGGTAACATTCTGCACAGCACTGGTGCAAGAAGTTTTAGTGTTTGTCTACAAATGTGTTCTATTAAAACTTCTCAGCTTAAAACCATTCTTCACAAAATGCTTTTATTTATTTCTTGACAAGATAGAGTCAAGCAGTGAGCTTTTCATAGGTAAAAAGCATCTGGTATGTCTAAAATGTGTTTTTGTCAGCAGTCCGGCTTACAGCTGACAAACCTGTAGATACATATTATTTGATGCCACAGCGAGCCAGAATTTGTCCATGGCACTCAAATATAATGGCTACCTTTGAAGTAGATATAATTTTATTATTTTAAAAAATACTGCACATTGTTATCTGTTTTTAATATTTTCACATAAATGGACTAAATAACAATTACCTCCAAAGAACAAGTATAATTATCTGTTTTTTATGTTCTCATTCCAGTACCACTGTGGTCATCAATTTAAAATATCTTCTTTTGAAGATGTATATTTGAAAATAGACAATATGTTTTTAGAATGCAAAAAATAAATAAATAGCAGAGCCTGCTGCTGTGGAATACAACCAGTCCCCGGGCTACAAATGACCCAACTTACAGATGACCCGTACTTGAGAATGGGCTCCCAAAGAGATTTTTTAAATATATTTTTTTGTTTGAATTGAAAGAAAGATCACAATAGTTTCTATAACTTATTATTACAATAAGTTAGGTGTTATTAGTATTACTACAATGTATTATTATTATTACCACATATGAGACATTATAGTATTGTTGTTATTATTCTTCTTCTTATTTATTGATCTGACTTACATGCAAAGTTGACTTAAGTACGTTTTCAGGAATGGATCTCTTCCTTAACACGAGGAGCACTTGTATACCATTTTATTTTAGAGTTATCTATTTCCTGTGGTAAGAGATTTGTTCAGATGCAGAGAAGAATATTTTACGTGCACAATGGGCCAACTACAATTGCCAGTGCTCTCATTATAACTAACACAAAACTCATCAGTTTACAAGGACACATTATGTTGAGAAAGATGCTGCAAGAAGTTGCCTAGTAAAGATAATACAAGTCTGAAGTAAATAATTAAATATAAAAGGGAAAATGTAAAATTGATAGTAGATCCATACACATATTGTATTCAGTGGTGGAGCTACTGCCGGTGCAAAAGGGCCCACAGAAGGTTTGGTACCTCTGTTAACTGAAGTAATGCATGTCTCAATTTATTAGGGAAGAGGAGCAGATAACGATCTTATTATGGTGATCTGAGAAACCTACGGATAATCAGACTATATATATATATATATATATATATATATGTATATATATATATATATATATATATATATATATATATATATACACGTGTGTATTAATAATTTAATATATGGTGGGTAAAAGAGCGATAGAAGTCCTCCATCGTACAGTAGTACAGTATATAAATAGTACATTTGTGTTCACATTTGAATGTCTAAAACAAGTTAAAAACCTGCTTCCAGGTGAGCTGAGCAGGGAATGCAAATGTGAACACAGATGTACTATTTATTTACTGTACTACTGTACGGTGGAGGGCTTCCATCACTCTTTTGCCCACCATATATTAAATGATTGTTGTGGTGAACTACCTACTCATAAGGTCCACAACACAAGCTAAGATCCCGCACCACGCTGATGATGGGCAGTAAGCTTGAAACGGCTGCCCCCGGGGCAAGATTCCCAGCTTGTGTATAGGCCAACCTGTGTTTTGCATAAAAGCAGGGTAATGCAGGTGGGAATAAGCTAAAAGGAAGCCATGTTTAAAATGTTTATGGATTGAAGAACAGCGCTTTTGAGGGCACATTTGCATGTCCCTGCTCAGCTTCCCAGAGTATTGTACTGTATTTCTCGGAATTCTGACATGGAAACAGATTTTTTAACTTGTTTTAGACATTCAAATGTGAACACAAATGTACTATTTATATATAAAGGCTCCTATCTTGTTTAGAGTAATTGCAAGGGGGCCAATTAATTTTTACTGATGTCCTCCATTCACTAGCTCCACCACTGATTGCATTAAAGTATAAATAATGGGTCTAAACTGGGTTAAGGCTGGGTTTATTTATTTTTTTACTTTCCAAGTTCATCTTGCCTGCTGTCAATTCTAAATGTTCAATATTCAATATTCAAAAGGCTATAACGCATTTTGACCACTGGTTAAAAATATATATACCCCTGTGTTATCACGCAAAGAAATCCCCTGCCCTACATCAATCAATTAAACACACTTTATTATATATGCCAACTGGGCCTTTGAGAAAGCTGGTGTACTCAGCTAAACCGGTTAGGCGGGTATCCATAGAGTGGACAAGAGACAATACTAAGATAAGTATTCCTAAAGGATTTGTTTTATTAGTCCTTATATGATCAGTAGTTCCCGTTTGGGGTCCCAACCTACTATTTAGTGGATGGGGATATTGACTGCCTTTGGTCAAGACTGAGGAGATATATATTCTAAAACCCGGAATGATAGGAGTTTTGGCATCTTGTCTCTCTATAAAACATTGATTTTAGCAGTGTTATTTTTTGAACCCTAGGATTTCAATATGAGTTATGAGGGTTCATTACCACACTCCATGAATAAGCTATATGGGGTAATGTGATTAATCTAAACACATACTTCAATTATTGCATGGAGATTACAGCACTTTTACTGCATCCAATACTATAGATTTTTTCATTAGTATTATATGAGGACCTATGGGTTATGTGTACCTAGCATTAGACAGAATATTAGAGTTATATTTAATTAACAATATTGCACTATATTTATTTATGTCAAAGCATAAATGGCATTATTAGTATAATGTTTGTTTCTTTCATGCACTAGATATAAGACTACAATAATGCGGTACTTCAATATACACTTTTATCACTATAGCATTTTATAAATAGGCACTTTATTATTGTATTATAAATACTTTGTATATTATATGTTGTATATTTTATATCTATTTTTTTCAATAGAGAAGCACTAAAGCACATTTTCTTAAGTCACCTTATTATTGTTATATATTCTATTTATATATATATTTATGCTAGGGGTTCTCAATTTATAATAGAGTATAATACTATATAAATTAGCTTTTTAAATATTATTTTTCTTTTTTTTCTTTTCTTTTAACATTAGATTTTATATCTGTCTACTATGATGTATTTGATAAAGGTTTTTGATTTTTTTAAATACTGATAAAGGTGATGTATACAGTTCTCTAAATATTGTTCATTTAAGAGGGTGTTAAGCACCTAATACACACCAACTACATATTGCTCTTCTTTCACTGTATTATATATCCAAAACTAAAAGAGAAAATAAAATTAGAGCTCAAATAAATAGAAAGTTATTGCTCAGTGTCTCTACAGCACATTAAACCCCTTAATAACTATTTTGCAAGACAGCTTCAAATGTTATATTAAAAATTGCCAGCTTGTAGTATATTGTAGCCTATGCTACCCAGTTCTTTAATAACTATTTTTCAATATATCCTCAAATGTATTATATAAAAAATTGCCCGCTTTCAAAATATTGTAACCCATGTTATCCATTTCTCACACTCCCTAGATAGAGTTGAGCAGACTGCATTGCAATTTGTATTTATTGTACAGTTCTGTCAACTTTTTCTGCCTAAATATTTTATTTTATTGTTTATTTTATTGTTTATTGCCCATGCTAACATCTTTTAAAACACTGCACATACTATTAATACAAGCCATGCATAAATAAAGTGTAGATAGAAATGTTTATATCTCACTAAATGCTCACTCCACTTTTGTACTTCTTAAAAATGGCTCATACATTGCACTAGCTATTTTGTTCAACATAAAATCGTTCTTGAGACTTGCACTGTTGTCTGTAACTCCGCTTTGGTAATGTGTAGCCTTAGTATGCTAATTTATGACACAGTGTACTTGTTTTGATGGGTAAAAGAAAAGATCTACCCAAGTGTTATTGTGCAAAGAAATCCTCTGCCCTACATCAATCAATCAAGCTCACTGTATCACAGATTAACATATTATAGCATTATTTATATTAGAGCTGCTTAGAATATTATTGTATGTTTTAATACAATGTTCTTCAAAAAGGAGGAAAATATGGTAATAATCCCTTTGAAGGAGCACTATGGATGTCAAAACAATTCACGTTTGTGAAGCATGCAACAAGGTAACAACATTTGTATAAACCATGGGTATAAATAATTTTTCAGAGAAAATCTGCATTTTAACAGACTCTGCTAGTGCATGAAAGCTGCCATGACAGTAATACTTATTTTTCAAGGAATAGAAGGTCAGGTACAGAACTGGTTTACATGTGACTACCTTTTGCTTATAATTTGCAAGGGAAGGGAAAATAGGAAATGCTGAAAGCTTATCTGAATCATCCAATAAATCAACAAATACTTCTACTCCTGAACAGATAATACCAGAGTCTGTTAAAATATGTTATGTCTAAAAATGCTTTTATTCTCTTGGCTTACATCACAGCTAATGTTTTCAGGATGTTACATACTTCACAAATGTAAGATGTGTTTCCTGAACTACAGTGGCCCTATAGGCTGACAAGGCAGACCCACCTAATTCGCTAGAATTATTATATATCCGTAAACTAAAAGAGAAAATAAAATGCTAGCTCAAGTAAATAAAAGGTTATTGCTCAGTGCCTCTACAGCACATGAAACCCCTTAATAATTAATTTCCAAGACAACTTCAAATATTATATTAAAAACTGCCAGCTTGTAGTTTATTGTAGTTTTTGCTATCCAGTCCTCAGATTAATATTACTTACATGTTGCTTTAGTATTTCCTTTTTCGTACAGTTCAATCAAGAGTTTATGTTTGCGATGGAATTATACACTTACGTTTCTTAGCTTGCATGTTTTCCATTTATTTTTTGCTTAGTTGAGTCAAAAAATATTTTCACCAGATTTACTTAAAAGGACAATGTATTACATTACATTTTTGTAATTACTTATTTAACTTAAATCTTTTAACTAGTTTTTTTTTGTGTGAATTGTTTCCTCCACAATATAATTATTATGTGCAGGTTATACAAGTCAACAAACAAAAAACTTCTGCAACTACCCTCTTTCTGCCTGTTTACTGCCATGTGGGCTAACATCCTTCACATCGCTAACCTGCCACTGCAGCATTCTGGGAGTTAAGTCTAAGCTAAGGCCACAACAACACAAACAGATCTTCACTCTGCCAGTGCCTGATAATGATACTGAGGGTGACAACTTAGTCCCTACCCATTCTGTTCATCTTTCACACTCATTTCTGTAGTAAGGAGTGTACAATTTAGAAATGTATAGGAGCATTCATGATAAATGCATAGGCCTTAACCCTTATGGACATGGAGTTCATCACAGCTTCACAGGTTGCCACTGTTATCCTCTTTCACTCATCCATTATGACATCAGGGAGATGGTGGATGTTAGAGACCTTGCACTCCCCCACCTTCCGTTTGAGGATGCCCCACAGATGATCAATAGGGTTTAAGTCTGGTGACATGCTTAGCCAGCTTCTTTAGCAAGGCAGTGGTCATCTTAGAGGTGTGTTTGGGGTCTTTATCATGTTGGAATACTACCCTGTGGCCCAGTCTCCGAAGGGAGGGGATCATGCTCTGCTTCAGTATGTCACAGTACATGTTGGCATTCTTGGTTCACTGCAGCTCCCCAGTGCCGGCAGCACTCATGCAGGCCCAGACCATGACACTCCCACCACCATGTTTGACTGTAGACAAGACACACTTGTCTTTGTACTCCTCACCTGATTGCTACCACACACGCTTGACACCATCTGAACTCATCAGACCACAGAACATGGTTCCAATAATCCATGTACTTAGTCTGCTTGTCTTCAGCAAACTGTTTACAGGCTTTCTTGTGCATCATCTTTAGAAGAGGCTTCCTTCTGGGATGACAGCCATGCAGACCAATTTGATGCAGTGTGCAGTGTATGGTCTGAGCACTGACAGGCTGATCTCCCACCCCTTAAACCTCTGCAGCAATGCTACCAGCACTCAAATGTCTATTTTCCAAAGACAACCTCTGGATATGAGGCATGCACATGCACTCAACTTCTTTGGTCGACCATTGTGAGGCCTGTTCTGAGTGGAACCTGTCCTGTGAAACCACTGTATGGTCTTGCCCACTAGGCTGCAGCTCGGGTCTTGGCAATCTTCTTATAGCCTAGGCCAGCTTTATGTAGAGCAACAATTCCTTTTTTCAGATCTTCAGAGAGTTATTTACTTTTTGAACCCCGGGTCCCAGGCTCCTGTGATATTTCAACCGTAGCCACGAATATCAAAATGTTGAAAATGTTTCTTGCCTCCAGGCGCAGGAAAAAAGTTCCCTGGCAGTCAAAAAATACACAAAGGAAAAGTGAGGCCCAAGGACATGTACTGCAGTTATATTATTGAATACAAAGCAAAAGAAAGACTGCATAGCTCAAACACATTGATTTTTTTCAATCATTACTACCAATAAATACAAAAGCATTTGGTGACTAAACAACTTCAGATATCATAGTCGTAAATGGTGTACTCAGATCAATAAGGTAAATGGTAAGGCCAAATCAATAGAGAAATAAGACAAAACTTGAATACACAAAAGAGAACTGCAATTTTTGATTTAGATAGTTTGTGTTATTTGCCCATACCACATTTGGGATTATTAAAGCAGTTTATAGAAAAATAGTATAAATCTAATGGTTATGTAGATGGGGTGATCAGGGTAGGGGGATTATTATTATTAGTATTACTTAGTATTACCTTATATTTATAATGCACCAACATATTCAGCAGCGCCATACATAGGATGAAACAGAAGATAAAAACAATATCAATACAGATAAAACAAAAAAAGAGCTCTGTTTTTGAGTTTATAACTCTGCATATAGAGTACTTTTTCAAGCATCCTTTTTTAATAAAAACTCAGGGTTTGAGTGGGGAAGGAGGTGGCCAACGTGACAAAGGAAACATACTCTATGACTGGCATATTATAGAAACACTTCCACCCACACTCAATTACCTGTATATAGCAAGATAAAGTTTAATACAGCATTTAAATAAATTCACTCTTGTATGCAATATTTTAAAATGTACAACTTTACAGCAATGAATGTTAAACATTAAAATTTACTGTGTATTTTCATGGTATTCTTGCCCTGTTTACTAAATATCTGACACCGGAATACTCACTTCTTGGAACATATAATAAAGAAAGTTATTTTCAAGTTTGTAAATGTTATTTATAAAGCACTCTGTGTATATCCATGTGCAGTAAAAACGAAATGACTTACATTGGAATTTAATGAGTGTGTACTTTTCGTTTAATGAGTAGATTTTTTGAAAATGTTAGTAAAATCACTTAAGACTGCACTGAAAATGTCATTTAAAGGACAGCTATCAAACAGTCGATAAAATGTAAGCACAGGTCAGACAGTCAGCACAAAAATAGTAAGGAGCTGTGTATTATCCTGAACTCTTGTGCCAAACATATCCATCATTTGTTGCTCATCTCTGCCAGTCCATAATTAGCTCTATATTTATTCAAGAATCAAATTAAAAATGTTACACTTAACATACAAAGCCCTCAATAGGACGACTCCAAATTATAACTTAACTCTTGTCTCCAATTACTCTCCAAACTACCCACCAACTCTGTCCATCACTCAAGCTCTGTTGTTGCTTCCTCACATACAGGACTGTTTCGCAGCTGCCCCCACTTTTTCAAATTTCCTCCTTCGCTTCATTAGACTCTCCCTTAGTATTCAGACATTCACACATTCTCTTAAAATTCACCTGTTAAGAGAACCATACAACCTGCCTAATTAAATCCTCTAACTAAAATTTAAAACAAGGTATTTATACGGGTTCTCTGATAACTCTATAGCATCTATTGATTACACAGTCCCCTCAGCTCATGTCCTGTCATCCCCAATTAGCTCTTAGACTGTAATCTCTCTCGACATCAGGGCCTTTCTGAACCAATGTATATGTACAACGGTGCTGTCTTGGTTTTTTTACACCGTCTTCAGTATGGATGAACAAATCGGATCTGTGTAAAAATTGTACCCCTAGTGCTATGGAATTTGTTGGCACTCTTCAAATGAAACATAATAATAATATTTTTGACACATTTTATATATGATTTGAATGATATAAAGTTGTATAAACTAGTAATTCCAAGAAAATAATTTGATAAAAAAAAATCTCTTTTGTGTGACAATTTTCCAAAGCTAAAACTTAGTATGAGGCAAGAGAACGATGCAGTCATCAATAGTAACACAACTCATGTGCATCAAAGTAGCCATAAGCACTATTGAACATGTTGTATTGGCCATAATAGCACTGACTTCCCCATATATTATACTTACCCCAAAAATAAAAACAATGGATTATAATAATGTCTTGTCCTGGATTCATCATTGTGGAATTCATTTAAAATACTCCAGATGTGATCTAATGCCAGATTAATAATTCTCTGCAGTGATGCACTGTTTCAACAAACCTTTTTTCTGACAAGTCATATGCAAATTTAGAATATGGAGTTTTTCTTCAACAAGGTATACTCGTATAGAGAAGGTGGAGACACTGGTTTTCCTTATTTAGCCAAATCATTAAGCCATGTTCCCAGTTACCTTCCTAACTCCTCACTATCCTGCCATTCTGGGGACATTTTTTACGTGCAGTTACAAGTAAAACAGTACAAGTGAACCCCATTGTTGTGTTTACTAGTCAGAGGAAGTGACTTCAGGGCTCATCAGGCAGGCTCATAATTCTACTAATGGCCCTATTTGTGTAAATACTAACTTAATAATTAACAGTATATATATATATATATATATATATATATATATATATATATATATATATATATATACATTATTAGATAGATTAATTATAGTTATGATAATATATCAGAAGGTGATGTTGTTTACATCAGTCTTGAAATTCTCACATGATGTCATTTGTTAGGTAATTATTTAGTTTATCCCGATGGTAGTTGGTAGCTGCCACTCTTGATTTCCACTGTGCTTCAAGATGACGTGGCACTGCTACATAATGAAATAAACATTTGTGCTGTCAAGCAGAGAGCGTAGTAGGAATCACTAGGTCAATTTCTAAACACATTTCTCCTACTGTTGGGCTTCTTCTCACATCATCTGAGACGTTTCAGGATCAATACAAAAGTGCATATTAATTTGATAATACTTAAAAAGGTGCAGTTAACTTGTACTCCACTTCTGCCTTGCTCAGTGTTACCTATCTAATTGAATTTCATTACAATTTAATACAGACCCCAAATAAAATATGGCTTTTGAATTTATTAAAATGCTTTCAGCCTTATTAAATTGCAATTCTGCAAATTTAAAGGGTTCTATATAAGCACAGAGCATATTTTTTTACAGTAGTTTTTAGTTAGTGAAGACCTTGTTGTGGGATACAAGTTCACTAACTAAAAACTTCTGAAAAAAAATATGCTATGTGCTTAAATAGAGCCATATTCAACTGGCCGAATTGCAATTTAATAAGGCTGCTAATATTTATGTCTAAGGCACTTTCACTGCAGCTTTATGTTTTTGAAATGCATTTCTCCCTCTTATCTGTAGATTTCTGCACAACCTAGCTAAACTAGCACTGGTAACCTAGTAGAATTGGTTTCTTGGACTTGGGCTTATTAGGCAATCTATCAAAGGATAAGTGGAGTTGGCAAGAAGAAAAGGTGAAATAATTTAACCTTCAATCTACATTGTTCAGTTGTCAGCATTAATGGTAATGTGATTGTCCTGGATTTCCCAGACACACATCTCAGAATCTGTAAATTACAGCAATTATATGGAAAAAACTACAGAATAAAATATTTTATACTTATATAGACATGCCCAATAATCATCTACATATTTTAAATGTATAGGTTTTTAAGCATTCATTTCCCTGTTACCATGTTGTTAGTTTTACTATGTAAACTGAAGTAGCTTAGCATAGTGTACTATATTATAGTTGGAGGTTTGTTGTGCAAGTTTTGTGTGCTAGTATACGCTGAATTTACTAAAATGTGCCATACAGGGCCTCAATAAATTCCTGCCTATCCCCCTTCTTCATGATACTGTATATCACTTCATGATATTCATTACGATTATTTTTACACTAGCTACTTCCCCGTCAAGAATGACGGGATTACAATTGTAAGGCTGGCAATGCTGTTTGCCATACAATGTGAGGTTTTTGCTCCTATGAGCACCTTCACGCGCTCATAGTGAGCCCCGCGCTGAGCCCTTCGGCGCTCATCGTGGCGCGTGGTGACTGCCTTTGGTTTTATTTTCAAAGTCCCGCGTGCCTGGCGTTGTTGGTGTAAGTCAGAGGTGTCCAAACTCGGTCCTGGAGGGCCACACACATGCCTGGATTTGCTGATAACCCTGCTGTGCACAGGTTAGCCAATCACCTCTTCAGTCATCCTGATTGACTCACCTGTGCACAGAAAGGATATATTCAAATCCAGGCCTGGGTGCAGCCCTCCAAGCCCGAGTTTGGACACCCCTGGTGTAAGTGTTACTGTCTTTGCTGTCGTGTGCCTGGCTTTGCTCAGCCTCGTTTTCATTCAGTTTTAAAAACGTTTATGTTTTTTGTCCGCCCTTTTTTTTCCCTCGCTTAGCCGATTTTAGTTTGACGAAAACCCCTAAATATTGCTGAAAATCGCTTGCAACCTCACTCCCAGCCTTCCTGGCTCTCTCCCTGTGCTGTCAGTGAGTGTGTTATTATATTTGTTTAATTTTTTGTTTGTTTTTAGTGTTTTTCGAGTTACGTGTTTGGCCTTGCAGTTGCGAGCCTCACTGCGCCGCTGGCTGCAATGAGCGCCTTCAGCGCTCATTGCAGTCTAAGTACTGCGCCGCTGCTTTGCCAGGCTTCACGAGGCTCGCATGTGTGATGGCACCGCTGGCTGCAATGAGCGCCTTCCAGCACATTGCAATGCTTTGGAAATAGGCTAAAAAGCCATATACTGTATTTTTAGCACTTTTTGATTGAAACCTATTGTTTTGTTTTTCTTCATTAAATAGTTTGAACTCTATGGTTATGTGAGGTTTAAAATGTTAGTGATCTGTAAGGGCAAAATTTAAATCATGAGAGGATTATTTGCTTGATTGGTCATTTAATTAGAAATTAATGACATTTTAATTACTTTGATTTACAAAGAGAACATTTGAAATGACTGTGACTAGTTTGCATATTCTAAATTAACTTCTTCATTTCAGATGACAGTGCTTAATCTCATTATTTTTGCTTAATTTAAAGTACTTCTTTTATATTTGGAACATTGCGTGTAAATATTGGAAAATTTCAAGTCATACATTCATGTTTTCTTAATTTCAATATATCTATATGAAACAATTGTTTTTTTCATGTATTTTAAAGAGCATGCCTTATAGAATACAAAAGTTGTGCTTTGCATGAAAAAATGTTAAGTAAATCCTGTTTAAACTTCATTTAAATCAATAGGAGGTCCTTTCCCTCTTTACTTACGCAAAAGATTGGCAGCAGCAGTGCCGCCGCCAACTGCTAGATGGTGCTGCCGATTTTCGGAATACTACTGCACATTGCATATAAGATGCGCCAACAGAAGAGGCCTTGAGCTATGAGAGGCGCACCCGAGGGCCAAGTGCCAGCGCCGAGCATATCGATGGCCTCGCTGTCGATTCAGCGCTGTCAAGTTGCGCCACGTCGGAGAGGGGAATTATTATAGGCCTTCCCTGAGACCTGACAGTGCCACACACATTAGTTAAACCCACCCTTGACCTACTTCACTGCAGACTTCCATTTTTCTTGCCCGCTGCTGTCAGTTAATTTCTCAGGTGGGTGTGTCCTTGTAAATTAAAGAGCTTCCCGACACAAACATCCTGTGAATTCAAAGCCTCTTCCCACCTCAGGAAGGTAATCTACTGAGACCAAAATTGCAAGATTAATTAAAAGGTGATAAATAAGAGGTTTTGGCATTTTTCTAACATTATGTTGCCAGTTTTCAAGTGTATAGTACATTTTCAAGTGAAATAGTACGTTTTAGAAATATAACCACAGTGGTCCTTAAAAGGTGACTGTAGGATTGCTGCCTCATTACCAGAATTTCATATAAAATCATATTTTCCTTTTCCTTATACTATTAATATGATATAGGCTGAACAGTGCTATTTGGATTTTGCCTATAACTAGATAAAGGCACCTATCAGAAGACATGGATAGATAACTAGATTACCTAATTAATAGAGTATTCCACTGTGTAATTATGATACATCATTTACAATTCTCTTACTTCCAGGATACCTCCAGAGTAACAGATTCTTACCTTTGTGAGCCTCCCTGTGTGGTGGCTTTAGTTCACAACTGTGCAAGGTGACACCTCTCGTGAAGCAGAACAGGAAGAAAGGGGGAGGCCCCAGAAGTTGAAAATATATTGTTCTGAGGCTTCTTAGAAAATTACATCTAAGAGGATAAAATGAATAAGTAATCTAGTAAAAACATTTATATAAAACAATAATAAAGTCTAAAGAGTTCCTTAAATAATTGCATGTGGTAATACAATGTATATTTATAATCCAGAAGAAGCATTTGTTTTCTTAAAAGTAAATCTAGAAGACCTTCTAAATCAAAGACAGGAAGTTTGATCCCTCTTTTGTATGCCTCGTTAGGTTTAATATGTCTTTGATCAGCTCTAATTAAAATTCTGCCCTCTGATCAGTCCTGTTAGTCCTCTTTAGAATGCTAATTAAAGGGAACTGACGGGGGAAAATGTTAAACTCAGCTGTTCTTCTTCCTCTAAGAAATGCTCTTGGGGTTTCACAGTGTGTTTAGTGTATAGGCACACATTTTAAATTAGCCTTTTTAATTATTTGATCATAAACACAATTAAACATATTTCTTATATAATGATTTATACTGTAGAGCAGTTAAAACAAACAGTTTTAGGTGAAGTTCTTTTCACCATGTTATTGTTTTAAAATGCTGCTGTGCTAGCTTTTGTTGTAATTAAACCATTGATTTAGCCTGATCCTAAGTAGGTGTTTCTGCACAGGAAGATACATTGAGCTTATAGGCACATTTATTCAGGTATTCAATGGACCAAAAATAGCAAGCTCCCTCTAAATGTTCATGCTTGTCATTACTGTAATAACAGAGCCAACCTTGTTATTGTCTATATATACGAAGGACGGATGCTGTTTAGTGCTGGACTTGGAAGCAGCTTTTAGTACTTCAAGTATTGTTGTGAATCGCATTAAAAAAACAATGCATATGAAAACATTTTAGCCCCTGGGGTATTTGTGATTTTATGTATACATGTATCTGAGGTGTGCAGATGGGCCAGATTCATAATAACACCTTGAGTTCATTTGCTCAGAAAGTCATTGGCCCGTAACAAAAAGCTGCAAAAATAAAATGAAGATGTAATTGAATTTGCTATATGATTGCCAGCATACTATCCAACAGAGAATGGGATACAAGATGCTATCTGGGAGGACGGCTGCTGACACATTTCCTATATGATTCGTTGAATAACTAAATATGATAATCGACAACATGCATTTAGAAAATTTAACAAATAAATACAAGTAAATTCATGAGGATTGCATTAGTCCTAATGAAAGCACTTGCAGTTTTAGCGTCCTAATTTCAATTGTATAGAATCCTCCTCTGCATTCAAAGTCCCCATCCACCTTATGAAGTAGGTCATTGGGAACTAGAAAGCAGCTTCCATTGCAACATAATTACATATGAAAGTGATAAATTGAAGGCTCTATTAGTTTGTTATAATCTAAAAACATGGGGCCTCATTCAAATGTGATTTGGCCAATTGAATAGGGCTCTATATAAGCACAGAGCATATTTTTTTACAGAAGTTTTTAGAAAGAAATTGCTTTTGGATAGATGTTCACTAACTAAAAACTTTTGTAAATTAATATGCTATGTGCTTATATAGAGCCCTATTCATTTGGCCAAATCGTAATTGAATGAGGCCCATGTTGTCGATTTTCAGGTGTAGATCTGCAAAAGAGAACATTTGAAATATATGACCATAATTAATTAATTAGAGGTTGTTTTTGGCAAACTTATATATCAATCCAAAACAAGTTTAACTTACATTTTTACATTCATATTCAGGCACTCTGCTGACAAAATGGGACAGACCATTTTTTCTTTCTTTTTCCATAATCTTCATGTCACAGCTGTTACTGCAGAGACCTAGCAGAATGCTGAATTTTAAAATATACAATATATTATATAATTGTTTCTTTGGACAAACACCTACAACAAAGTGCTCAATGCCAGGCAGCAGCTGTAAAGATGATCAAATTATTATGGTGCATTAAGAGGGGTATAGAAGCAAGGAAAGGGCCTGACTTTGTAGAGCTGGAATAGGTCAGAGAATGACAATACAATTAATAAGGAGAATTATTAAACTACTAATGAGAGATGAAACTATGAGGAGAATCTAACCAAAATAGATTTATGATTCTCTAGAAAAAAAAGGCTACTGCAGTGCGATATTATTAACTTATATAAATGCATCAAGGGTAATTTTTTTGCCAAGATGTTTTCAGTTGACAAGAGGTCATCCCCTTGAGGATACAAGAAAGAATATATCGCCTTAAAAAAGAAAATGGTTCTTCCCAATAAGGGCAGATATTCACTACCAAAGGAGGCTGTGACATTAGATTAAGTAGATACAGTAGTTTTAAAAAGTGGTTGGATACATTTTGATTAAAAAGGTCATAGAGCATTATTTCAGTTTAACCAGAATAAGTGTGATAGTAAATCTAGGAAATAATCCAGTGGACAGTTTTTTGGGGATCAGGAAATTTTAATGTTAATGAGAGAATTGAGTATGTTTCCATGAGTTTTTTTATTTACCTGGGTCAATTACAATTTACAGAGATCTGGAAAAAGTTGAATAAAAAGTATTTTTCAGCATCTGCTATTATGTTAGGTTACTATGATATAAATTACTTTTTTTAAATAAGTTTACAAAATATGTTCTACTCATTAATGTGTATATTTTAGAAATCTGAAGAATTTGTTTATCACATAGGTAGGTAACTTATCTACAAGCTAGCACTTTTTTGCATCCTGCGGTCACGCCAAGGCTTTTTTGCCCCGTTTCTCTCAGAGATGTCTGCTTTTGCGGCTGATAGATTTTTCCTAGAACTGAAGCTGACTTGTTCTATTCCACACAGAGTAATGGATTTCAGCTTGTGCGAATGCATTAAAACAAACCTCTCTGATTGACCATGAAGAGTCCAGCGGTGCATGTGTTGGTGGGAAAAGAGAAGTACAAATAGGTTTGGAAAATCCATTAAAGCACAGAAAACCTGGAGAAAATGCCAAATAAAGGTTTTGTGTTTACTGTCTGTTGCTGGATATAAATTTGTTTTAAAGCTAATAAAACAATGAATTATAGATATAGGCCATTAGTGCTTTGGGAAAATCTTTGTGAAATATGTAACCAACAAACAACATTAGCAGATATGTAAGCCAAGAGCATAAAAGTATTTTTAGAGAAAATCTGAAAGGACCAAATTCCAGAGATGGGAGGAGACTTTGAATAAACAGGCCTTTATCTTTTACAGAAATGGGGTAGAGAGTTCCCCTGTTAAAAAATCCAGTGGGAAATTGTTATATCAGCGATTACAATAATAATTTGGCCAAAGAACCCTTTTTGCCTTCAATTGTTTTGACAGAGTAAGGCATAACTTCTAATAAGACCACTAAGAGGAAGTGCCTCTCTGCTCAATGGGAATATAGCAGCTATAACTGCCAGCTCTCTCAGCAAGACTAAAGTGAAACCTATGGGTTTACAAAGACACCCACCTGAGAATGTGACAGGCAGCAGCATAGAAGAAATCATTATGGAACCACTCAGTACATAATGATTGCATATAAAAGTAATTTTTTGTTGGTTTTTGCTTTCAAAACATTTTGCCCATTATTCAAACACAATATGGAATAAAATCTGCCCACAATGGGCAGATTTAAGGGGAATAAATAGATCAAGTATTGGTATGTAAAAATAACCACTCTTGATAACTTCTGAAAATGTTTACCTTTTGCTTTTTCACCTAAACAACTTCCTTTTTTACAGAGAACCTAATAATAAATGTGTCCATAAGTCTGGTCACTGATGTTTGCTTATTTGTCTCCTCAGAGCATAGTCTGGGACTGGGACTCCAATGGAAAGCATGACTTTATTGGAGAGTTCACTACAACATTCAAGGAAATGAGAGGAGCAATGGAAGGACGACAGGTACAATCTATTATTCATAAAGTCAATGTAAACTTTTGCTAAAGCTTTTATTTACAGCAAATAATATATGTAAATATATTTTGTAAGAAAAGTTTATAACACGTGTTACATTGGAGTGGTACCTACTGCAAGGGAAATCAGCGTTTCCAATAATAATTTGTCCAAGGAACCGTTTTTGCCTTCAATTTGGTTGACAGAGTAAGGCATGACTTCTCATAAGACCACTAAATCTCTTCTAAATGCTTTAAAGCCCCTATCCAAAACCAAATTAGCTACCTCCAGGCATCCTATGCTATAGTTTCCATAGAAGGCAATGGGACACTTTTTGGCATATTTGTATTGTATTCTTAATCCAGAAGTTCAATTACTTTTGATCACAAGTTTGAGAAACACATATTAGAAAATGAAGAGGCCTTTGAAAGACAAGCCTCTCGCCATTAAAATGTTTTTTTTTAAATATTGAATGGAGTGAAATTGGTTTGCTTTTACAACCTTCAGGGATTTTGTTGACATGGCAGGTAGTTTTAGTCCCACACCAATCACTGAACAATTGCAGCAGCCTCTACTTTTTCAGATTAGGCCTCTTATATTCTTATATCAATTTCCAAAGGTATGGATGTATATGAAGACAAATGCCTTATTCTGTGGTTCTATATAACCTGTCAGAAAAACTTTATGGTAACAACGATATTGTTGGAGAGAATTAGTGATACAATATTAATTCTGTTTGGAGATATTCTATGACAGGTAAAAGTTAACACGGGATTCCTTGAAGTCTTCTAGGCAGCACAGTAGACGTGGCCTCCAATGGTATGAAAAGAATAAAGGGTTTTCATCAGACCGTTGAATACTATTTCCCTCAGAACTTTGTGTGTTATTAGTACCTTGTGTACGCTTCCCTTTATTTCTAATTCTCACATTTTTAAGGGACTTCAGAGCAGTCTTGAATCTAAAATGGTTAAACAAGTCTATAAAGAAAAGAAGATGCACAATGGAATCACTTCCATTACTATTTTACTACTTAGTTGGTTGACATGTTACCATCCAGTAGATTTGCACAACCCTTATCTTCATATTTCTGTCTGCAAATCTTTTTTTTAAAGATCTTTTCTTAAGATCAGCCATTTAGAGAGAAAGTATTTTCCATAATGTTTAATGACCACGGGGCTGTCAACTACTCCAGTACCTTTCATGAACATTATCAGCCTTATTAGATTGCGATTCAGTTAATTTAAAAGGGCTCTATTTAAGCACACAGCATATGTTTTTTAAAGAAGTTTTTAGTTTGTGAAGACCTTGCTTTTGGATAGAAGTTCACTGACTAAAAACTTCTGTAAATAAAATATGCTGTGTGCTTAAATAGAGCCCTTTTACATTTACTGAATCGCAATTGAATAAGGCTGTATGTCAGTAGTTGGTGGTTTTCTTCAATAGTTAGGAATTGTAGTCATCACTTATCTAAACAATGTATTGGTCCCAAAAACCTTTTGCCAAAAGGTAGAGAGTCACTTTCACCAAGTATTTTGTGACCTTACATTGGCTGATCAGTCACAGAAATATCTTCCTTTTTCCATTTGCAATATCTAGGAATGCTTCTAGGTTCAGAAATTACTCAGACAATTCTTCCAGAAGAAAATATAAAAATGTAAGAGACAATTTAAACATCTTAATAAAGTTCCAACAGGTCACAATTTGTTTAGAAATGTTATTTCATGGCTTAATGGCTTATTCTATTACTGCTGTACTATGGGCAAAAGCTTATATGCAAATTCTGCAAAAAGGGATTCTATACTACTGCAACCATACATTAATTCCTACAATTGTCTAATCCCGGTGTCCCCAAAACAAAGTTTTCTCTTCATTGGTGTTAAGTCCATACTCGCCTTACAAGTGGCTGTGACTCCGACAACAATACAGAGGTAGTACTTTTGAACAAACAATAGGAAGAAAGAGTGTTTTTCTTGAGTGTTTGACAGCAAAAAAATGTTACGAGCTGAAAATAGTTGTTCAGCATTCCAAATCAAAGACAATGTCCTGGCAGATTACTTGATAGTTCAGTAGTTCTTGAAGGAAAAAAGGAACTTCATCCAGAGATCTTCCTTGCCCTTGATGTTCTTAGTCAGCCATGGAAGTTTCCACTAGCTTACATTTTTCTTCCAAATATTCAAAACTCAAGCATGTTGGAGAAAAGCTTTGTATGCAGAATATCAATAGCTTATGCATTCCATAGTCACATGAGAAGATATCTAATAAATCAAGCTCCAATCATTTTTGAAAATGTCTTCACCTCCCTGCCTGAAAACAAAAAGGCAGATAATGAGGATTGGAGGTTTTCCAAAAGAAAATAATCCACACACTATTGGATAGTTGGAAATTGTCTTAAACTACAGTCGATTGGAGAAATTGGAATATTATTTGTTTATGGAGTCATAAATCAAATGTGATCATCACTAGCGAGAATAATATCACAATTCTTGATTTAAAAGCATGTTTAACATTTCAAACTTACACCCTAGTACTCCTCATCATTGTCTTAAGTGGAACTTTTGAGTCTTTAGAGAAATGTGACTTGAAGTTGCTGATACTGGAAACAACAATTTTGGGTGACATTTCCTCAATAAAATGTATATGTGATTTACAAGCTGGATCATTCTTGAAAATTGTCGTCAGTTTATCTACTGAGTTGAAACCTAAAGTGACTTCATTTCTGATTTATTGCTTAAATTCTAAACATTGTATTCAGCTTTATGTAAAGAAGGCTGCTGAACTTTCAGATAAAGGTTGACCCTGTTTAGCACTACTTAGATGAACACTGATTCGCTATCCGATTACCACTGATTCAATGCTTGTGTATCACTCCAAAGCGCCAAGAGCCATGAAAGGAATTTTAAAGATGAGTTTACCTGTGATTTAGCCTAGCTTACAATTGACCTTATTTAACATTGTTTCGTGGTCTTGGTCTTCCTGGAATGCAACTACAGTGTTACTACACTTTCTTTGTATTATTACATGGTCAAGTTAAAAATCCACTTAACCAATTATTGCTCAGTTAGGTAAAATACATCCTAAAGATTTTAACGCTCTTTCAGCAAGATCTCAGACAACAACTTAGGATGAGCAGGCTGAGGTTTCATCAGAAAAGATATGTAGACCGGCAATGTGGTCCAGTCATTATTCTATTGTTAAGTATTATCATTTGAATCATTTGGCAGCTCATTATACAGTTTTTAGGATGATTTAGAGCCTGCAATTCAATTATCCCACCCAAGTAGTGTCACTGCTTTGTTATCTGTCTATTATACTCTGCTGCTTACTAGGCTTCAAGGAAATGGAGAATTTGTTACTTACTGATTAATAGTTTCCTTGAGACTTGCAATGACAGCACGTAAGATTCTCTTTGTTAATAAAGTTTGTTGAAATTACTTGCTGGATTTTTTTTATGGGTTAGCTCTACAAACAAACACTAAAATGGCAATTGGGAGGGGCGTTCCATTCAAGGGTCTCATTAGATTCCTTTATTCGTGTCCTACCATTGGAGGATGTGGCCTATTTCTCACTTGTACTCTGCAGCTACCCAGTACATCAAGGAAACAGAATTTACTGGTGACAAATTCTCCATTTATGCATCCAAAATTAGTGTAACTCTAAAGCAACCAAGAAATGTTCTTATCTGAAAACAGCAAATTTCGCCTGAAACATTTTTTTCAACTTTCTACCTAAAACTCTATTTACCTGGCCACAAACTCACCTCTCTGTCCATCAATGGTTAGCTTATCACATACATGAAGGTCTCTAGTGCACAGAAAGAGAGTCTAAGTGGATTCCACACTTTTGTGAGACCTTCTTAACCCACTGATACAGGTTGTTGACAATATAAATAAAAGTGTCAATGAAATCCCAAACAAATGGAAGTAAGGCTGTTTTTAGCCAAGGAAATGTAAAATATCAGAATAATTTTAAACCTGTATTTATTCAGAGATATCTTGAAAAGCAAGCTCTCTTACATTATTATGTATGTGTTATGTATGGGGATTGAGCGAGACATAACTTTCTTATTAAAGGATCACCATATTCCAAGAAAAAGGGCACAAACATTAGCTGCTGTGTATGCACCTTGTGTACTTAAATGAAGCTGTGAGCTGTACCATATAGGGTCACACAAGATGGGCAGGTCATAGCAGAGAAGTCAAACAAATTGCAGTCCACTGGAGAAGGAACTGGAAACTAACTCCAATATCCTTGCCAAGAAAACCATATGGGCAAGCACAACCAGAAACCCAGACAAATGTGCCTGGCTTGTTGCGTCCATATGGTTACAAAGAGTCAGACACAACTGAAGGACTGAACAACAACAACAAGCCATGGACATAAAAATATTTTTAGAGAAAACCATTATTTTTCAAGTTTCTCTATGAATAAAGGAATTAATTTTCTCTGATAGCTGAATCATGAGGGTGTTTCTTTATAGATAAGTGGACGTTACAGTGAGGGAGGAGGGAACATGGAAATATCAGTAGGCTTGGTTAGATAACTGAATCTAAATCTTCATGGCACCACACCCCTACCCCTCTCACAAACACAACGTCCACCAAACTACCATGGATGCCTCCAGGGTCTAACAGAGACATCATTTTGTTCTCATTAATAGCCAGCTTGATGATGTTTTCCTTGCCTAATTACATTCTCACTTTTCAAACATACATATTTTTGCATTGTACGGAGATCCTTTAACAGCAGTCAATTACCATTTATATGTCCTTTGAGCATAAATAATTTTACGGTTGAATAAAACTTTGTGTTCTGGAGAAAATGTTTATAAGAAGAAAAACTGGCTTTTTTAGAGAAAGATGTACAGGACATACAGAGTAAATCCATGGCAGTAATAACAAATTCAGCACAGACAAAGTAGATTAGGTTATACCGTTCCCAAGAGCATCCCGTCATCCAGATGTTCTTCACCTAAGTTAAGAGGACAGCAAAAATTACCTTTATGTAGCTTAACACATCACACCTAACTGTTCCTGTCTAGCATTATTGCTGCACCCATTATATTAGAGACCTGAAACTAGTGCTGAAAATCTCATTTTGTGGTTTATGAGTTTTCCTGCACTTATAAGCACATGATATTGTAAAGGTAGAGGGATCCTCTCCAGAGAATAGAGGAACAGCTGCCCGAGAGTTTCCCAGATACACATGCTTGCAGTATCTGTCTGCTACCTCAGTCAGAAAATCCATTACACAAGACCGATAATTGAGCTTTGGGGCAAAAGGGGAAATCAGCAGCTGCGGTTTATGAAACAGTAATTTAGGACAAAATGTCCTTTTTTAGATGTAATTGACTTTCAGTGTGCCAGGTGCAGCCAGGGAATCCCAAGAAGTACAGTACACACAGCATGTGAACAGGAAGGTCTGAGATCTTAGCATGATTAAACTAAATTATATGCTCTGCCTGTTTAAATAATTTTATCTATATATGAAAGGTCCACCGTGGTCATTTCTTTCTATATTGTCTTTTGAATAAATAAACATTATAATAAGCAAACAGTTTTAGAAAGCAAAATAGATAAATAAATGCTGGGCTCGCAATAAGTGCTGAAGGCCTGTACGTGAATGGCTTGATGGGCTGCAATGAGTGCCAAAGGTGCATTCGGTGCTCATAGCAAGGCCCGTAGGTGACTGGCTTGAGGGGTGGGAAAGTCTCCAAACAGCTTACGAGTTACAGGCTTTTAAAAAAATTACGGACATTTTATTCAAGTCGTAACTCAGAAGTTGTCGGAAGATCACCAAAAGACACTAATTAATAAAAAAAATTAACTTACAACCTCAAACACAGCACAGGGGGAGAGGCAGGGAGCCTGTAAGTGAGGTTGCTAGCTAATTTTATATTTAATTGGCATTTTTGGGAGGTCTGAAAAAGGCTAGGAACGAGGAAACAAATGGCTTTTTCAAGCCCGTAAATTGGAAACACATTTCGGGTTTAATGAAAATGAACAATTTCCCAAGCCCGCAAATGGTTTCACACCCGTAAATGCAAACAGGAGCACAGAGGAGGTAGAGGGGGGAGAAAGACACAGCAGAGGGAGAGGGTGGAAAGAGACACAGGGGATGGAGTGGGGGGGAAGAGACACAGGGGTGAGAGAGGAGGGGAAAGAGACATAGGGGAGGGAGATAAGGGGAAAAAAAACAGGGGAGGGAGAGGGGGCAAAGAGACACGGGAGGGAGAGAGTGGGGAGAGGCTTGCAATGAGCGCCAAAGGCACTCATCTCCGAGGCCCATAAAGTAGAGGGGGGGAGAGGCCGAAGGCGCTCATTGCGAGGCCCGCAAGTTAAAGGGGGGAGAGCCTTGCATTGTGTCGCAAACAGCATTGCCAGGCTACACATTTTATTGCCGTCATTTTTGACGTTCAAATCGCTAGTATAATAATATTGAATTATAGTTAGATAAATTCCAATGTCTATTACAAATCCCTGCTCACACTATTAAACACTTACCCCCAACTACTGCTAAATCATACACAGATTAATTCTGTGATTAATACACAGTCCATGGGATTGTCGACTACCTGCCTCCCACCTACCTGTGAATCCCATGTTAAGACATGTAATTAGGTAAAAATTAACATATAATATGATGTGTCTGAACTGCAATGCTCATGTGCAAGAATAGAGAAACACATTAATGTATCAATGTATAGATGGGAAAATCACAGCTATATAGACACAATGTTGCAATATCTACTGATGTTCTTTAACATTGCTGGGGTTGCTCTGGGAATTGCAAGTCTTGTAAGCTATTTCCCTTATGTGACACGCCCCCTGGCTACATATCAGTAAGTTCTTATGTGAAATAGCCTGCAGGAGCCAAACGATATATACTTAAATTCTCTTGGAAGATCTCCTTGTGGGAGATCCTAGGAGAGCCATGCATCCAGCTCACAATTTGTAATCAGTAATCAGACTTGAAAAAGAGTTGCATTTCTTGAAATCTTGTCACACTAAATAAAATGTGAATGAGACATTAGGTTATTAGAGATTAAATCCCTGGCCACATAACATTACTAATTGTTTGTGATGTAGATATATTGAAAGAATATGTTGTTTATATTACATCTGGTTTTCATGAAAATTTAACAATCTAGAGTTAAGAAACCCCCTCTAGCCGTCCTCAGTTTCAGAAATTAGTCTAGTTTTATCAACCAAACCAGAATAAGTTGAAAATTATTTTGTACAAGTCCTATTTTGGGGGTTAGGGGGTGGTGCAAGATGTTCGTAAAGACAGGAAAAACTGTGCCTGTGCTCGAGCAAGATTGGAAAACTCAACATCACTTTTCTTCCAATCCAAAAAAAGTATTTGCCTTCAAACAAGATGCATCTGCATCTGCATAATATACATGGTTGATCTTGCACGTTGATTGATGTTACAGACCCAATATAATTAAAGTTAATCTGTTTATATTAACTAATTTTTTCATGTAAACAGTAAGCTAAAAATGAATTTTAAGTTTGGATAACTTCACCCAAAATCTGCATCACAAGGAAGCTAAGTGCAGAATGTATCTCTATTATCTACATGTTCTCCTTTATACTGAGAATTCAAATTCAGTCTCAGCCAGTCTCAGAACTCAACTATCAAATGGCTATTTGGGATTTCCACTGTAAAAAAGAAAAATAAAGGGATTAAGTCAGCATTTGGAACTGGCTTTTTCATGGGACAGTTTGTTGTTCATGTTACTTAAAATAGTTGATGCAAATGTTGCCATTATCTTATAACCTGAATGTTTGTTTTTTAATTAGTTTTTATTGTTTTAGAAAAATTTTCGAAACATACAAACAGTTTAAACACATATTGACATACTTTTACAAAAAAAAAAAAACATGACATAAAGTAATTACCATTCATACTCATTCATTCCACTCTTATAATAAAGGAAAGGAACTTTACAGAAGGGAAAGAAAAATCAACCAGTTATTGCCTGATTTTCGTCCCATAATTTCCATTTTAAAGGATCTAATTTGATTAAACCCTTCTGAATATAATTCCTTTCCAATTCGCGCGTGTGTTTTATTTTCCAAGTGATATCCGCAAAGAAAGGGGCCGACTCCTTTTTCCAATTACTAATTATTAACTTTTTAGCTATCGAAAAAGTCAGAACAGCAAATGCTTTTTTTTCCGTGCTGACATCACTTGGAAAAAAATGTAGCAAACTACACTCTCCTGTCATTGGGAAATGAATTCCCACTATCTTAAATATAAATTCATAACATTTTTCCCAAAAAGACCTTAATTTAGGGCATTCCCATAGAATGTGTAATAAGTTAGATGAGTTGCCACATTCCCTCCAGCATAATCTGTCTGAAGGAGAGTGTGAAATTTGCGAAATTTTCATCGGAGAAATGTACCAGTTGTTAATTATCTTGAAATGCATTTCTCTAAGAGATGGTTGCTTAATAAATCTGTTGGTCAGTTTAAAAGCTCCTTCCCAGACCCTCATCTCTTTAGTTAGGTTTAAGTCTAGTTCCCATTGCTTCATATTACTAGTTTTAGTTTGTTCTCCCAAGGATCTTATGATATTAAAGCATCTTGATATCAAGTGTTTGTTCCCCAGGTTGAGGAGGATGATTTCCATCGGTTTTAACACCCTCTCATTCTGGGGGCCAAATTTGAAATCGCGACAGGTTGCTCTATAGGCTTCGTATATTAGCCATCCTTCTGCTGCGATATCGAATTTGTTTCTAATTTGATTGAAGGACGCTATTGACCCTTCAATTAACGTGTCTTTAACACGTTTTAATCCTTTGTTATTCCACACTTTAAGCCCACCTCCCATATTTGGGTGTAACAAAGCTTCTATTGGCGTGACTACACTGCTTTTGGGAAGTAAATTTTTGCTTTTGTTAATTTGTCTCCAATTTTTTACAATTTCTTTTATCACAGAAGCACCAATCACAAGATCCTTGTAGAGGGGTTTCTCCCAAAATACCAAAGCTGATAGATGATAGTCTGGAATTAAGACCCTTTCTATAGTCATCCAAGGTAGCTTATCCGCTGGTTCCAACCATTTCAAAGTGTGTACTATACTATTCGCTTCTTGGTAAAGTTGCAGCGATGGGTAGGAGATCCCTCCTTTTAGGAAGCTCCTCCCCAGCACTGCTTTTTTTACCCTCATATATTTCGAATGATGTATATAATAATCAATTATTTGTTGTAATTTCTTTAACCAATATCTAGGTATACTATAAGGAATGCATCTCAAAACATAATTCATTCTTGGGAGTAAAATCATTTTAACTACAGCAATTCTACCACAAAATGAAAATTTTTCTCCTCTCCATTTCTCTATACTATTTTGAAACTTAGCATATAATTCCTTATAATTATTATCTACCATTCCCTGAGAATCACCCAAGAACGTAATGCCCAAATGTTTGAATGATTTAGAGTTCCAATCAAAGGGATAGGTAACTTTCAGTTTATCTAACAAGCTTACTGAAAGATTAAAGAACAGTGTTTCTGATTTCTTATAATTCAGTTTATAGTAAGAAATTTTACTGTAGTTCTGTATTAGTTTTGACAAATGTTGCAGTGAAACCTCAGGTCTAGTAAGAGATAAAACAATATCATCTGCGTATAAACTAATTTTGTGCTCCCTCTCTCCCACCCCAATTCCATGGATTTGTGGGCATGATCTTATGGCTTCCGCCAATGGTTCTATCATTAATGCGAACAAGGTGGGGGAGAGGGGGCAACCCTGTCTAGTACCATTTGATATTTCAAAGGGGGTTGTTCTACATCCCAATCCCGTTACTTCTGCCAGGGGGACTTTGTACAGGGCTCCTATTGCTCGTACCCCAAATTCCCCAAAACCAAATTTTGACAATGTTAATTGCATATAGTCCCACCCTATTCTGTCAAATGCTTTTTCGGCATCTAAAGACAGAAATAGGGTGGGGATACCTTTAGCTCTTGCTATCTCACCCAAGTTCATGATTTTCCTAATGTTCTCTGTTCCTTGCCTTCCAGCTACAAAACCCATTTGATCTAATGCAATTAATTTCTCTACGTTCTTTTGAATTGTAAGTGCCAGAATTTTTGCATACAATTTGATGTCTGCATTTAATAATGAAATGGGTCTGTAGTTGGCACACCGTTGTGGGTCTACGTTGGGCTTAGGTATCATTATTAATGCTACTTTTGTCATTTCCCCTGGCATATTACCTGTTGTTTTAATTTCATTAAACATTTCTGTCAACCAAGGACTTAAGATTTGGCAGAAGGTTTTGTAAAATAAATTAGTATATCCATCTGGGCCTGGGGTCGTATAAGCTTTCAATTCATTGATCACTTGTTGGACTTCCTGAACTGTAATAGGGTTATTCAATTCCTTTAGATCTTCCTCCGGTAACCTCGGCAGATGAATACCATCTAAAAAAGTTTGTATTTCCTCTGCTGTTGGTTTATTAAAGGAGGGATTTTTATCTAGATTATACAGGCTCTGGTAATAATTTGAAAATGCTTGTCCTATCTCTTGAGGGGCAGAATGGAATTTACCGTTCTCTTTAATGGCTATTATTCTTTTCTTTCCTTTTTTCTTTTTCGCCTGGGTGGCAAGTAATTTACTGTTTCTATTATTTTGAAAATGATATATTTGTTGGAAATGCCAAAGGGCATTATCTGATCTATATTGGTTGATCTTGTTTATTTTATTTTGTATTAGTTTGATTTCAATCATAGTTTGTGGTTGTGGGTCGATCAAAAATCTAGATTCCAACCTACTCAAATCTATATGTAATTTTTTTAGTGAATCTCCTCTTTGCTTTATCAACTGAGCTTTAAGTTTAATAATCAAGCCTCTTGTGAAAGCTTTTTGTGCGTTCCAAATTGTGCAGTATGCAGAAACTGAGTGGTTATTCAAATCAAAAAATTCAGAAATTTCTTTATTTAGTGTTTCTTTATTTTTTTCTATTTTTAATATAGTGTCGTCTAATTTCCATTGTGGTCTATCTAGTTTTACTTTGTTTATTTCCACCATTAGTGTGGTGTAAGCGTGATCTGAAATTACAATATTACCTATTCCAGAGTGTGTAATTTTATTAATTATTTGGGAGTTTACTAATATTAAGTCAATTCGGGAATACGTGTTGTGAGGATTTGAGTAAAATGAGAATTCTTTTTGATTAGGATGTTGGACTCTCCAAGTATCATATAAGTTGTTATTTATAATCCATTCTGTAAATACTTGAGCATTTTTGTTCACTCTTTTTAAATTTTTATCCACTAATCCTTTCGACCTGTCCAAATTTATGTTTGAAACCAAATTAAAATCTCCTGCTATGATAAGCGGACCCTGTGCATATTTATTAATTAGTTTCCCTATTTTTTTTATAAATTTCATTTGTTTCTCGTTAGGAGCATATATATTAATCAACGTTATTTTTTGATTATTAATTTGGCCGTTCCATAATATGTAACGTCCGTTTGGATCTATAATTGAAATTACTTCCACTATTTCTAAATTATTAGAGAAAAATATTGAAACTCCTCTCTTTTTTTTTTCCCCTTTTGAGTGATATCTATAATCAAAATAACCTTCCGCAAATCCCGGAGTTTTTTCCTTCCCCCAATGGGTTTCCTGGAGAAAGATCAAGTCTGCATTCTCCTTTTTACAGTATCTATAAATTGTTTTCCTTTTACTGGGTGAGTTTAGGCCCCTAACATTCCAGCTTAATAATTTCAGGGCCATTTTTGTTTAATTGCTTCTCTGGATATACTGTTATTTACCAAACAATAATTTGAGTGAGCTTCATTTGCTATAATTTTATAAATCAACAAACACATATCTTTCTCATTCTCATTCATACATACATTCATACTATTGGAACATAAAGGGTTATTTCGCATTCTTTTCCCCTGTTATGCTCCGCAGGGGTTCAGCCGATGTTCGAAATGGTTAGCGGAATGATGTGGAGATGGCAGTACCGTTTCCTTAAATTACTATTTATGATTTTTCCTCCCTTCATTTCCCTTCCCTTCCCTAATTGTATTAGTGCTTCTCCTCCCTTGTGACTATCAGTTACTAAGCCGCATCATTAATGAGCTTCCCTTAACAATTTACTCCTATTCTTAAGCTGATTTAGGTGATTACTCTGCTCTCGTAAACCGTTATTACTGCCATTTCCTAGTCCAAAGAGGAAGGAAAAAAAAAAAAAAAGGGAAAAATTTCTAATCCTCTAAATTGTGTAGTAATAGTCCAGGTAGGAATGTCTACAACTTTGTTTCTTTTGTCTCTTTCTTTAAAGTTATTTTTCCTGCCATTCTGGATTTGTAGTTTCCAATTCAGAGGATGGGTCCTTTGAGTCTCGTGAATTGGTCTTCAATTTGTTCAAGAAAGTTTCTCCTTCTGTAATGGAACAAATCCTATGCCACATAGAACCCTGTAAGATTAATAATCCTGCTGGAAACGTCCATTTATAAATAAGATTGTGCTTCCTTAATTCTTGAGTTATGAACTTAAATTCCTTTCTTCTATTAATTGTCGCTTTTGACAAATCTGAAAAAATTTGTATTTTTTCATACGGCGCTTCAAATGTCTTCTTTATATAGCTTGCTCTAGAGATTGTTTCCTTTGTTGGTAAGTGATGGATTTTAACTATTACATCTCTAGAGGTTTTGTTTTGTAAGTGCTTTGGTAGGGGGATTCTGTGCACTGCATCAAATTTCTGATCTAGTTGTGGAAAGGATGGCACAATCTTAGAAAATAGATCTTTTACATAAGTTGAAATTTCTTCTTTTTTTATAGTTTCTGGGATTCCTCTTATTCGGAGATTATTTTTCCGATCTTTATCTTCCATTTTATTTGATCGTTCAGGATTGTAATTTGAGTAGACATTTTTGAGGATTGCTCCAATAGCATTTTGTGATCATTAACTAGTTTGTCAAATTTAACTTCCAAGACTGCTGATCTTTCATTCACCTCCTTTATTGATTTAGCGTTTTCCATAATTTGGGTCTTAATCTCTGCTAAGAATTCAGTTTGGAAGTTTTTTAAAATTTCTTTCATATTATCAATAGTGAGTAAATTGCCTTCTTGTGACCCCAATTCACTAATTAGGGAAGTAGGAGAAGGTTGGGATGAACTTTGATTTGATGCTTCTTTTTGCAGTTGTTTTTGCGTCAAATTAGTGGTGTTCTTTGGGGTAAAAAAGGTAGATGGCTCTGTCGTCAAACTCTTTCTTACTTTAGCTTTGCTCTTCGCAGCCATCTCATCACCTCTTCTCCTCCCCAGTTTCACCTATCCTTCTATCCTTTGTTTTTCTCACAGTATCTCAATATTTCTTCCACTTTAAGTTCCTTGAAATTTGATTATTGCAGTAAAAATAGACCCCCTACTCGTTACACTGTTTGTATATATGCTTATAGATGAATTTGAAGTTCCAAAATTTATTTAATTTTGTCCGGTTCCAGCTGTTTTTCACTTGTCCAGACTCAATATGACTTGAATGAGTTCCTTTAAGTTACCCAATTAGCTGTGACAAAATGTCCAAGGGTGTACTTCCCCCCCAAACACTAGGACCTATATCCTTTCAGGGCTTTGAAGTGAAATAATTATCGTATTAATTGTTCCACTGTGGACCTGATGGTTTCCTTAACCGTGTGCATAGTCTATAAATGTTTTTGTTCAGTCTTTTTAAGCAAGTTTGACTTCCTTATAGGGTTCTATGTTTATAGAGTGGCGTTTTGCACACTTTTATTCTTTTATTCTTATTACTGACTGTGTGCTCTCTGTAGGGGGGCAATCCAATTACTTAATCTCATAACATATATATTAGCTGTAGATGACTTGTGTTAATCTCATACAACAGAAAATAGGAAAAGCAGCTATTTACTTAGCTTTCTGAAGATTATCTCCGAGTTTCCGTCTGTTTTGGAGCTAGTTCAACGTCATCCTCGTTTCTGCACTCCAGACCTCTCCTTGCTTGTGCTATTGAGGTCCGCTGTCACGGCACTGTACCTTCGCTTGTGAGCCCGCTGCTTCCCTTGGGACCCAGTCTCCGCTCACTCTTTGGTCAGCATTGGTCAGCATTGGAGTCCCCTCCTGCCTTTAGCGCTGTTTGCTGTGTGGTTTTACCTCTCCCCTGGGTCCCTGGATCTCAGGTGCCTTGCTGCACGCTACTCCATGTAGCTGCCGCTCCGTGTAGCCGTGTAACCACAGAGACCCACTTGCTTCTTCTTTTCTCCTTTTAGGAATCTTATCCAGGGGCGGTTTACCCACACTCACTCGCTCAGCACACGGGCACGGCCACCATCGGTTCACTGGTCCTCCGCCACACGGACGCCTCTCCACCCGCTAGTACCGACCTTCGCGGCTACATCACCACTTCCGGTCACGCCCCAGTAACCTGAATGTTTGTTAAGTGACCCCTGTGTGCCTACAGCACAGTGGAGATTGTCACATTAATTCTGGTGTTGAGGAGTGAAATAGCAGAGAAGTTGTTAACCTAGTTATGCTGTAGTTTCATATTCTCTCCCTGGTCATGCCAGCAGCAGTATAACCCGAGCACAGAGTTGGGTTACGTTATGTCTTCTCGGTTTCTATTGAGGAAAAAAAATAAAATACTGAGGTCCCCATTAATGTATATATGTATATATACATATAAAAAATATATATATTTATATATATATAAATATATGTTCCCAAATCTGTTGGTAATCCATGGGGAAAAATCTGTATATATGAATATATATTCTCTACATTGTAAAAAGTAGATCAAATGTACACTTACTAAATGCTATTGAGTTCCAGAAACATTATTAATGAGTATCTAATTTCCTTTCCTCTTTCTGTCTCATTCCAGGTGCAGTGGGAGTGCATAAACCCAAAGTATAAAACGAAGAAGAAAAACTACAAGAATTCAGGCATTGTAATCCTTAACCAATGTAAGGTAAGACTGCAGCAAAGGTATACTTACTTAGGCATTGGATGAAAACGCAGCCTTGAGTATTGGTCTGTCTGCATCACTAATAGCTGGAAAACAATGATGGGTGTTTTATGGAACACATGGAAGATATTTAGGGTAATATTACACTAGCTTAAGAGCTAAAATGTGCTTTTTAAGTATATTTTTTCATTATGTGTATACCACCATGGAAAAAAATCTCCAGGACTTTGTTGTGCGGTATAACAAGTCACAATCACTTTATTAATACATGTAATTTACAAAGAAGAAAACAAACTGATACAGAGCTTCTCCATACAGGGAACCTTTAGGCAATTTTTGTTTGTTTTATATAAATGTATATATAAATTAGGTGATGTTTTTAGTTTTATTTTCCTCAATGTAAGTGTCATATAAAATGTATTAATCCTAGTGAGTTGGACATAGGCCAAGGCGGTGAATTATGGCACCCGACATGAGAGAGAACAGGAAGAAAGGGGGAGGCTCCAGAAGATGAGGGCTTCTTAGAAGTAATTGAAGTATGAATATTATATCATAATTAAATTGAGAAAACAACAAATTAATTATATAAAATAAGAGTCCCGTGTTCTCGGTACATAAACAAAATTCATACAAGTTCATAGTATCTCCCAATTAACATGTAAATAATATCTAGTCCATTATCCAGTTTTTTCTTACAATCATTTAGGATACAGAACAAAATGAATTCCATAAAATATATTCCATATCACTCTTGCAGTGAAAGAATTGATCAATGGTATTACCTGCAAATGTAATAAGAGCTATTCCTAAGAAGTGAAAAATATTGCAAGCTGTAAAAACACACAGGCCCTCATTCAATTGCGATTTGGCCAATTGAATAGTGCTCTAAATAAGCACATAACATATTTTTTTTTAAATAAGTTTTTAGTTAGTGAAAACCTTGCTTTGGATAGATGTTTACTAAGTAAAAACTGTGTGCTTATTTAGACCCCTATTCAATTGGCAAAATTGCAATTGAATGAGGGCCACAGTATCTAAAGAATTACAGATTCAAGCTCTCTTACTACAATGGAAGAGCCAAAGCAGAATGCAAGCTCTGATGGTAGTCAGCATTAAATTATAAGCTGCACAATTTCTAACCACAACATGGTAGATTTGGTTTGTTTGTACTGGATGGTGATTTTTTTTTTTTTGGGGGGGGGGGGGCACTAAGCTATCACAGGGGCTGTGAAAGGATGTGAAGGGCTGTGATGGCAATTTTCTCCAGAGGTGCACCTCAAAGTACAATGCAGCTTCTGCAGCTCTTAGTGAATATCTCCCATTGCCTTGCCATCCACGAAGCCTCTTATGTTAGAGAATCAGAGCTGGAGAGAAAAGTTATATGTATATTTTGATATGACATATCAAGGACAAAGCTTTGCTAAGCGGTACTAAAATTTGTATTAAGTATTTATACAAAAAGTAAATTGGTATAGAAAAAAAAGACAACAAAACTGGCATTTCAGTTTTACTGTGTTCATTTCAAAGAATATAAAGAATAGCCTGCAGATAGTATCATCATTCATTTTTTTCTTTTGGTTCCATTCTCTAGATATTCCATTTATTCAGTTTCATTTCTTATTCAATTTCTTTTACGTCCATTTCACTACAGAGTTCCCTTTATACTTGCTATGAAATCTCCCAGATAAGAAGACAGTATCAATAACATCAGTACATTGCTGTTTGAACAGTGTGTGCCTTTCATGTTTCTTCCAGATCCACAAGATGCATTCATTCTTAGACTACATAATGGGAGGATGTCAAATACAGTTTACAGTAAGTATCTTTTTAATAGTTTTTTCTTATTATATTAGCAGTAAGAACAATCTGAGATATGTGAAGAGCTGCTGACTGGGGCAGGGTGCAGCTAGTGTGTGCCATGCTTTGCGCAGGGCCTTGATATATGTTGGCTCTGAGCTTTGCTTGTGAGGTGACCTCAAGCTTTGCACTATTTTTATGTTCACACACATCCTTCTTACAGTATTTGTGCTGCTGCTCTTATACATATGGTATAATTTTAATCTATGGGTAAAGACAATTATTAGTTGAATGTTACTAAAAATTGCATTTGGACCTTTCCTGTAAGCTGACCTCCAGCGGTGGTGGCGCTTCCAAAATTTTAGTTAATTTCCTAGCTTCGGTTAGGGTTTGGGGTCAGGATTTTGGGTTAAGTGTTAGGGTTTGGGGTTGGGGTTAGGTATTGGTGTTAAGGTTTGGTGTTAGAGTTGGGGTTTTGGGTTAAGTGTTAAGGTTAGGGTTTAGGGGTTAGGATACTGGCAGATGATAACCTTTATACTACCAAGAAATTCTCAAAAATCACGTCTGCACCACCTAGTGGTGATGGCCACCACCGTCACAGTTCAGTTAACGGGAAAGATTGGTGCATTTTCCTGCAGCAAACTAACATTAACGTTTGCCATTTTGAGCAGTGAATCACCATGTGACATCACCAGCTCCATCTCCCATGGCAATTATTAGAATCTCTGTTTCCGAATGGGTAAGAAATACTGACAATCAGCTCAAAATGGTAGACTTCTTATTTGTAACATCTACAATGTCTCTTTAAGAAAGAGTGAGGAAAGGGTGGATAGAGAGAGAGTGAGACACAGAGAAATATTAAGTAGGAGAGGGAGCGGAAATATCTTTCATATGTCAATGGTACCAGCCTTAGCAAAGCAACTGGCTGCCTCAAGGATGTAAAAGGACGAAATGTATTGGACTGTAAGAAATTTATTTTGATTGCAAGCAGAGCATACATTTTACAAGCCATGGCAAACCTGGGGAATATCATAAACACTTGGTAAATTCAACACTATATCGGACTGCAGATGAGTCAAACCGGTTGACTATTCATATATTTTTTAATGACCAGCGATTAAGTTCAGCTCAGTGTAAGCTAGAAGTAATGTCATTTCTGTGAAAAATATGTAATAATATTAAGTTATATAGTAACTAATAACATTACTGGCTGATCCAATGATCCAAGGTATTTCCATGCCAAGTTAGTGGACAAACTGGCAGCAGGAAATACAACATTCAGAAAACAAGCGCTCAGGAGAAAAAAAGATTAAATGTTATTCAAATGTTTCATGCAAAAACTGCTATTTTTATAGTAGGTTACTATTTGGACACACCTGTAGATTTAGGGGAAAATAGATACCCAAGAAGGTGTGATTCCATAATAAAATATCATAAAATATTAATACTGCATAAGATATAACAGTAGTCCATGTTATTCCTATGATATAAAATACAGTATATGCAGTAACCAGTTATGTCGTCTTATACATGATATATAGCATGCCTGTATATACAGTGGTACCTCTGCTCACATCTACCTCAAAACTTGTTTAATTTGGTATTTGACGCATTTTGACAAGGAAAAATGCTTCAGCACTGGTCGTTTACCGTGGCACTCATTGAACTTGTATGAGTTATGAAAAAAAGCCTTTGAAAAAGTCCCCGTGGAGGGACGAAACGGCCCGTTGGCATAATTTTTTGCAACCTTCTGAACCTGGAAACACTGGAAGCTAAGTACAAACACTCTTTGGAGTGTATCTTTTCCTTTTGTACAACTATATTGGCTCAACTATCACTTCATTTATTTATTTATATATATTTAACATCTTTGCTGACTCATTGATAATAGAGAGTCTATGGAGAACTATATTGGAGAGCTCTAACTACTGAACAGCAAGTATATTGCTATATGTGTGTTGTTTAGCTCATATCCAATAGTGCCATTGTCCTCTTGCAATACTCTATACTATAGTGGACTTGCAGAGCCTTTTGATTTATGATTGTATTTACTTCCAGTCTATTTAAGTATCTTCCAAGGTATCAGATTTAATTTTTATGTATATCAGTTTTTATATATATATAGATACTCATATTTTTTACACATTGCTGCACTATCCTATGATTATCAGTATATCCTGTATCAACAGGAGTACCAGTATATTCTGATTTATGAGGATTTTGTAGCCCAGTCTATGGTATGAATATAGAATATCACCATATTTCACAATTCATACCCCATATGATTAGAGTATCTATGTGTCATGCTTATACATTTTAATCGGCGTCGTTTCCGGATCAATAGTATCCAATAAAGTTTTTTTCTTTTTAAACAATCTTTTTTGATACATTAAGGGGTGTAAAGCACCCAGGATACTACCAATATAGATCATTATTTTTCTATATTATATTATTTTACATTACTCCTTATGGGAACTTGGTACTTGTCCTTTTCTCTACTCATCGTGCCTTCTAGAACCAATTAATGATGAGTAACAAGGGCCCACTGTATGCCCCTGCATATGTTACTGTCCCTACCTATTGTCATGGCATGTTCCACCATTAAGAAGGACTTACCCACTGACTATCCATTAATCACACAGGATTGTATACTTCTGTGGGGCTCCACATTATGATAGTACTCACATGTCTTTGTGTTTATCTGTTTGGGGAGTAAAATATGGCAGGGGACCCATAGGTCACCCATCTGTCTCTCTCCTAGCAACATTACCTTCGATAAGCATGATCAGTAATTTTGTTTATATAAAGTATGGTATAAAATGTATTTAAACTGATAAAGTACGATAAACAGCACTCATATTGTTTTATTTGTATCACGTGAGTCTTCTGATAGATGTAATACATTACAAACAAGCTTGTGTGCTGTTTATAGTTGGAAATAAGGGAGAGGAAGAGAAAAAAAAAACAATGTACATAGGATGTGCAATTTAAGGGACCACTTAAGTGTCATATTTTTAGTATTCCCTTTTGAGAAACTTGACTTGATATGCAAAATCCTTATAAACAGTTTAAATTCATTATTTAATTTTTTACCTATTCAGTTTTGCTTTAATGATTAGAGATGCAGTATATTAAGCTTAGATCTATATTCAGTTATGTTAAAAGACTGTCACTGCATATAGCCCTTGAAAATAGAAGAGTAAGACCAGATAACATAACCATTTCGCTCAAGCTACAAGCATGAAATCCTGCATGACACAAGCAGGGATCAGATGTACCTAAGACTTTCTCTAAAATGATTTTATGTTCCTGCCTTGCACACCTTCTAATGTTGTTATTTTGTATATACATAAACATGTGGAGGTTTTACCCATCATTCACTACTACAATCCCTTACTGTATGGACACACTCATATTTCTTGCAAATAGCATGAATTAAGAAGTTTGACATACTTTGTATAACTTTTCTAGGTAAACCGATCCTTTTAATGAGAACTCTTCTTTAATAACACAGAAAAAATGGCAACATGTGAATATTAACTAGTGTATGCTCCAGGGAAATTAGTGCATTGGACCAAGCAAAAACCATATGTATAAATTGAAAGAGCCAAAAAACCCAAAGGAATTCACAACTTTGAGTTACAAACTGAATTAGAAAGCCATAAAACAGAGCGGATCAGGTAATTCTTATAAATTATATTGGTACATAGATAGATAGATAGATAGATAGACAGACAGACACTTATATATATATATATATATATATATATATATATATATATATATATATATATATATATATATACGGTATATGGCTTGTATACTGTAAAATCCCAATAAATTCAGTTTCTTAAAATGGGGGGATCCCTTGAATTTTAAAAACAATACTAATTTATTGTTGTCCACAAAATCTAGATTTACTAACCATTGCAGCTTCTCTGTATTCACAAGGCAATATTTCCCATGTTGGAGCTTTACAAATAAAGGATAATGATAATAATAATAATAAATACAGGGGAAAATTATATTGCAATATAATTGAAGCACTTTGTAGTCCCATGTGAAGCCCAGTTAGTCTACTGCATTTTGTGATGTCCAAAGGGGACTTCCATAGCTGTCTTTCCTGAAACAGTAAACTTTAGTTTTCAAGACATAAGATCACTCATACAAATAACATTTTTAAAAATGATTAAGTAAAGCATGCTCTTTATAATGGAATTATATGAAATCTGTAACATTTTCTACACACTATAATATACTGAGGGCCTTATGCAATTGCAAGCCCGCAGTTTACGTTATACAAGCTGTAAGTCTGCGGGCTTGAAATTCGCTACAGTTACAGAGCGATTCAATTGAACAAGCCTGCAAGTTGGGGGCTGAAAGCCGAACCCGGAAACCATACAATCGTATGTAGCATTTCAGAGCGTGATCATGATCAATTAAGTAAGGCCGTAAATACCAAATTAGAAACAGACAATAGTAAATTAATCATCATTACGTCAGTAAAACATGGAGGTTAAATGTCAATCAATTAGCTTTTAGAGGTCCGATATGTGATTTAATTTGACAATGCACAAAATATAAAAAATGAATGGTGATACTGTTCTAGTCTATGTGGGTGGCCTGTTATGTATTAACTAATTGATTCCCAAGATTTATATGACACCAAAATTATTGTGCAATTAATGATAATGTCTGACATCATTTTTTTCGTCTTTTAAAGTGCAGTATTGATATTTATTGCATTTACAGTCCTACAATCAGCTGTTTAACCCCCTGGCAAGTCCTATTTGGTACCCGTAGTATTTTCTTCTACATTTGCCATTTACGGGTGTGAAAACATTTGCGGGCTTGAGGAATTGTAGCTTTTACTGGCTTGAAACATCAAAGGCTTTGATGGGTTGTAAGTTACGATTTTGGCAACTGCAGTGATTTTCAGCTTCTAAAAGATCGTTTGCAGCTCGCTAAAAGACACCAATTGAATAGCAAATTAGTTTACGGCTTCATTCCGGGCTCCAGTAACCAACAATCACTCAATTGAATAGGGGCCTAAGTGTCTGGTCATAGTCTCTCCAGTCTCATTTTACAGCTGCCAAATGCAACCTAGTGATGAGCCCCATTTAAGGGGGGACTCCAGTCTGTGAGTGGGTACTGTCCCTGTACCCTAATCCCTAATGTTCTGAATGCTGCCTCAGAGCAGGCCCCATTGTCCTAAATGAATCCTTTATTAAATGAGCTGGAGGCACAATGCTGGTTCATTTGAGCCTCATTTGCATGTCACTACCCAGATTCCTCATCAGTAGTGAAAACACTGTGCACTGAGGGTAAACCAGGCTTCCTACCTTGCTTGGGATATGTAGACATACTCAGAAAGGCTTTTTCTTTCCATCAGTATCTACAATGGAGGGGGTTACCATCACTTCCTACCCATTTTATCATGCTTAGTGATTGGTTTGACCAACACCCAAAATAATGTATCTTGTTTTTCATTGCTAGCATACAGGCAAATATGTTCATCATACCATTATGTATTCTGAAATGATATCATACAACGGTGCGTGTAAATTGAAAACATCACGGTTTCAATCAGTAGGATGTAATGGCTTTCTCAGTTAACGGGATCATTATCTTGTTATGCAGTCATTTGTAATGTGTCAGATCTGCAAAGTTAGCAAACAAGCTTATAGATGAGACAGGCTTATCTAACTGTAAACAAGTAGAATTACATTGTGATGATGCAAATCTCTCCAGTCCACCATGCTGATATATGACAACCATTGCAGATTCATCAATGGCTGAATAAATCGCATAATATATATATATATATATATATATATATATATATATATATATATAAGAGAGAGAGGGACAGAGAAAGAAAGAAGAGAGAGAGACATAGAATTTTCACTAGAGCCTGGGAGCTGCTCCTGTTTATTTTGTATTATAGATGTATGACATGTATACAGTATATGTATATATTTACTGATATGTTGTTGAAAGTAATTAATACTGGCAAGTATTTAAAGAATCACTGTAATCAAAACAGTGTATTTTACTCTATAAAAATTATAGTTATAAATTCAAACTTGAACATTACTTTCTCCCAGTTAAGATACCAGGGTTGAATATTAATAATGTTTTTCTATACAGCTTTATTGTGTCACTTTATCCTTATCATTTATCATTATCATTCCTTTTCCATTCTAAATCAACTTTTGCAGTGTTTAAAACATGCTTTCCTAAAGACTTTTTTAATAACATTGTATCCTCAGCCCACGGCCTGACTGTTTTTCAATCCTTCTTTATATATTAGCATAAGGTGTATTTCCTATATTTATAATGCATTGTCACAAACTGAGTTTCTTCAGGTTAATCATTTTGGATTTTAGATATGCAAAATAATGATTCAAGAAAGCATGAACTAGATACATAATTGTAATGTGACAGAGTATTGGTAGACTGGTACCAAAAAAAAATAGATCTCATGTCACTAAAGTGTGTGCCCACATGCTTTAACTGATCACACTAAATACTACTGACATTAATACAGCTGACACCATAACATTATGATAGGTTATTTTGACTAAAGTGGGAGCTTTCTGATTATTGTTAAGAGATAACGCTTATATTTCTCACTAGAGAGGAATTTTTCATCTTTGTGACTATGGCCCATTGAGTCATGGAAAAAGGTTGGGTTGATCAGCTACAGATCCCACAACTGTGTAACTTGTAATATATGCATTATGTATGTGATGGTAGGTTTATGTAAGTATCGTCATCTATGTATCATTACATACATGAGCAATGTAATGTAAGCAGTGTGTCTGCAATTAAATAAACTTAGAATATATAGTAGATTTGTAAAATGATCTGATCTGTAAAAGATAATTGTACCCTCTGAGTCACAGAACAATGACTAATGGATACAGGTGTTGGAGTCTTTTAATTGTAATGATTAATTATAAGTAGCTACAATGTTTGCTTGATTATTTAGTACAGTATGATAATATTGTATAACATGATATGTTATTAGAGCTGTCATTGGTTGGCCCTTCAAGTGAAGAATATGCATTTTACTGATAAAGATCAATTGATTCAATGGTTCTTAGCCCTTTTGATGGCGGGGACTGGCTGACCCTCTGTCTAACCCATTATGGAATACTTTATGAGATCCAGAACATTTTAAATATGGCACTTTCCAAAAATTCAGATTGTATTGTAGAAGTTTGAATAGATAACATTGTATCTGCTCTTTTTCAGTAATCTATTAAAAACTGTAACATATGGTAGGTAGTGAGATTATTAAGGGGACAGTTTAATGACCAAACAGTACTAACTATATGTCCATGGTGTGTTATCACTCCTCTCTGTCATCTGCTCATCATCCTTCTTTTCCTTCTGCTTATCACCCATCTCTATTTCTTAATCCTCCTCCTTCACTCTACCTAAAGACCGGCATATAAGATCTCAGAGACTGACGTCCCAAAAACAATTATTTTCTATAGGGGCTTTTTTAAGGAGACATAGAGAATATAGGATTGGTGATATTTTATGTTTTAACTCTGCTTAACTCCATTTAATTCTTGTTATCCCCGCTTGGCTTATCCCCACTCATCCTGGTATATCCCAACTTTTAACCCCATTTGATAAAAATACCCCAATTAACTCTCTTTTAGTTTTACATTTTCTATATTGTTCATTGAATAACAGAACTTCATAAGGATCAAAATGTTTTAGAAAGTACAAAAAATAATCACAACATTTCAGTTTTCTCCATTTTATGCTTTTTTGTACAATTATGCTATACTGCACAATCTCACTTTCTTGGTTAAGCTTTTTGGTCTGCTACTTTTCTCGGGACAGTATGTCCTTGTAAACTAATGAAAAATTAATTTGTTCTAATGAGAGCAATGTCCGTTTTAGCTGTCACATTTCCATTGTGCAGATAGAAGCTTTTTCTGCACTCAAAGTCTCCTCCTACCACTGGCAGATGAACAGATACCACAATGGTAGATTCCAGAGCAGCATAATCCATTCAATATGCTTAAATAGTGCATCCCCCAGGGTGTTCTGTGAAATTCTGGGGATCCATTAGGTGTACTCAGATTTACCCAGAAATGAAGCTAGATTCTCTCTAGGAAGATTTGTACTAAACAACAAGGAGTCAGATGAATGGGAGCAGTTTTACAGTAGGAGTGCTTGTGCTGTTCTTCAAGCCAGTTATGAGGTACTGTGAGATGTGGTCGGGGTTCCTTGGGAATCAGGTTTTATACCAGGGGTTTAATTAAAACATGCAGGGGGCAAAACGTTTCATAGCCAAATTAGTTGGAGAAATACTATGCTATCACATATATAGTTGTGAGCATGCGGGCCGTTGCTCACGCTTGCGGGCTCGCGCAGCGAGCCGCGGCCCTCGCATAGCGAGGGCAGCGGGCGAGGGCCTCAGTTGCTGGCATGGAGCGCCAAAGGCGCTCCATGCCAGCAGCTGCGACCCTCGCAAACTTTACGTCGCATCGCAAACAACACGACACACCAACTACGACCCTCGCAAACTTTACCTCGCAACGCAAACAACATACGACACACGTTAACAGACATTACGACCTCGCAACACTCGGACGCAACTCGCGAACATTACAAAATTCAAAACACAATTCATACACACAGCACATACATAAAAAACTTACCTACAGCAAGAGGGAGCATCCAGGACCTCAAAAAACCAACTTACACCTTCATTTCACTCAAAATAAAACAGTTTACACACTAAAAAATGTGGTAAGCGACAGAAAAAATGGCCGCCGAACAAAACGAAAACGAGGCTACACACGCAAACACCATACGAGACACGTTAGCACACATTACGACCTCGCAAAAATTGGACGCAACACGCGAACATAAAAACATTTAAAACGCAAAAAAAATACACACAACATACACATAAAAAGCTTACCTACAGCAACAGGGACCATCCAGGACCTCAAAAAGCAAGTTACACCTTCATTTAAATAAAAATAAAAGAGTTTAGACACTAATAAAATCGCTAAGCGAGAGAAAAAACGTCCGACGAACAAAACGAAAACGAAGCTACAGCACTCTAAACACGGAAAACAACACACTCGCAAAACACCACTAAGCACCTACGGATAATTCGCGAAGACGCATACCACAGATTACCCGCCATTTTACGCCAATGCGGAACTACACAACTACGCTAACGGTTTCATCTCGCGCACGCACACTATTACACTGCACACATTCATCACGCTTACACAGCAGCTCCGCACCACTAATGCTGCAGCAACATCAAAACACATTGACAGCTCTTCAACACAATACTTCAAAATAGGTAAAGTATATTCATTTATTAATGTATTATAGATTTCATTATTACACACCAAACAGCATTAGCTCACTTACAATTTCATTGCCGTCATTTTTTGACGGGCAATTCGCTAGTACAATAATAAAGTACAGTGTTGTACTAAACAATACAATCAAGAATTTGATCCAGGGGTTCACAAATTCAAAACCAATTTGAATATTGAAGAGCTTTCTTAGAAGTCACGGGATGGTGTATGCATACACATGTATATGGATTACCAAAAAACCCACCTAATGATGATCCATGAAACTATTCAACCCTATTTAAAAATGATTTGCCTATAAATATTGCAAGTAATTACATTATTTACTGTATGAACCATTGTATCCAAGAACCAACTGTTCTGCAATGCATTGCATATCCCTGTGGCTGGGAAAGGGTTAGCAGACATATAAACAATGATCTTTTTTCCAAGTGAGAATAAAAGTGTGTGGGTCACAAAAGGCAGAAGCAGCAGCTGTGGATAAAAGGGCGTTTGATGGGACAAAGAAGTGTGGTGACAAGGGAAGGTTTGAGCACAAAAAGCAACAGATTCCTACTAATTTAAAGCACTAATGAGAGCTTCTCTTGCACTCACGCTGTGTTCTCCAGTCTCTCTATTGTGTTCATATAGTTCTTAGTTATAATAACTATTAAACACGCTGGTAATGTGTCATTTTCTTCTAAAGGCTTTACAAAGCATAAAACTGGTGTTTAAAGGACATGATCAATATTACTGAATCTTTCAGCTTTCCAGAGCTCAGTCTCTAATGGATGTTTTTATCTAAACACAGAGTATCCAACTGTGTGTGTTACACCAGGATACAGGGATTTATTTATTTTTTTGTTTGGTAAAATATAATTAGTAAGTGTATATGGACTGACTGACTAAACATAATATAAAGAATGTACCAAGAGTGACCTGAAATGTTAAAGGCATATCATGTTTCCTGGATTATGAGTGCATCTGAAAGAGGAGAATCAGTAGTGTATGAAAACATTTTTTTGTATGACAAAGTACCAAACTAATAATTTTAAAATGTACCTTGAAGTTAGCAAAATTATTTCTAAGGTATAGTGAGTGGTAAAAGATGGTGAGAGAGGTGATAAGCGTGTTACGGTGGAAGGTGAAAGGGTGGAAGGTAATACGCTTAATCTGGTGGAGTGAGGCAAGGAGTTCCAGAGACTAGGGGCAGCACAAGAAAAGTCCTGGAGGCGGGAGTGAGAGGAGGTGACAAGAGTTGTAGAAAGAAGAATGTCATTAGCAGAACGAAGAGGGCGGGTGGGGGAGTATTTGGAGATGAGAGCAGAGATGTAAGGGGGAGCATTATTGTTGAGGGCTTTGTAAGTTAGGGTCATGATTTTAAGTTTTATTCATGAGGCTAAGGGAAGCCAGTGGAGTAATTGAAAGAGAGGTGATGCTGAGACTGAACGATGTGTACGAAAGATGAATCTAGCAGAGGCATTCATAATGGATTGAAGTGGGGATAGTCGGGTGGTGGGTAGGCCAACAAGAATTGTGTTGCAGTAGTCTAGTCAAGAGATGATGAGAGAGTGTATTAGGATTTATGAGGCCCCTCATTCTTGCAGCTGGTATAGCTGGCCATTGTTGTGTCTTGAGTAAGATAGTGATACATTCTGGAGATGTTTTTAAGATGGAGAAGATAAGATTTAGTTAGTGATGGAATGTGAGGGATGAAAGACAGAGCAGGGTCCAGTAGGACTCCAAGACAACAGGCTTGGGAGGTGGGGGTGATGATGTTGTTGTTGACAGTGAGAGAGATGTGAGGAATTGACGCTGTGGGAGAGGGAGGGAAGATTAGGAGTTCAGTTTTAGACATGTTGAGTTTGAGATGGTGGACATCCAAGAGGATATACTAGAGAGGCAGTTGGAGACTGGTGTTAGAAGAGAGGGGGATAGATCAGGTGCGGAGAGGTAGATTTGGGTGTCATCTGCATAGAGATGATAATGAAGCCCAAACAAATGTATTAGGTACCAAGTGAGGATGTGTAGATGGAGAAGAGGAGGGGGCCTATGACTGATCCTTGGGGTACACCAACAGACAGGGGGTGAGGAGAAGAAGAGGTGTTGGAGAAGGAGATTCTGGATGATCGTTTTTGTAGGTATGATGAGAACCACGGGAGAGCAGTGATTTGAATAACGAGGGAGAAGAGGATATGGAGTAGAAGTGGATGGTCAACAGTGTCAAAGGCACCAGAGAGATTGAGAAGAAGATTTGAAAAGTGACCTTTTGACTTGGCAGTGAGCAGGCCATTGGTGAGAGCTGTCTCAGTGGAGTGTTGGGCCCGAATGCCGGATTGGAAGGTGTCAGAGGAAAATAAAGGAAGGGAGTTAGAGGAAATAAAGCTGGTAAGGCGGTTATAGATGAGACGCTCCAGCAGTTTGGAAGCCAGGGGAAGCAGAGAGACAAGGCGGGGACGGTAGTTAGATGCGACGTCAGAGGGTTTTTTGAGGGTGGGTATAACTATGGCATGTTTTAGAAAAGATGGAAATATGCCAGCATTTAGGGAGAGGTAGAAATATGTGTGAGAGCTGGGATTAGTGTGATAGAGAGGGGAGAGATGAGCTGAGATGGAATAGGATCTTGAGAACATTCCCTGCATGGGCTACTGCTGTTGGTGTGTTTTCTTTCTCTCTCTCACTCACACACTTACACACTCATTCACCCACTTACTCACCTCTCACTCGCTCTGGTGATGGCTGCAGCTCTCTAACACACACAGCAGCTCTGTCTGTGCTGATCTCTGGTAAGGGGCACAGCCGGTAGCAGTGACCGGAAAGCAGACGGCTTCAAATCTGACATCAGTGCTCTCATATTGGCCAACGAAGACACAGCAAGTGAATAATGTTGCCCCCAAAATGCTTCATGCTGATCGTGGGGGGTCAGGTGCCTTTGTAAACACATCTGGGGTGTCAACAAAATGATTAAAGAGATTTTTAGATATTAATAAAAATAAAACTTTCATGAGATGTGCTGCATATATAAAGGATGCTTTTTGCCGGAGGAGTGCAAATATGTATTAATCCAGGAAACTTAATTATGCCTTTAAAATTAGTGAATTAAATTCATGGGATTAAGGCATGGCCTAGTCTAAACCTATGTTTAGAGAGCCAAATGGGGCAGCGTACAACTTATGAATTTTCATGTCATCTTCAAATACAGAGAAATTCATATAGATCCCCATGGTCTTATGAATTAATTATTAGTTACTATGGAGGTACTTTAATGACCCCCATGGTATGGGGTTAAGTGTTACATGCCATACAGGTCCTTTAAAGACTACAATGGCAGGGGTTAATTATTTGAACACATGGAGGATCTTCTTGGCTATACGGCTTATTAGCAGCCATGGGGTCCTTACCGAATTCCTGTGGATGGGGGCTATGTTTAGATGCCACGGAGGTCCTATAAGGGGTTAACACAAGTAGGTGCCATGGATGTCCTTCCATGACCTCTATGGCATATATCATTATGATAGGTGCCATGGAGGTCCTTGTAGGACCCAATGGCATATATCTTAGATGCCATGGAGGTCCCTCCAGGACCTCCATATCATATAGGTTTGTATTACATGCCATAGAAGTTTTATATGGACCTCCATTCTATATATGTAATGTATTAGTATCATGGAGGTCCTTGCACGTGGTAGGGATTAAATGTTTGGTGCCACTGTAAAATATAAAAAGACGCCATGGTTATATATTTATTTAGAGATTGGAGTCAGTGGGAATCTTGGTGGTACCCTTCAGCACATAGGAGGAAAGAATTCCAGAGGTTCCTTTGGCTCATGGAGGTAAATGGCAGTGGGGTCTTAAACCCCCTTACAATGCATGTATATAGGGGTTTATATACCGTAGATAGAAGGGAGAGGGGATTTAAAAAGTGTAGTGCCTCTCTAGTGAAGCTCAGTGTCTCTTACAGCAGGCCGCTTAGGGAATGGTACATGTGCCCTAGTTTACAGACCGATTTGTAGGGGTTGCAATTGGGGTGGATATGTATCTTGCATTAAAAAAAGCTCCCACCATTGCGAGAGAGCCTTTTTTTGCAGCTACTTATCTGATTGGAATGAGGTCATGTGTGTATCTTTATGAATAATATACACAAATACATGTGAGTTATAGCTATTTCATTTTTAAATATAGTTATTGTTTATTAGCATTTTTGTAAAGTAAGAAAATTGCTAAAGCAATACATAACAAAATAAATGGTTATGCTCTCATGAGAATGAAACTGTTCTCCTCAAATTGTTTTCGGTGGCAGCTGATCACAGGCAGTGCACAGAGTAATGAAACTCATTTGGAACATTTCAGTAATTCCTCTTTCCTGAACTGAAAGCAGCATGTTTAATATCATTTGTACAGTTTTATTCATTAACTCTGAATATGCGTGTTGCTTCTGTGGCAAAATATACTGTAAGGAAAACTATAGTTTCTGTAGATTTTATTTGATTAGGAGACTTGTGCAAAATTAAAATGATACATCTATTTTTTGGTCATGCCACCCCAAATTCAAGTTATTCTTGAGCACCTTAAATATTTTTTGTACATGTTGAGCATTGTTTGGGAATTATCAAGATGCTGCTTTAATGTTCTAATTAGTAACACAGTATGCTTGCTTGTTGCTGTGGTGGCAAAATAATGTACCCCAGTGTTATCATGCAGTCAGATTTCCTCTCCCATGGTTACAATGCAATCTGATCTATAAATTAACATATGGGGTCACATATTTGTAGAACAAATGGTGAAATACAAACATTGCTGAATATCAGAGGAATGATTTTTTGTAGAGAAAAACAACTAGTACAATATAGGGACAGCGTATCATGATTTTAAAGATGAAACCAACTTGTTTTTGGGGTAACAGTGTTTCTTAATCTACTAGAACACTTATTTGAAGAGACACTGAGGTTTACAATCATGCATTTGAAATATTGCAATATTTTTATTTGCATGAAAAATGAGTAATGGAAAGGTTAAATAGCTCAATCTTCTTGCCAAATGCCTTGCATTAATCAGTGTAAATATCAGTTTAAAAGGAGTACATTATTTCTCATTACAGCATACCTCTTTTGGAGGGACAGTGTCTCAGGGTAAATCCTCCTCTCCCTCTTAACCTCAAAAAGTCCCTCTTTTGAAGGACAGTTCCACATTAAAATGCAAGACCCTGTTTTCCATCCCTTTCCATGTCACACGTTCTAGGTTTGCTCATGGTGTTTTCTCTCAAAGTCTAGTAGAAACACAGAAGCCTAGAGTGTCAGTTCTACAGAATATACATTTGCATAGAGCATTGTGCACATATTTATTGTGTGCATCTCTAAAACGTACATCTTTATGCATAGAATAAAATGGTGATAACACTACCAAGTGCATCATTTTTGAAGAATGTTTTCCAAGGTATTCTTTTCTATAGAAAGCCAGAATACAGCCTTACAGTCTTTGAAAATCCATGTGTTTTGTGTTTAGTTTTGTTCTCTCTGTGACTATATGGACTGCAGCACGCCAGGCATATCTGTCACCCACTGGCCCTGTGAGCTCCATTAAGCTTCAATGATCTCAACTAGACATTTCCTCCTCTACTGTTCACTCCTTTGTGTGCCTTCAATCTTTCCCAGCATTAGAGCCTTCTCTCCAGAATCCTGTCTTCTCATGATATGGCCAAAGTATTTGAGCTTTATTCTCATGATCAAACCTTCTAGTGAACAGTTTGGCCTGATTTACTGTTGTATTGATTGATTGAAAATTGGACTTTAAGCAGTTTTCTCCAGTACCAAATTTTCAAAATGTAGAAACGGTTGCTAGGGTAAATGGACCCCAGTCGTGGCTTTAGCACTATGGGTGGTCACAATATGAGGTATACTTTTCTCAATATGTAACGCCCGATTGATGGTTTGCTTATTGAGATCTTTTTTATCCTAGTATTGGAAATATGGCCCTCTGGAGTTTGTAATAGGTTTGCAGTGATGTTCACCGTAGTTGGTGTGTGCGTGGATGTACAAATAATAACTTAGATCCTGAGGCATATGCTGCTTCTCTGATTGACACTGGTCATTATAGTGTCCGAAAAAAAAGACAAGACGGGATAGACATTGCAAGGATAGACATTGCAAAATCTCCTTGATATACCTCAAAGAAATTATGTATCATAAGCGTTTTCTTCACTTGGACCTCCAGCGGATCAAGGTTCCGGACTCACTTAATCTGCCCACTCAGTCACAACTACTGAGTGGCTGGGTCTATATATGTATCTATCAATATACCACTGCACACTGTGTAATTTATAAGCAAAATATACTTTTATTTGTCCAAAAATACTGATACAATCAGATATTTCTTGAATCCAGATAGTGTAAAATTGATATAAATATGAAGATAAAATCAAAAGTGTTTCACTGCCACTTCTGTAGCTTCATCAGAGATAAGCCACTTTTATAGCCGTGGTTCCTACAACGACTGCTTTAGAGTGTGGAAAGAAACTATGGAATAACATAGGAATATATTGGTATTTCTCCAGTATTTCATCCTTTAGTACATCTGGCCCAATTTGTATATTTTGTTGTATTTTTATTTTTTATTTTTGTTGTATTGGCAAGTTTTCTTAATCAAATGTAACCATTTATATACAGTGTATGTATATATATATATATATATATATATATATATATATATAATATATATATATATATATATATATATATATATATATGTATAAAAACAGTTGTGCTCAAAGGTTTGCATACCCTGGCAGAAATTGTGAAATTTTGGCATTTATTTAGAAAATATGACTGATCATGCAAAATATTGTTTTTATTGAAGGTTAGCGATCATATGGAGCCATTTATTATCACATAGTTGTTCGGCTCCTTTTTGAATCATAATGATAACAGAAATCACCCAAATGACCCTGATCAAAAGTTTACATACCCTTGAATGTTTGGCTTTCTTACAGACACACAAGGTGACACACACTGGTTAAAATTGCTATTAAAGGTTAATTTTCCACATCTGTGGCTTTTAAAATCGCAATTAGTGTCTGTGTATAAATAGTCAATGAGTTTGTTAGCTCTCACGTGGATGCACTGAGCAGGCTAGACTAGATACTGAGCCATGGGGAGCAGAAAATAACTGTCAAAAGAACTTCGTAACAAGGTAATAAAACTTCATAAAGATGAAAAGCATATAAAAAGATATCCAAAGCCTTGGAAATGCCAGTCAGTACTGCTCACTTATTAAGAAATTGAAAATTTGGGGATCTCTTGATACCAAGCCAAGGTCAGGTCGACCAAGAAAGATTTCAGCCACAACTGCCAGAAGAATTGTTCGGAATACAAAGAAAACCCCACAGGTAACCTCAGGAGAAATACAGGCTGCTTGTTCAATATGGCCATACTTGAACAAAAATAAGCTGCATGGTCGAGATGCCAGAAAGAAGCCTTTACTGTGCCAATGACACAAAAAAGCCTGGTTACAATATCCCCAACAACACCTTGACACGCCTCACAACTTCTGGCACACTGTAATTTGGGGTGACAAGACCAAAATAGAGCTTTATGGTCACAACCATGAGCACTGTGTTTGGAGAGGGGCCAACAAGGCCTATAGTGAAAAGAATACCATCCCACCTGTGAGGCATGGTGGTGGCTCACTGAGGTTTTGGGGGTGTGTGAGTTCTAAAAGCACAGGAAATCTTGTGAAAATTGATGGCACGATGAATGCAGCATGTTATCATAAAATACTGGCAGACAGTTTGCATTCTTCTGCACGAAGGCTGTGCATGGGACGCTCTTGGACTTTCCAGCATGACAATGGCCCTAAGCACAAGGCCAAGTTGATCCTCCAGTAGTTACAGCAGAAAAAGGTGAAGGTTGGGGAGTGGCCATCACAGTCTTCTGACCTTAATATCATCGAGCAACTCTGGGGAGATCTCAAACGTGCGGTTCATGCAAGACGACTAAAGACTTTGCATGACCTGGAGGCATTTTGCCAAGACGAATGGGCAACTATACCACCTGCAAGAATAAGGGGCCTCATAGAGAACTATTACAAAAGCCTGCACGCTGTCATTGATGCTAAAGGGGGCAATGCACAGTATTATGAACTAATGGTATGCAAACTTTTAAACAGGGTCATTGAATTGTTTTCTTTGTTGCCATGTTTTGTTTTATGATTGTGCCATTCTGTTATAACCTACAGTTGAATATGAATCCCATAAGAAATAAAAGAAATGTGTTTTGCCTGCACACTCATGTTTTCTTTAAAAATGGTACATATAATTCGCCAAGGGTATGCAAACTTTCGAGCACAACTATGTATATATATATATTATTATTACAAAAATATCTATCATTTAAATTTAGGAGCCAAGAAGGTTTTATAGGAGCCTGAAATGAAACCCATCAAAGAGACACATTACACTAGAAAAATATTTTGTACATTTTAGGATCCTTGGCTCCTTACAGTTTTTAAGCGTTATTACATTATTTATATATTAATATATATTGGTGTCCTAAATCTCATTCAATATTTTTTTTTTACCAGAGTGGTATCTCAAATTGAGAAATGACAAGGAATCAAGAGTGGTAATGAAGGAGGGATAATCAAGAGGCAAAGGAAAGGATAAGGAAAGGATAAGAAAAGAGTATAGAAAATAGTATGGCCCTTTTAAGAACAGGGCTGTCTATTACCAATGTGTTTATTGTACTCCTGAATCATATAATGATATATATATATATATATATATATATATATATTATACAGAATTGGTATTTTTTGTGGCCTACCTTTGTTACTCATTCAGTTTCTGAATAAACATTTAATGTATATGTATTTATGTATATATTGAAGTTGTTTTTTTAATGATACACAGTATTCAATCTCTACATGTTTTAAATCAAAACTGTTTGTTTTATTCTAGGTAGCTATTGATTTCACAGCATCGAATGGTGATCCCCGGAACAGCTGCTCTCTGCATTATATCCACCCCTACCAGCCCAATGAGTATCTTAAAGCACTGGTTGCAGTTGGAGAGATTTGCCAAGACTATGACAGGTAAAACATAGTGTTTATGGCATTCATCTCCCCAGGGCAAGCCATTATAAGTCCCTTGCTAATAGTTTACTGTGTCCCGATGGCTGGTGTACAGTGTTCTGTGTAATTAGCTGCAAGAAACATCATGCAACAAGATGTTTATCCACAGAGGCACCTGAGTAATTTGTCCCTCATAACAGATTAAATGCATTTGCACAAACAACATGCTTTGAACATATCATATGTACATACTCACGGGGATTATTTATAAGTGGGGTTAATAACATCTCTCTATATGTTATTTTATAGAGCCTGTTTATCAAAAAGTGTGGTATTTTTTGCTTTTCATAAATAGGCTAAAAAGAATAGGATTGGGCTATATGAAAATTATGCTGGAATTTGAAGCGAGAAGGTAGATTATGGGTATATTTATGAAAGATGTGATGTTAAGTATTGCATATTTTCTATTGTAACTAGATATCTAGTAGCTCCCATAGAAAACACGGTTTTAACTCCACATATCTCCGTTTGCCGCTTCTGGATTGCTACCTTGTTGTGGTGATGGGGCTTGTGTACTTCAATAAAGCTGTGAGCTATACCATGTATGGTCACCCAAGACAGGCAGGTCATAGCAGAGAGGTCAGACAACTTGTGGTCCACTGGAGAAAGAACTGACAACCCACTCCGGTATCTTTGCCATGAAAACCATATGGATAAGCACAACCAGAAACACAGACAGATGTACCTGGCGTGCTGCGTACATCAAGATGAGATGTATCTTTAGGTCGGCACACAACATGTATAGGGACGGAGAGAAGATGCAGAGACAAGACAGGGCACAGAGTGAGAATGAGGGGGAGTCAGGAAGCTTTTGGAATTTAATGAGCAGAGGAGAGGTGCAAGGAAAACTGGATATGATGTAGGGACACAGGAATTGAGGGTGAAATAAGAAACAGTTGCTGGGGTACGAGAAGTATATGATGGAGCATGAACTTGCAAAGTGAGTTTAGATGAATGGCAGATGCTTGTTCATTGCTGCTGCTTAATGATTATTTGCTATGGATTACAAGACTGATAAGGGAGGGAGGAGGACTAGTGGTGTGATACGTTCCAACGGGTGTTGTCTACTGATGTTAATTATAGGCTGAAGGTGAGAAAACAGAGTGATAGGTGACAAGATATTCTAATTGATGCTAATTGAATGGGTGGGTTGATTTGAATCTGCGCAAGAACAGAAAACATTAGTGAGTATGAGACTTTTCCAGTAAATATGGGATAGGAAATGGTGTAATATCTTTAGTAGTCTGAAGCAGGGTGATGCAGATTTGTTAATTAATAAGAGAAGTGGGGTTGGATCTGAAGTAGAGGACCCAGCGAGAAAAACATTGGTAAATTGGAAATGCTATAAGCAGAATTTAACATTTTAAATTAACATATTAATTTATGTCCCTGGGTTCTGAACAAAATCACACACGATCATCAGCAGGTATAAACTTGCGTAGTATATGTGTTTTACCTTTTTTTGCTTCATGTTTGAGGAGGCAGAGAGCTGTTATTTTTTTTTATTTTATGTTGTTAGGGTACTTGCTACATCAGAATAATGAGTCTGTAATCCAGTACAAGCCCACTTATGCTCTGATAATACTTCTGTCAGTACTATTTAGCCTTCCTGTTAGAGTTTCCTTCTGCCTTGTTACATGTTTACCCTATCATTATGTTCCATATAATGGCTCCCTTTCCAGACTAGCGCTATTAATCTTATATTCTATCGTATATTAGTCACCCAGATTCATTTTGTTGGAATTGAATTGTAGGTATCGCACACTTGTCCTGTAATAGCCCTACGTTAGCCATTTTGTTTACCCCCTGAAATGTCAGATCGGTTATCTTTGTGTCTGCTGCTGTAATGCATAGTTTATCTGCAAGACCACTTGTTCTGTATTTAATAATGTTGAGCTCAGTAAGGTCCCTGATGTTCCCCCTTAATAACATGTCTTTTTTCTGAACTTGCACCATTTGCTACAACTCTATTATCTGTCCTTCTGCCAATGCCTTTCCCACATGCCAATACAGCATTCCGCACTGTTACTTACCTTAGCTAGTACATTATTTCTTGTTAATCTCCTGGAAGAAGGGCCGTTATTTTATCTTCGGTAAAATACTAATTTTGAAATTGCTATGAGCTTCCTAGAATCTTAGAAAACTGCCTGCTACCAGCCTTTAGCTATACACAAACACTTATACTATGTTTACAAACTGAATTATCCTTGTGTGTTTACATTGACATTATTGAGTTTGCCTTTGTGGAAGTGTCTCAGACCTTGCAAATATTTAGATATATTAAAATGACTCTTCAGGTAATTTTTTTTAGTATTTTAGAAATGTTTTAACTAGGTTAATAAATTAATTTAATCTTGTTCAATGTAATTATATCACATTTACCCTTCATTTACTTTTAAGAAGTCCTCGTAATAACAGATTTCTACCTTCTGTTGCATTCTCCTTTCCTGCTCTTTCTGGTTTTAACTTCTCGCATTGCAGTCTCTGAGGACCAGCATTGATGCTTTTCCTATTGGCTTAGGTTAGCATTCATTGACCAATCAAGAAGGGGCAAATGAAGGAGAAAATCCAGCGAGTGCTAAAGAAGACCCGCAAGGGGGTTAAACACCTACTCGTAGCACTTTAAATGCTAATAAAAATTGTATACTGCACTGTAAATAATGGGGAACGTGATATAGGACATTAGAATTAATTGCACAACAGTCTCAAGCCCGCAAATCGGCAAGAAATAAACTTTATTTTAATCTTTCATTTTGGGGCTATATCGTGGGTATCAATGAGTTAATACATATCAGGCCACCCATATGGACTAGAACAGTATTGGCATTTATTTTGATATTTCTTTATTTTGTGGGTTTGCGAGTATGATCACATATCAGACCTCCAAACCTAATTGAATGACATGTAAACTTCATGTTTTACTGCCGTAATAATGACAGTCTAATTTTATATTGGCTGATTCGAAATGGGAGGTTACGGGCTTGCTCAATTAATCAGGTTCCCGCCCTGAACTGCTCCAAACCAGTGCATGGTTTACAGTTTTGGGTTTAAGCCCGTAACTTGCGGCCTTGAGCAATTGAATAGCATTGTAGTCGGAAGAACGGGGGCCCGCAACACACTCGCAGACATTAGGCTGTCTGCGATTGAGTTGCAGGCTTCGAATTGAATGTGGCTCCATGATTCCAACTAAATTTAATCCCTAGCCCCATGATCCACCTGTTTTATTGGTTATGTCAGGGTCCCGAAGAACAGCCCTTTACAATTTCTTCTTCTTTAAGTATCCCTGAGTGGTACATGACTTCCAAGAGGAGAGGAGACTGGGACCTTCCCGAGTCCCACAACTTGTCATCCAATTGAAGCCCAGACCTTGAATGTTCTCAAAACATTCTTGTGTCCTTGATCCTAATTGCTGGCTCATGCTCCCAAATAATTTGCAAGTCAAATTAACGATCACCTCCAGAGTATTACCATAGTATGCAATTGTGAGCAAAAATAATTTAATTTGGCTTATCAAATACTCAGGAGAGTTAGTGGACAAGTTGAAGCACGTGAAAGGAGTTATTAAAATCTGTAATTAAACAATTCCTCCATTTTACCTATATACATAGCACTTCACTACAGTATCAAACATTGCAGAAAATAATGCGGATAAGCATGTTTTCTGTTTAATGAATATAAAAATATGAAAACAAGAAGAATAAATATATGCATACATGAGAAATTAATCAAACAGCATCTGGGTTATTCCTAGAAATAAAGGATCGATATTAGGACAATCTAGTTAAATTGCAGGACTGTATTTGACACCATACACAATATTTCGACATATACAACAGGGCTGTGTACAGCCAAACACAACAAAAACACTGAAAAATAAAAACAAAACATTAAAAAAAACATCACACACAGCACAGGGGTACAGCCAGGACGTCTGGGAGTGAGGTTGCATGCGAATTAAAGTCGAATTTAAGGAGTTTCGGCACTTGAAAATCGGCTAAGCAAGAATAAAAATGGCGGCCGAAAAAAATGAAAACGAGGCTACACGACCCCGAAGTGCGCAAAACCCGCCAAGGAGGTACGGCTTTTAAAAACAATAATTACGACCCATGGGTCTTACAAAAAAATAATACGAGGTCTCAAAAATACGAAGTTAACGCCCGAACCGCGCACATCGAAAAACACAAAAAGCACAACAACAAAAAAATACAACATAAAACAAGCATCACACATAGCACGGGGGACAGCCAGGACGTCTGGGAGTGAGGTTGCATGCCAATTTAGGTCGCATTCAATCAGTTTCGGAACTTGAAAATCACCTAAGCAAGAAAAAAAATGGCGGCAGACAAAAATTAAAATGAGGCTATATGACCGCGGAGCGCGCAAAACACCACCAAGGACGTACGACTTTTAAAAACAACAATTATGACCCATGGGACTAACAAAACAATTATACGAGGTCGCAAAAATACAAAGTTAACGGCCAAACTGCGCACAACAACAAAAAAAATACAACATAAAACAGACATCACACACGCCACGACGGGGCAGCCAGGACGTCTGGGAGTGAGCTTGCATCCCAATTTAAGTCGCATTTAAGCAGTTTCGGCACTCGAAAATCGCCTGCACGCCCAAAAAAATGGTGGACAAAAAAATGAAAACGAGGCTAAAGGACACAGAGACACGGAAATCACCGCCAGCCACGTATGAGTTACACAGGAACGTAGGAAATACAAAATATACCATTACAAACGGACTGAAAATGCTCGCGAGCCAAGAAACACATAGAAAAAAGCCGCCATTTTACAACACTAACTTGCAAATAATAACATTAGGATTCTAAAATGCCACTTTACCCGCCCAAACAAACGGTTGGCCAAACGCACGCAGCCTATTTACACTGCACACTTGCCACATTGCTGACACTTTCTCCTCAGATGATCACTCCAAATGTACATTTTCACACGCAGGAAAATCCAAATAGATTGTTAGCTCTTCAGGATATTGATTGCTGCATATTAAATATAAATAGGTAAAGTATATTAATTTATTAATTCATATTACTTTATTAATTCACTGTACTTACATTCGTTTATATTTTACACTGTACTTATATATCTGTATTCGCGATGAGCGCCAAAGGTGATTGTTGCAAAGCCGGACACTTGAAGTGGCAAACAGCATTGCCATGGCTTCAAATTTTATTGCCTTCATTTTTGACGGGCAAGTCGCTAGTTAGAAATATATAAGCTCCATAGATACATATATAGAGAATGGACATATTAATAGATAGACAGACAGACAGACAGACAGATAGACAGATAGATAGATAGATACTTTGATAGGCCCATGCTAATTGATTCCCTTTTTCTACAGACACCTATACAGATTATCTAAACATTTTTAAAGTTTCACTTAAAAATGATAAACACTGTTAAACAGAAACTGGTCCAAAGCATCACATATATAGTTGTGGTAAATGCAAGGTTGTGTGTAACGCTCTTAATTAACGCAACTCTCTTGACCCGCAAGTTGCAAGGGAGGAGGGGGAAAGAGACACACGGGAGGAAGAAGAGTCACAAGGGAGGGGGGGAGAAGACACAGGGGAGGGAGAGGGGAAAAGGCACAGAGGAGGGAGAGGGGGGAAACAGACACAGGGGAGGTAGAGGGAGGGAAGGAGACACAGGGTAGTGAGATGGGGGGAGGGGGAGAGACACAGGGCAGGGAGAGACAAAGGAGAGGGTGGGAACAGGAGAGGGGGGGCAGAAATATAAAATATTATCCCGTCATTTGTGACAGGCAAGTGACTAGTATAATATTATACACTTTGATTAATCAACTTACTACAGAAGCATTTGGTGATGTTTATTTATACGTTCTACAAAAAGCAGTTAAACCATTTTATAAACCTAGGCCCTGCTGTAATATGCAGAGGATAACAATTACCTGAATATTACCCAACATTTTGGAAGACTGGAACAATACTTTTGTAAGAACAAAAGTGATGAATAATTTAAAGGAGTTATAAAATAGATTTATGAGGCAGATTAACATATGTATAAACACCAAGGAAACTCAACTTGACAGGACATGCATTTCCTGGGGTGTTTTGACGGGATGAGCTTTCAATAATTACAATGCTTTATACAGCTTTCACATCTAAATAGCTTTTGTTAAACCTCATATGTTATCATATTTATTCGATTTGGAGCTACTTTGAGATAATATGCATCCCATCTGCTGGGCTTCTCAGAATATAAATCTAAATAACAAAATTCATGCCTCCTGTATATTATTTTGCCTTGTTCCTGAGGATCAGATTTACATGCCTGCACTTGTATTATTGATTAGCCAACAATACTTCCTTTGGCCAGGGGTATGTCAAGGTCAGTCCCCAGCGCCATGCTACTGTGGATCATCAAATGCCTGAACTTGTGTTTGAAGTGTTTGTCATTGATTGAGCCATGAGAAACGTTATATCTCACAGGAGACTACCATACAGATCAAAGCTTTGGGACATACCTATAATCTAGAAGAGCTTTAAAATAAATTCTATAATATATAATTTTGTCACAGAATGATATACTTGTTGGAGCTTAAAGGACCACTGTAATGTAGAACTACACTAGAAATTAAGCACAAATGTATTAACCTTGTAAAAAATAACAAAACAGTCTCTAATTTATTAATGTATATATGTAATTAACCGTTTTGAATAATTTATAATCAACTTTATGAGATGGGAGAGACTTTGAATGTAGAGGAAGTTTATGTCAAAGGGGCTGCTAAAACTGCCAGTGGCTTCAACAGGAATAATGGAAAGCTTTACAAGGACACAAAAAGAAACAGGATCAATTGATAAAATAAAATGGATCACTGAATAATTGGATATTATTGATAACAATTCAAAGGTTGTTTTATTTATTTATTTATTTACTAGAATATTGCCCGTCAAAAAATGACGGCAATGAAATTGTAAGTGAGCTAATGCTGTTTGGTGTATGGTAATCAAATAAATAATACATTAATAAAGTATTATACTTGACCTATTTTCAAGTAATATATGCAGAAAGCATTGTGTTGAAGAGCTGTCAATCTGTTTTCATGTTGCTGCAGCATCAGTGCTGTGGAGCTGCTGTGTAAGTGTTATGAATGTGTGCAGTGTGTAGTGTAATAGTGTGCGTGCGCGAGGAAAATCCGTTAGTGTAGCTGTGTACTTCCGGATTGTATAAGTTATTGTTCTAAAATGGCGCCTAATGTGTGGTATGCGGCTGTGGCTGATTTAGCGTCCTTGTTTTCGGATGTCGTCCGACTTTTTCGGAAAATCCGTAGGTGTTTGGTGGTATTTTGCGTGTTTAGGGTCCTTTAGCCTCGTTTTCGTTTTGTTCGGTGGACATTTTTTCTCTCGCTTAGGTGATTTTCAAGTGTCTAAACTCCGAAATTTGGACTTAAATCGAAGTGTAACTTTACTTGCAGAGGTCCTGGGTGCCCCCCCCCCCCCTTTCTGTGGGTAAGCTTTTTATCTGTTTGTTGTGTGTATTTATTGTGTTTGTAATGTTTTTGGGGTCGCATGGGTTGCGTCCTTGTTTCCGTATCTCGTACGTCTATTTTGGAAAATATGTAGGTGTTTGGTGGTGTTTTGTAAGAGCTGTGGCCTCGTTTTCTTCGGCGGCCATTTTTTCTCTTGCTTAGGGGATTTTTGGGTGTATAAACTCTTTTATTTGGAGTTTGGAAATTGAGGTGTAACTTCAGTTTTCGAGGTCCTGGGTGCCCCCCCTTGCTGTAGGTAAGCTTTTTATGTATTTGTTGTGTGTATTTATTGTGTTTTTAATGTTTTCATGTGCGCGGCTTTTGGCCGTTTTTTGCGAGGTCGTAATGGGTCGTAACGTGTCTTGTATTTTGGTTTCGTAACTCCATACATTTTGCGAGGTCCGCAGTTGCTGGCTGCCCGCATGCTCACAATTATATATGTGATTTTTGCTTTCTAAAGCAAGAATCAGCAGTCAAAAAAGGAACACTGCAGTAGAGTAATTACATATAAAAGTTTGTTTATTAGTAGTAGTAGCATGACGATGGTGATTATTATAATTTTTTGCTTTCTAAACACATTTTATCCATTATCAAGTTTAGACATGAAACCCACCTGAAAGCTGTTGTGCAGACGTGAAAATCATTTGGGAATGCTGTTTTAAAATTTTAAAATGTGTTTTAGAATGGACTTCCCTATGAATCTCTACTTTTTTGCTTGTATAGCTTTTAGGATTTTCCATCAAACAGCTATATAGATAACATGGACGCCTCGCCATTCATGCATCCAGTCAGTCAAGTGAATGGAGGTGTGTTTATCGGTTGCTAGAAGAGACAGTCAGCTGCATAGTCCATCAATCAGATCTCTGAGTGTCTCATATCATCTTCATGGTGTGATGCAGATACTTTGTGTGATTTATCCTGTACCACAAAATGTAGTTAGGCGATTTACCACTGATCTACCTACATGATTTAATGTAGAAAAGGTATACAACAATGGTAATACTCAACCCTGTACACTAGGTTGCAATGAATTTAGTTTGGGGCCTATTATATTTATATCACCAGAGGGATTCAAACACTCTGCAACCCCTAAAGAACACACCATCAATCTAGCAGCGATTTTGAAAACACTTTTCCCACTGGCCTCAGTGACAGACATTAAACTCTCTAGACAGGATTTAAAAGGCCAGGTTTTAAATAGTTCAACACTTTTATGGAATGAAAAATTAGTGTTGCAAAAGTAAAAAAGACTCTTACTTTCATTATCTGTGCCAAACAAGCGTTTGTCTGGTTCTCTCACTGGCTAGCTTAGATTTGGGATTATTGGATCATGCCAATAACTCCATGAGTAAATTATTTAAAAATGGTGGGGGATCTGTCCTTGATATTAACATATTGTTAGGTGTATCTATGGTTTTGTCAATCCCCTTGTATTTGCAAGAATAAAGTGTTAAAACTGGGAGAAATAAGATGGTGTTTCAAAACAGAAGAATATGACATTAATGTGTTCTTTACGGATTCCTGGAACTTAGAAAGGATTAGCATTTGGCAATTGCAGTAATTTAGTATTCTTTAGTTCATCAAAATTATCTTTTGATGGTGAAACAGGTTTTACTAACTAGATCTGAAGCCTAATTGCATACATAAAGTCTTTATAGTCAGCATGTATTGCGTCCCTGAAGATTGCAGGAAATCATTTATAAACAGCCTTTTTTTATCTAAGGGTAATTAAATGAAATCACATAGCTTGTGATCCACACTATAAACAAGTATTTTACCATGCTTTGTGTTGTTATATAAAAGAAACTGGGAGAAAATAGTCAGCACAGAGGAGTTTTAGAAGAGCTGTAGTTAACATTCTTGAAGTATATAAAAAAAAACTAAGACATTAGCAGCTGTGTAAGCCATGGACATGAACATTTTTTAGAATAAATCAGAATTTTTATACAAAGAAGGTTCCATCTTGTCGGGTTTCATCAATTCCTGACAACTTGACGGGTGTGCTTATCTTTATTCTTGCAGGAGAGATGGGAAAGGGAGGTGGATTTGTCTTTTAATTGGGTCTTTTAGAATTTGATACCTGCCCCTTACATCCAGACACACACTAAGAAGCAGGCAGCTTGCAACAATAACTGTTAGCTTTCAACAAAGTGTCATGGATGTCTCCAGGCATCAACCAAAGCATAACAAAAATCTAATTTAAAAACTAGCCTAATTACGTTTTTCCTGCTTACATTCAACATTTTCAAACATATATATGTATTTGAAGGTGCGGTGGTCCTGTAATTATTGATGCAAATGAAAGTTAAAGGTGTGCTGAATGCACATATTTGCTGGAATATATTTCTTATGTAATGCTTTTGAATGCAATTAAATCTGTAAAGTTTAAAACAATGGAAATGCAGCTTTGCAACAGTGCTATGACTTTATTTATGGGAAATCTAATTAGTGAACTGACTAATGTTTACACTGTGGAATCAATTACTCTGTCTAGCGCTTTGGCCGCAGTCAATAAATAGACTCCATAGAATAACATGGGAAGTGGCGGTAATAATTATGCTTTTTAATTTCTTTCAATAACCCTCTGGGTTTGTTATTTTTCAATAGTTATGCAGTGGGGTAGATTAAGATGTTGTTTATATACAGTACCAGGAACACTGAGGGTAAAAATTGGTCTCACAAATGGAAATATATATAAGGGTTGTTCAGTAAAGCAAGCATAGGTGTCTGCACCACAGGGGTGTAGGAACTGGGGAAGGGATAAATCCAGAACAGGGGACACAAAAAAGTGGCAAAATTAAACTTAGTAATGCATTATTTATTTTATATATATATATATATATATATATATATATATATATATATATATTAACACATAATAAGTTAGCATATATATATATATATATATATATATATATATATATATATATATATATATATATATATATACTAACACACAATAAAGTTGGCATATATATATATATATATATATATATATATATATATATAATTTTTTACTAAAGAATTTAAAAACATTTTTTTTGCAGCAATGGGGACAGCCCAGAGCAGGGTCCCAGGTACACTGGCGGTAGATTCACCCCTGCTTCCTGTCCTGGGAGTAGTGTTGACTATCCGTACCCCATGCCTGCCATAGTTTTGTATTGATTGTAAGTCAGCCATGGGGAAACAGGTGATATATTATGAGCCTCATTTGCATATCACTACCCAGAAATAGAAACACTTTTCGTTGAAAAATACTGTGGAAAAACAGGTCTTATGGCCTATTTCATAAATATTGGCATATGCAGGACGTTTTTCTTTCTTTTCTAAGTCAGTGGATATTTTATTTATTGAGAATTTAAAAATGTATACCATCTTACATGAGAAATATAAAACAAAAATGCGCAAAGAAATATTTACAGATTGAAAAAAGACATGAGAGGGTACAGCTGAATATTTTTAAATACGTTGAACTACATATAGATTTTGTAATAATCAGATTTAGAATTATATGTCTGACAAATGGTTATATTTAATTTAAAAAAATCATTATTTAAGGTTAACATATCTTTTGTATAAGCCCTATGGTGAATATAACCATACTAACCAGACATTTTGAAAACTGTCAAGATTATCATTGTTTTACCAGTCAGGATTCACACACATTTTTAAATGTTTGCTTATAAAGGTGCCCAAGTTATACATGAAGTCAGTGGATCATTATACATCCATATATGGATAGCAATACCTAGGTGTATTATGACTAAAGAAAATCTGAAGGGAAATGCTTGGAAGCCTCCTATAGTGACTCAGCAGCTTACTGCTTGATCAGAGCTGAGCTGTAAATGGCATCATATGGGATAGAAAAAAGTAATTTTAATTCTTCTCTAATACGTTCAATACAAATTCTTTTGACACACAGTGGTCCTTTAAGGTTACCAATCAGTTTGTTAATAAACATTTTTAATACTAATACATATTTGTTTCTTGCTTGTTTCTTACCTTAGTGACAAAATGTTTCCAGCCTTTGGTTTTGGTGCCAGGATACCTCCAGAATTTAAGGTAAATTCTGTTATGTCGGTTTTCCTTTTAAATAAATAGCTCTAATATAATTGTTAATAAAACATGTATTATGAATTTGTTTTATGATAACAGGAGCAGCAATGTCATTATGCACATTCACATGAGAATTACTTCTGTTTTGGCATCACTGCCTCATATTGAAGTGGAATATATTTATCAAAATTAGAACACATAGGGTTAAAAAATGTGATGCTGAATATCCCCACTTCCTGTGCTTTCTACAGGAGTTATTTATCAAACAGAGTTTATCCCCATTTGGTAGTAGGTTCTATAGAAACTATACAGGGAGTGCAGAATTATTAGGCAAATGAGTATTTTGACCACATCATCCTCTTTATGCATGTTGTCTTACTCCAAGCTGTATAGGCTCGAAAGCCTACTACCAATTAAGCATATTAGGTGATGTGCATCTCTGTAATGAGAAGGGGTGTGGTCTAATGACATCAACACCCTATATCAGGTGTGCATAATTATTAGGCAACTTCCTTTCCTTTGGCAAAATGGGTCAAAAGAAGGATTTGACAGGCTCAAAAAAGTCAAAAATAGTGAGATATCTTGCAGAGGGATGCAGCACTCTTAAAATTGCAAAGCTTCTGAAGCGTGATCATCGAACAATCAAGCGTTTCATTCAAAATAGTCAACAGGGTCGCAAGAAGCGTGTGGAAAAACCAAGGCGCAAAATAACTGCCCATGAACTGAGAAAAGTCAAGCGTGCAGCTGCCACTATGCCACTTGCCACCAGTTTGGCCATATTTCAGAGCTGCAACATCACTGGAGTGCCTAAAAGCACAAGGTGTGCAATACTCAGAGACATGGCCAAGGTAAGAAAGGCTGAAAGACGACCACCACTGAACAAGACACACAAGCTGAAACGTCAAGACTGGGCCAAGAAATATCTCAAGACTGATTTTTCTAAGGTTTTATGGACTGATGAAATGAGAGTGAGTCTTGATGGGCCAGATGGATGGGCCCGTGGCTGGATTGGTAAAGGGCAGAGAGCTCCAGTCCGACTCAGACGCCAGCAAGGTGGAGGTGGAGTACTGGTTTGGGCTGGTATCATCAAAGATGAGCTTGTGGGGCCTTTTCGGGTTGAGGATGGAGTCAAGCTCAACTCCCAGTCCTACTGCCAGTTCCTGGAAGGCACCTTCTTCAAGCAGTGGTACAGGAAGAAGTCTGCATCCTTCAAGAAAAACATTATTTTCATGCAGGACAATGCTCCATCACACGCGTCCAAGTACTCCACAGCGTGGCTGGCAAGAAAGGGTATAAAAGAAGAAAATCTAATGACATGTCCTCCTTGTTCACCTGATCTGAACCCCATTGAGAACCTGTGGTCCATCATCAAATGTGAGATTTACAAGGAGGGAAAACAGTACACCTCTCTGAACAGTGTCTGGGAGGCTGTGGTTGCTGCTGCACGCAATGTTGATGGTGAACAGATCAAAACACTGACAGAATTCATGGATGGCAGGCTTTGGAGTGTCCTTGCAAAGAAAGGTGGCTATATTGGTCACTGGTTTGTTTTTGTTTTGTTTTTGAATGTCAGAAATGTATATTTGTGAATGTTGAGATGTTATATTGGTTTCACTGGTAAAAATAAATAATTGAAATGGGTATATATTTGTTTTTTGTTAAGTTGCCTAATAATTATGCACAGTAATAGTCACCTGCACACACAGATATCCCCCTAAAATAGCTAAAACTAAAAACAAACTAAAAACTACTTCCAAAAATATTCAGCTTTGATATTAATGAGTTTTTTGGGTTCATTGAGAACATGGTTGTTGTTCAATAATAAAATTAATCCTCAAAAATACAACTTGCCTAATAATTCTGCACTCCCTGTAGTGAATGGATGTATTTTATGTTTTAACTGGTTTTAACTCCAGTTGTACACACTTCACCCTACTTATTCCAACGTAACCCCTCATTTACAGTGACTTTAAAGTGTAAGTGATAATTTTATGGCATTTTTCCCTCTATTTTCTTTTTGCCCTTAAAGATTTCTCTCCTTTAGTTTTTTTCAATATCCTCTCATTTGTTTCTCCTTTTCTATCTCTTCCTCTCCAACAATAACCTCTCTTCCCTCATTTTATCTTTTTATAACCCCAACACTTCGGACATCTCACCTATGTCCCATGTACCTGCTTTCTCCAATTATCCCTTACCGGTCTCAAAATATGCCCCTTCTTTTTATGTCTTTCCTCTCTTAAAAGGCACTCTGTCGCCATAAACGCAAGGTGGTTTTAAAAGGACACTGCCATCCTGAAAGGAAGTTGATTATATCTTAAAGAGCATAAAAAAAATGGATATATAGTGGACCCTCTGCGTTCGCGGGGGTTCCTTTCACGGGGTCCCCGTGAATGCCAAAAATCTGCAAATATCTAAAGATGGTGTAACTGTATAGTTACCCATCTGCTGTCCTTCAGGAAGGGGGTGAGGGGTCGGGTGTAACTCACCCAGCAAGGAAATGCCGCATTCAGGCCATCCTCTAGAGCCTAAGCGTTCTTTGTTTGAGTGGGTGGGGCTCAGCATCCCTCTCCCGCCCCTCACCGGAGGCCTCTCACATGTAAAAGTGAGAGGAAAAACCAAACCGTGAATGTGAGATCGGCGAGTGTGAAAAATGCAAATGTGGAGGGAGTACTGTACATTGCACTAGTCATTTGATTCTATAGTGAATAGTTCCTGATATAATATGCATTGTTTCCTTTATATTCTTATGCAAATTAGTGGCTTCCAAAGTAGCTGATTTGACGGGCTAATTAATAATATAAATATGTAAGCCAGTGTGACTACCTGTCATCCTTACTCCCTGCAGTTACGTTCTCAAATACATTCTGATACATTCTTGCATTTGCTGTATGTTTAAACTAAGTGTGGGGATAGAGTTTTGGGCATATGTAGGACATTTCTCCATTAGATGAAGTGATTAATACAAACTAATAGAAAATGGAGGTTGATGTATGTTTTCCCTTTGTTTTTCCAAAGGTTTCACATGATTTTGCAATAAATTTTGACGAGGACAACCCAGAATGTGCAGGTAAAAAACCCCAATATATGTTTGTAATTTATAAAATAAAAACATTTTTTAATTAGGATTGTAATTTAACAATGACACTTTGTAATACTTTTTGTATTGATGTTAGAGCAGTGTTGGGCCACACATGATGTGGGGGCAACAAGTGGCTCTCATATACTTCCCATGCGACCCCACCCTGTTTTCGGCAATGGGAGTGCGTGTTCAATACACCTATAAACCTATACCTATACTATTTGACCTCCTCACTAGCAAATCACTCTCTATTTACTCCTGATTAATTCTATCCATGCCTCTGTTACCAATTCATTCACTTCTACCTCTAATCCTACATTGATTTTACCAAAATATGTGAATAAAAATGTATCAGTGCATCACTATATTAGTGTTCAATGTGCTTCGACTGCATCCTAAAGCTTTAAAATCCTATATAGTGAAGTAGTTGTTATGGGAACCTCTTCTTGTTAAATAGTAACATTGGCCTCTTCTGATGTGATAAATGAAAATGTCTACTGTTATCTAGTGCGATTCATGAGTTAAAAGACCACTGTAGTACTCTAATAAAAGTGCATTACTTAATTGTATTCCCTATTTAATCAATTATAATATCCATATTACATTTATGTTGATTAGAGAATCAGCCTCCAGCTCAGTATTTGTCTCTTATAAGGCCATTAAGAAGAGGTTGGAGAGTTTTGGCAAAGAGACAGGTCCAAAGGGTTTTAAGAACAATGAGAATTGATAAGAGAATAAACAATAATTGTTAGAGTCCCCCAACAAAAGCTAATTGGGAAAACTGTAACACAACAGGTCTGCAGTCAATGGAGATCGTTGTGTTGGTTGTAAGCATTATGTCTGAACATATAGTAGCTACTTGCTAAACAAATCCACCTCCCAACTTTGTCATTATAGTGGGCGGATACCAGTAGCAGCTGAATCTGAATTTTGTTATCAAGTGTAATATTAAATACAGATTTTTAAAATAATTGAATATGAAGTTTATTCATTACATAGTTACATAGTAATTGAGGTTGAAAAAAAGACTTTTAGTCCATCAAGTTCAACCTTTTTAGATCTCTAATAATCTGCCTCATTAAACCATCTAGTTCTTGTTAGGGCACAGTTTTGGCCCTTTAAAATACAGCTTGTGTTTTTTTATGAGAGTTGTCATCTAGCTTTTAGTTGCTGAAATACCATCCATATACAGTGGATATAAAAAGTCTACACACCCCTGTTAAAATGTCAGGTTGCTGTGCTGTAAAAAAATGAGACAAAGATAAATCATTTCAGAACTTTTTTCACCTTTACACCTTTAATGTGACCTATAAACTGTACAACTCAAGGGGGAATAAAAAATATAAAAATAAAATAATATGGTTGCATAAGTATGCACACCCTTAAACTAATACTTTGTTGAAGCACCTTTTGATTTTATTACAGCAGTCTTTTTGGGTATGAGTCTATCAGCATGGCACATTTTGGCTTGGCAAGATTTGCCCACTCTTCTTTGCAAAAACACTCCAAAACTGTCAGATTGCGAGGGCATCTCCTGTGCACAGCCCTCTTCAGATCACCCCACAGATTTTCAATCGGATTCAGGTCTGGGCTCTGGCTGGGCCATTCCAAAACTTTAATCTTCTTCTGGTGAAGCCATTCTTTTGTTGATTTGGATGTATGCTTTGGGTCGTTGTCATGCTGAACGATGAAGTTCCTTTTCATGTTCAGCTTTCTAGCAGAAGCCTGAAGGTTTTGTGCCAATATTGACTGGTATTTGGAACTGTTCATAATTCCCTCAATCTTAACTAGTTCCAGCTGAAGAAAAACAGCCCCAAAGCATGATGCTGCCACCACCATGCTTCACTGTGGGTATGGTGTTCTTTTAGTGATGTGCAGTGTTGTTTTTGCGCCAAACATATATTTTGGAATTATGGCCAAAAGGTTCAACATTGGTTTCATCAGACCATAACACCTTTTCCCACATGCTTTTGAGAGACTTCAGATGTGTTTTTGCAAAATGTAGCCTGGCTTGGATGTTTTTCTCCGTAAGAAAAGGCTTTCGTCTTGCCACTCTACCCCATAGCCCAGACATATGAAGAATACGGGAGATTGTTGTCACATGTACCACACAGCCAGTACTTGCCAGATATTCCTGCAGCTCCTTTAATGTTGCTGTAGGCCTCTTGGTAGCCTCCCAGACCAGTTTTCTTCTCGTCTTTTCATCAATTTTGGAGGGAGCTCCAGCTCTTGGTAATGTCACTGTTGTGCCATATTTTCTCCACTTGATGATGGCTGTCTTCACTGTGTTCCATAGTATATCTAATGCCTTGGAAATTGTTTTGTACCCTTCTCCTGACTGACACCTTTTAACAATGAGATCCCTATGATGCTTTAGAAGCTCTCTGTGGACCATGGTTTTTGCTGTGGGATGCGACTAAGAAAAATTCAGAAGAGACCAACTAGAGCAGCTGAACTTTATTTGGGGTTAATCAGAGGCACTTTAAATGATGGCAGGTGTATGCTGACTCCTATTTAACACGATTTGGAATGTGATTGCTTAATTCCGAACACAGCTACATCCCCAGTTATAAGAGGGTGTACAGACTTATGCAACCACATTTTTTTTTCTTCCCTCCACCTAAAATATTTCAGTTTGTTTTTCAATTGAGTTGTACAGTTTATAGGCCACATGGAAAAAGTTCTGAAATGATTTATTTTTGTCTCATTTTTTACAGCACAGAAACCTGACATTTGAACAGGGGTGTGTAGACTTTTTATATCCACTGTATAATCTAAATTGGTGCATGACAGGCTAATTATCATGCAACCCAATCAGATCACACGGCACAAAATTCAAAGCGTCTGTCACAGAATTAAACACAATTTTTACTTAAAATGACTCTTCTCAAACATAAAGCAGTAACTGACAAACTAAGCACCTTCCTTAACTTTTACACAGATACTTAATGTTGTCTATGGGAAGAAGAGAGAGGAGAAACGTCTATTCCGTTCATGCACTCCAAATATTTTTTTTTTGTTACTTTGCAATAATAAAATTTGTTATTAAACTTAATTTAGAGTTGAAACACTTAGCCTTTTGCCTGCAAAACAAAATCAATATTTTAATATATTTGTTGTGCTAGCATTTCATTCAGGTATTTTTATCAATATAAATTACATTAAACTGGATTATGGAATGCCAAATATTGGTTCGGTTGACCTTGCACAAGAAAGAAAAGAACTGTAATATAAGTGATGTATAAGATCAAGTCATTAGTTTTCCAAATATCTAATTTTTTTCCAGCTTTCATATAGTCCCATTTTCAATACACTTAAATGTTACCCACTTTCTACTTGTCCCATAGCCTCATTAATTAAAGGGCCACTTAAGTGCTCGTCACAGTGTTAAAGAGCACAATTTTTTTTAATCAAAATTATCTATTTTTTTTAATTTAGACTAAAACACACAAGAGCATGCCCAGTTGGTAGTTTTGTTACAGGGGGATACTCAAGTGGTTTATAACCTCTTCTGTTAGAGATAATTGTTTATGTGAGATAAATCTTTTGTTAGAGATACAGTATGTATACACACATTAGGAGAGTGGGGGGACTTTGTTATGTAATTTATACTTAAAGGACATTTGTTAAGTATGTATCAGATGAACGATATTGGCAACTGTGGAAACCAATTACATAAAACATATTTTTAGAAAAATAAGAATATTTTAATACTTTGTTGAAGAGTACAATAGCCTATTTTGTGTTTGTTACGTCCAAGGGCGTAGGAACCACAAAATCTTCGGGGGATGAAGTATATACATATATATATATAGAGAAAGATCTATAGAGGAAGTGCCTATAATCTGGGAGTATAAAATCTGGAGGGGGATTTGTCCCCCCCATCCCCCCCCCCAGTTCCCACGCCCTTGGTTATGTCACATCCTAAAAGGTGGATGGTGGGGGAGTGTGAGAGATGAGGAAGGAGGGAACAGTAGAAACCCAGAGCCTTCTTTAATAGCTGTAGAAGCAGGGCCGGGTTAAGACCTTTAGCACGTTAAAGATTTTGGTGCCTCCATAAATATATAATTCAAAATATAAACAATAATACAAAGTAACAATGTATGTAATTAACCTCTATTATTCTCATTATTGTTGTATATATATACGTACATCATTTTTTTACTTATTATGGGAGCCCCTTTTTGTGGATCCAGGTTCAGCTGCACTATTTGTAGTTTTGCACCATATGGCAGATGGTAAATCTGGTACATTTCTGTGGTGCCCCTCTTCCCTTAAAGCCCTAAGCATGTTCTTAGTTTGCTTAATGGCTAATCCAGACCTGTATGGAAGACTGAAACTGACACTACTTACTGACCCAGAAGAAGACACTTTACATCAGTCAATGCAACCATACAGGAATGTAAACATCCTTTTCACTCACAACTTCAACCAATGTAGCTTGGATCCCTCCAGGGTCCAGCAGAGTCATGAAAAATCTATTTTTTTTTCTATTAAAAAACTAGCTGTATTACTTTTTTTCTGCTTAATTATGCACTTAGCCAATTACATATTTTTTATATTTTTTATTTTGTGATGTTTCAGAGATTGGGAAACAGTGGGCAAATCAAGTTAAACATGTAGTATATGAAATGTCTCTCTGTAGCAAGTGCACAAAACTGCTGTCTATCAATATATAGTACTTCAAGAATAAGAAGAATAGGGAGCAGAAGCAGTGCATATTCCTCCAGCAGGTGTATCACAGCAGGTTCAGCAATATCTGTTATATTTCCAGGTGGAATATTCTTATTAAATCACAAAAAGTAAAAAGCAGGAAATAATGTTTTGACAGTCTGAAAATGTTTTTTATTGGTGTATTGTATGCTTATGAATGCTTTAATTCTAGGCTGAAATCTTGTTTCAAATCATATACTGCAGTTCTAGCACATTACATGTACTTACAAAGAAGAGGTTGTTGATACAGATAACTAATGTATGAGATAATTTACAGAACGTATTTATATGGATAGGGGCTCATTTATGGTTATGAAGTTACTAATACGTACAAAATTCAATACAAATACATACAAATGGTTCTTTTGTATTATCTGCATGGCACAATGAACATGTCATTAAGTAGACTGTATCTTTAGAGTAGTACAAAGTAATTCACTACTTTTTAACCATTCTGCAATACACTACTACATTTGGACACATTGATTATGAGCCAGTAAATATATATAGCGTTGTCCTTTGTGCATTGTTTATGCATATTCTTGTATTTTACTTCTTAGGAATACAAGGGGTAGTAGAAGCCTATCAGAACTGCCTCCCAAAGTTACAACTCTATGGACCAACAAACATTGCACCTATTATTCAGAAAGTGGCCAAGTCTGCTTCAGAGGAGACGCACACTATGGAAGCAACGGTGAGATGCATTCTAGCACAAATATTATAATGAACATATAGGAAACCATCATCAAGCAATATTAGGAGTTATTTGTTGTACAGGGTTAAAAGTTAAGTGGAGTTAAAAATATGCTCACGTCCTATGTGTTCTAAAGAGTCTGCCACAAAGTGATACACCTTAACTCTGTTTGATAAATAGAATACATAGGGAGTGGGGTATTTCATCCACTTTTTTAGCCCCAATTTGTTCTGTGTTTTACCCTATGTGATAAATATACCTCAAAATGTCATTTGAGTTAATGGGACTCTGTAAAGGATCTTTTCTTTGTATTGTTTTCAAGATATTTTAAGTAGAAGGAACATTGAATATATTTATATAGAAAAACTATGCAAAGGCTTGCTAACTTACTTTATAGTTGTCTTATAGGGTGTCACCAATACCCCAAATATCATCTCCATAAATGTTATATTACTACCATTTATCATGTGGTTTGCTTGAAGACATCCCAAGATATATGCAACTGTCTTTCTCCATCATGGAAAGCCATCTTACCTGTGATTGGCTAAATAATTCATGTGATAATATAGGCAAAGAGGAATTGCTAGGGTAGGAGAAAGCAGGAGAACCATGACACAGTGTAAGAAAACAGAATAGTAGGTTATCAGATGTATCCAAATATGTTAGTCCAGCAATGATCCCTGTAGTTTTAAATATTGTCTTTATATGAAAAAAAAAGTCACATTAATGGTGGACCACTATTAATGTCAAATTGGATCAATTATAAACTTGTAGAACTCAAAGTGGAACTGTCACTCAAATAAATTGAGTAGTTTTTAGTAGTTTTTTGCTAAATAAGATAATTCTATAAATCTGTACAGTTGTCGTCTGTCTCTGTCACCATAAAATGCAAATTAAAAAGTGAGAAGTCAAAGAGAGACAAGAGCAGACTAGGGGACAGAGATGAAAAGTTCATGTAGGGAAAGAGATGTTATGGAGAGAAGAAGAGGTTTTGGAGAGAAGACAGGAGGGTCGGGAGTAAGTAAAACATGGAAGGAGAAATGAGAGGAAATTTGATTGAGTGAGAGGAGAGGGACAGGGCAGAGAGCAGAGGAGGATTCAAACACAGAATAGATACTTCACCTACTACTTACCTCAAAGCACTATGACATCACCAAGTCAACATTATCATGCAGTAAAGCATTGTGACATCAAAGCTCTACACAGGGCTTAGAGGACATCACATATAATAGTTGTCAAACTGAGATTCGTCGTCACGCTTGCGAGCCGAGCCGTTGAGGCACGAGCTCACAAAAAATACGACTTTAATGGCTGAACCACCAAAATGGAAAAGACGACGAAAACAGACAAATATGCCTCAAATTCACTTACACCCTCACACACAGCACAAGTGGAGAGCCAGGGAGCCAATCAAAAATCACAGAACCAGGAAAAAAAATGGTGGCCTAAAAAACGTAAAAATTACGAAACAACATGAAAATGACGCAAAAGAAGTAACACACCAACAACACCAGGCACGCGGGACCTATGCAGGCACGCGGGACTTAGAAAATACACGACAGCAAAGACAGTAATACTTACACCAACGACGCCAGGCACCTGGGACTTGGAAAATACACGACGGCAAAGACAATAACACACCAACAACGCCAGGCACGCGGGACTTAGAAAATACACGACAGCAAAGACAGTAACACTTACACCAACGACGCCAGGCACCTGGGACTTGGAAAATATACGATGGCAAAGACAGTAACACACCAACAACGCCAGGCACGCGGGACTTAGAAAATACATTCCGGCAAAGACAGTAACACTTACACCAACAACGCCAGCCATGCGGGAATTGCAAAATACCCGACAGCAAAGACAGGTAACACTTACATCAATGTTGCCAGTCACGTGGGACTTGGAAAATGAAATCAACGTCAGTCAGTGCTCGCCACGCAAAGATTCAGCACACACACAGAGGAGAAAGACACAGGGAAGGGACGGGGGGGGGGGGGTGAATGGTGGAAAGAGACACATGGCAAGTTGCGACTTGTGGAGCCCTGTAATAAGTGGTAAATGGGAGGAGAGGCTTGCAATGAGTGCCGAAGGTGCTCAGAGGGGACAGAACCTCGCATTGTGTGGCAAACAGCATTGCCAGGCTTCAAATTTTATTGCCATCATTTTTGACGGGCAAGTCGCTAGTTGGGTTATACTTATTAAACTGGGATAAAAGCAGAGATAAAATGTGGAGTTGAATATCCCTATTTCCTATATTTTCTATCTGAGCTATTTATGAAACAGAGTTAAAGTTTATCCCCACTTAATAGATCCTATAGAAGACACAGGAAGTGGGGATATTTTCTGTTTTAACTTCTCTCAGCTCCCATTATCCCCATTTATCCCCACTTCTAACTGAGTTTGATAAGTACACAGCATTTATATTATACATGTATACAATTATGTTGTGTGCCATGTGCATGCATTTCTGTACATATGCTATATATTTTGGAGTGTACAATTATATTGTAATGAAATATACAATTTAGCAGCTTTATAAGAAAGTTTCCATGTAGAAATTAAGTGGATCACCTGGAAAGATATGAGTTCTGTGGAGAAATCATTTAATCGGTCTATTGTACTAAACTATACCTTATTCAGATAAATGACAGCACAGTTTTTAACCGTTGCATATTTCATGCAAAAGCAAAATTATTTAAAGCATGCTCATTTAAAAGCATGACTCAGTCTGAATTTCAGTGGACTCCATAGCAACGCGACAGAATGGTACCCATGAATGGTACATGAACGAACTTCACTAGCCCTAAAATTATCCCTTATCCCTATCTATCTACATAAACCCCTTCCCATTGCAGGGCAGTGCTGAAATAATAATAAAAACAAAGGCAGGGGGTTTATGACTCCTTTGCCTAATTTTGGGTGCCATGGGGGTCCATAAGTACCTCCCTATTTATATTTTGTTTGGGGGATAAATTTGGGGCATGTTGTTATTTAGTCATTCAGTCTTATCCAACGCTCTGTGACCCTATGAACCGCAGAAGGCCTGGCATGTCTACTGTTATGTCTCTGGTCGTGCTTATCCATAAGATTATCTTGGCAAAGATACTGGAGTGGGTTGCCAGTTTCTTCTCCAGTGGACCAAGATTTGTCTGACCTCTCTGCTTTGACCTGTCCATCATGGTTGACCCTACATGGTATAGCTCACAGCTTCATTAAGGTACACACGCCTTCAACCACGACAAGATAGCAATCCAGAAAGAGTCATAGCAGGTATTGAGGGGAATCCCAGGTATAGATGTGCTCATAGGGTGTAGAGGGTATTGAGGGGGAATCCCAGGTATAGATGTGCTCATAGGGTGTAGCGGGTAATGAGGGGGAATACCAGGTATAGATGTGCTCATAGGGTGTAGCGGGTATTGAGTGGGGAACCCAGGGATCTCCTAGCTCATAGGAGACAGCTATACTAATCGAGTAATAGTGTCACATTTGAGCAATCAAGCTTTAAATCTGACACAATTAAGCTATTATCTCCTTCATAACATAGTATTTGAGGTATCAATGCTTCTTGGAGGCTCCAGGAGAGACTTCTGAGTAAACTTTAGAGTGATTTCGATATCATTACAGGAGCTATTTGATTGCGATTCTTAAAATAGTTATAGGACAATACTCAGGGTTTAGGATATTAGGGACATTTTGAGCACTTGCATGGCATTTCTCAGAGGTGAGATTTATAGGTGTAATGTGATAGCTTGGTAGTAAATTACTAGTGAACTTCACATGGTTCTTTTATTACTGGAGTCATCGAAAGGAGGTCCATGTCATTTTTAAAGACAATGATTTAAATCGGTTTATATTGTGTTCATTGTCTTGCAGCAATACTTTATCCTACTGATCCTGACGGATGGTGTGATCACAGACATGGCTGACACCAGAGAAGCCATCGTTCACGCCTCTCATCTTCCCATGTCAGTCATCATAGTAGGAGTTGGCAATGCTGATTTCAGTGACATGCAGATGCTGGATGGAGATGATGGAATATTGAGGTCCCCAAAGGGAGAGCCTGTACTTCGAGACATTGTTCAGTTTGTGCCGTTCAGGAACTTCAAACATGTAAGTCTGCTTGTGTGTAAACTTTATACCTCTCAGTTGTGATACTTTAACTAGTAAAATAATATATTCTTACTTTTACAGAAACTCCAGAAATAGGACGGGATACTAGATAGATACAGTAGATCAGTGTTTTGTAAAAGGGTGTGCTGCTCTACTTAGGTGTGCCGCAACGTGACACTTCAGGAATGATTGCAAATGCATGTTTGAATGAAATTATACTCCAATGCTGGGTTTAAATGTGCCCATGAATTTTATTTTAAATGCAAATAAGAGGCAATTGTTACATTTTTTATGTATGCCCTGTACTTTTGCTGGTGCTATTTGAGCAGGTATTACTGGGAAACATGGGCTTGTTGTTGTTTCTTACACAACAGTTGTTTTTGTGGGTGGATAGATGACAAACACCTCTCAACCCCACTTTCTGCTCAACTCACCTTCCTTGTTGTTTATGTATGTTAGTGCTGAAAAACCCAATTCTCAAAGGTAGTTGGTTGAAAAGGGTAACAGTGTACTCAGCTGATGCTGGGTATTCCCCCTTAACCAACATCCAAAACTTTAGAGATGTTAATTCACCATTTACACCAATTGTAGCATGTGCTCCAGCTGAAGCTCTGTTAGATGATCTTGTTTCTCCCTAGGTAGGTAGGTCATGGCATCTGATGGCACAGCAAAAGTATTTGTATACAATCATACTTCTGTATAGCAAAAAAAGGGAAAATACAGCTTTTTTTATCCTCAAGAGCTAAGAAGTGATTTATTATCAGTCCAGATGTCACTTTCCCCTGTGGATCTAACTCGTAGGTAAAAGGAAATATTTGAAGCTGCTTCTTTTCCACTTCAGATGTCCATATTTTAAGTTTATTTAAACCACTCAGATTATCATTTGAAGTCAGCAATTTTTCTTCTTTCTCTTGCATTCACATATTTAGGCTATTTAAATAGCTGAAAATATTAGCCAAATGTGCAAGCTTTGTGCACCACGCCCGATCAATTAACGGAGTAGCAAAGTCTTGGTTTTCGAGGACTGTGAGCTCATTACTCAGCTCATAAAACCTCAAGAACCTTATCCGTGAATAACCAGTGGACATCATGGTGAGATCCTACATCCTGGCACATTTGTTTGAGAAGTCTTTTGTCAAGAGCCCTTAACTGACAATATTAACAACTGAGTCTAGAGCACTTTTAAGTATGTCTGGAATAGTCTTCACCACCAGAGCATCACAATGTATGAAGCAATATATTGAGCTTACATTCACTCTAGAAACAACATTTTTTTAATCTTCCAGCAATGGTAGGAGCACTGTATATATAAACGGAAAGATAATATTTTCAGGATAGACCATTTCTTTCGATGGAGTTAGAGATAAAATTATATATATATGGACATGGAAAGTAACTCAATGTGAACAAAAAGAATTGTTCAATAAATGAATCTTCCTTAAAAAATCTGAAGTAACTCAGTAGACATTTTTAACTTATGTCATTTGACTCATCTCATTCATCTTTTCACATATATTTATCTGAAGACATGTTATCAATCCGCCAAGGGACAGTATCATTTGACAGTGGAACCACAGATATTTCTTTCTATGCACTCTTACGAAAATATCCACTTGACTATTTCTTTGCAGGTGGTAAAATGAAGTCTTTAGCTACAGTGTGAGGGTGCAGTTTCTTTACTATTATTTAACCCGCCTGGCGGTATGATTATGTCAGTATTGAGAAAGTTAAAGCGGTACATTAAAAAATACTGACATAATCATACCGCCCTTTCCCCCTTATCCTCCTCCTATCTTTCCCCCTTCCCTCCTCCTCCTCCTATCTTTCCCCCTTCCCTCCTCCTCCTCCCCCTATCCTCCTACTTACTTCTCCCCTTTCCAATCACCTCCCTTTCCCCCTTCCCCTCCTCCTTTCCCCCCTTATCCTCCTCCCTCCTTATCATCCTCCTCCTGCCTCCTTCCCCCTTTATCATCCTCCCTTTCCCCGTTATCATCCTCCCTTGCCCCCCCTTCCCCCTTATCATCCTCCCTTGCCCCCTCCTCCTCACTTTCCCCTCTCCAGTCGCTATCCCCCTCTCTCCTTACTTGTTATTGCCGAAGACATGCTGCGGGGGGGGGGGGAGAGATAAGCAGGGAGCTCATCTGATTACAATAACAAGTAAGGAGAGAGGGGGATAGTGACTGGAGAGGGGAAAGTGAGGAGGAGGTTGGGGGGAAGGAGGAGGATGATCGGGGGGGAGGAGGAGGAAGATGATCAGGGGTAAAGGAGGATGATAACGGGGGAAGGAGGAGGAGAATGGAGGAGGAGGAATGGTGTGTTGAGGGGGCCTAGTCAATTTTCGCAGCACTGGGCCCCCTGCAGTAACCCTGAGCGTGGCTCGGGGTTACCGATTTAGGAAGAGTAAGTGAACCCCGAGCCACGCTCTGGATTATTGCTTAAGCCGTTAATACTAGTCGTTTACCCATCATAAATGACAGTATAATATTACATGTGTCCCTCCCCTGTGTCTTCCCCCCATGTCTCTTTCCCCCCTCTCCCTCCCCTGTGCGGCATGTAAGGAATCTGTACAAATAGTTTCTATAGGGCGCATGCATTCCCACTGGATCATTACGCACTTTTTAGAAACTATATTAGCGATTACTTCATATTTTATATGAACTTACACATTTTTATTGTTGGTTTCCCCCTGTGGCTCATCATTCATTTTTTTATGCTTAATCAAAAACCTATCCATTTTAAGGAAAACATGTCACACTCACAAATATCTCAACAGAAACTACTAGTTCTACTGGTCCAGTACCAGGAAACCATATATATATATATATATATATATATATATATATATAGTAAATAAAAAGTACATCTGTGTTCACATTTGAATGTCTAAGGCAAGTTAAAAAAACCTGCTTCCAGATCAGAGTTCCGAGAAAACAGTTATTACACTGCATTCTGGGAAGTTGAGCCGGGACACACAAATATGGCCACAAATGCATTGCTATTCATTCCGTAGCCATATATATATACAGTGGATATAAAAAGTCTACACACCTCTGTTAAAATGTCAGGTTTCTGTGCTTTAAAAAACTGAGACAAAGATAAATCATTTCAGAACTTTTTCCACTTTTAATGTGACCTATAAACTGTATAACTCAATTGAAAAACAAACTGAAATCTTTTAGGTAGAGGGAAGAAAAAAATATAAAAAATAAAATAATATGGTTGCATAAGTATGCACACCCTTAAACTAATACTTTGTTGAAGCACCTTTTGATTTTATTACAGCACTCAGTCTTTTTGGGTATGAGTCTATCAGCATGGCACATTTTGACTTGGCAAGATTTGCCCACTCTTATTTGCAAAAACACTCAAAATCTGTCAGATTGCGAGGGCATCTCCTGTGCACAGCCCTCTTCAGATCACCCCACAGATTTTCAATCGGATTCAGGTCTGGGCTCTGGCTGGGCCATTCCAAAACTTTAATCTTCTTCTGGTGAAGCCATTCCTTTGTTGATTTGGATGTATGCTTTGGGTCTTTGTCATGCTGAAAGATGAAGTTCCTCTTCATGTTCAGCTTTCTAGCAGAAGCCTGAAGGTTTTGTGCCAATATTGACTGGTATTTGGAACTGTTCATAATTCCCTCTATTCCCCAATTCCAGCTGAAGAAAAACAGCCCCAAAGCATGATGCTGCCACCACCATGCTTCACTGTGGGTATGGTGTTCTTATGGTGATGTGCAGTGTTGTTTTTGCGCAAAACATATCTTTTGGAATTATGGCCAAAAAGTTCAACCTTGGTTTCATCAGACCATAACACCTTTTCCCACATGCTTTTGGGAGACTTCAGATGTGTTTTTGCAAAATGTAGCCTGGCTTGGATGTTTTTCTTCGTAAGAAAGGGCTTTCGTCTTGCCACTCTACCCCATAGCCCAGACATATGAAGAATACGGTAGATTGTTGTCACATGTAACACACAGCCAGTACTTGTCAGATATTCCTGCAGCTCCTTTAATGTTGTAATGTAGGCCTCTTGGTAGCCTCCCAGACCAGTTTTCTTCTCGTCTTTTCATCAATTTTGGAGGGAGCTCCAGTTCTTGGTAATGTCACTGTTGTGCCATATTTTCTCCACTTGATGATGACTGATGACTTCACTGTGTTCCATGGTATATCTAATGCCTTGGAAACTATTTTGTACCCTTCTCCTGACTGATACCTTTTAACAATGAGATCCCTCTGATGCTTTGGAAGCTCTCTGTGGACCATGGCTTTTGCTGTGGGATGTGACTAAGAAAATTTCAGGAAAGACCAACTAGAGCAGCTGAACTTTATTTGGGGTTAATCAGAGGCACTTTAAATGAATGGCAGGTGTATGCTGACTCCTATTTAACACAATTTGGAATGTGATTGCTTAATTCTGAACACAGCTACATCCCCAGTTATAAGAGGGTGTGCAGACTTATGCAACCACATTATTTTTCTTCTTTTTTTTTTCTTACCTCCACCTAAAAGATTTCAGTTTGTTTTTCAATTGAGTTGTACAGTTTATAGGTCACATTAAATGTGGAAAAAGTTCTGAAATGATTTATCTTTGTCTAATTTTTTTACAGCACAGAAACTTGACATTTTAACAAGGGTGTGTAGACTTTTTTATAATTAGGCTGAGAACAGTTGCTCAAGAGTCTGTTAATTAAATTAATAGTAAACAGGTGGATGGAGTTTGTAGTAAAACAGGGTGCCCATTTATGACGTTATTCTAAGTAAGTTTGTAAAAATATTTTTTAAAGTTTAAAAACTTGGAGCCACATTCAATTGCAAGCCCGCAACTCGATAGCAGTGCAGTATTGATTTTTTATCCCCTTGCAAGTCCTCTCTAGTACTTGTAGGATTTTCTCCTTCTTTTGCCATTTACGGGTGTGAAAACATTTGCGGGCTGGGGGAATTAAGCAATTGAATAGCGATTTGCGATTTTAGCCATCGTAACTCTTGCGAAAGATCAAAGGCTTCGGGAGGCTGTAATTTATGAGTTTAACATCGCCATTGTTTCAAGGCCGTAACACGTAATCTGTTTGGAGCCCACAAAAAAACGCCAACTGAATGGCAAATGAACTTGCGACCTCACTTAGGGACTACTGGATCGCCCAAAACCTCAACTGAATGGGGGTTATTAAGTTTAACTAAAAAAATCATAGATTATGTTCTTTATTAGACAAAAAATACTGATGCTTCTGCAGGACCCTGGAGATCCATTATACAATGGTATTTACATTTCAGAAGAGTTATAGTTGCATCCTTTGATGCAACGTCCTGCTTCTGGGTCAATGACAGGGAATGGTGTCTATTTCCATCATATCCAATTATGATTACAAAGGTTATCGGTTCCCTCCATCCCCATTCCTCTCTCCACTGACATAAATAACAAAACATCCTCTGCTCTCTCAGGAAATAATATAAGAAATCTGGTTATTGTACTTATAAACAGAGTCTTCAAAAAGGAACATTTTCCCAAAAATGTTTTTATGTTCATGACTTACACATCTGCTAATATTGTTAGTTTAGTACATACTTGACAAACAAGTGTCTTTTTTCTTGAACTGCATTGTCCCTTTCATATACCAATTTAGCAAAAATAAAACTCAATTCCTATAAACATTAAAATTGGTTTAATAGCCATAATCATGTATTTTTCATTGAGGTTTTCATGTTTTCTCATTCTGTCACAGTACAGATATAGAATATTTCTACCTGGCTGAACAGTTTAATATTAAGCACTTTTGCTTCAATTATTCCTTCACCATATGAGCAGATTTAGCAAAGGATGACCTGGAATGGCCCCTTGTTCCCAGACCTCATCCGTCTGGTTGGCTGGGTTATGTAAGATCCGTTTGCTGGGATTCCATCAAAATGATCAAAAACAGATATGTGTAAGCAATTGCAAGAGATTGGTTCAAAGTTAAAAATAACTCTAGATGTCAGGTTAGGCTTTTGGGATCATCATGCGGATTGTGAAAAAGAGAGTAACATTCAAAGTGTTCTTTAGTCTTATCTGGTGCTCTGTGAAATATGCTTAACGCAAAATGGGAGGATAAATGTATATGAAATATAAGTGTCGGACAGACTAGTAAGGAACTACCTTACCTTTCTGGTTCTTAGGATTTGTCAAGCTCTGTTCTAGGATAATACACATTTTATATGTGAAGATTTGCATTGTGAGAAATTAATTGACCAGGGAACAGACTCAGAAGAGGAACAACCTCCGTGTTCTGCACAAGTTGGATTGAGACAGTAGGACCCCTTTATTGTATTAAGGTATTGGGTTTTAAACCCTATTGGTGAGTAACCATAAGCATGGATTCCTTGATTTGTGGAGTTGGGAGATCTCAATGTTTTGTGCTACAGCCTGTATTCGTTTGCGTATTTGGTTTCTTAGCTAGTCCTGCTTACTATATCATTATTCTACTTTTATTACTATTGAAATAATACTATTCTTGCTTACTAAATACATGTTAATAGAAACAGAAATGATCTGTTGCAAAGAGTTAGAAAAAGTACTGGCCCATTGGTTCAAGGTGCAGTAGACCAAAGACCTGAGGTTCTCAAACTGTTGTCCATGGGCCACCAGTGCTCAGTTCACTTCCTTCAGGAATGAGAAATGGAGATAAAAAGGGAATGCGGTAGGAAAGAAATGAAGGAAGAAATGAAAGAGTTGAAGAAGAAAGAGTGAGAAGATAGAGGTTAGGCGTAAATGAGGGTAAAAAATGAGGAAATAAATTAGTTTGGGGGAGAAGAAAGATGGTTGGGAGAAGATGGGTAAACAGAGGGGTGAAAGAGGGGTGAGAGGAGTAAAGGAATTATTGGTATTTTATAAACCAATTAATAAAAATGTATAAATAAATAAGTAATACAGAAATGCCTAAATATACAACTCTATTTTTTTCTGTGTACACTCTATTCTCTATTATAGCACAATGCATTCCAATTGAAAGACAGTTAAATCATTAAGTGGTCCACACCTTTGGAAACTTTCCAGATCTCCATGGGACTCTAAGACCTTTTCAAGTTGCTCTTGAGAAAAAAATGCATGGTGACCAGTGACATTTTCAAACTAAGATACTGATCACCACATAATATTCAATATAGAAATAAACCGAGAATAAAGTTGTAGTTGCATTTACTGACACAATGAAGAGTGAAAATTAGATCTAGAAAACAGTTGTTTTATTTATTATGGTACCTATATACTAACAAATATGTAACTTTGGTCTCAGTTATGAAGTTGAATTTTAATTGTTTTCTTTAAAATACATAGTTTATTCATATAATTCTTAGAATACAGAAAATACGATGAGTTTAAAGCCATTAGCACATCTGTGCTAGGTAGATGTATTCACAAATCCAAATCTGGGGGTATGCCTTGGATACCAGAGTTTGGAACAACAGGGCTCGGCGATACTTAGTTCTTCTATACAGCCCTGGCTATAAATAAATAATAAATACATTAACATTTGTAATATGCTGAAAAAGTAGTCATTTACTTTTTTCTCAAGCCACTATATAAAGTTTTTTTCATGAAATAATATCAAGTATGTTGTTTGTAAATACAAAATATACTCAGCAGAGCAGTTATACCTAAATTAATGATTTTATGTACTCAGCTCTTTAATTAGTTTCTCCTTAGAATGTTTAACAATAGATGAGAAACGATTCATCAAAGAACCCGAGAACAATGCATGTTTGTATCATTAAAAATAGAATTACAACCTCAACCACTTACAGCTTCCTAGTCTCCGCTGTTTTATATTAAGCAGAATTTAGTTTTGTAATTTTAAACTCAATTAAATATTAAAATAGTACAAGAAAATACAACCGCTTCATATATTGCCTGTGTTTATGTTATCACTAACTTGATATGGGCCAGTTTTACTAAGCTTGTGTGTGAGGGCCTCATTTGATTGCTGCAGATCTAAGCAGCCGGGACAGTATTCTCAAAAACGGTGTCATTATAATGAGGCCCTTGATGATCTAACTAGTCTACCACCTAGTTAACACTTAAAGATAGTATTTATTTTATAGGTTATAGATTTAACATTTACACTTGAAGAACTACACTTGAAAACAGGCAATGTGTTTTAGATTGTAAAAACAATACAGCCTCTGATTTACATACTATACCATTATGTTACAGTTTAATCTACTGTTTTGTTTTCTGCTGATCAACTTCCTGAGCTGGTATGAGACTTTGAATGGAGATGATATTGGAAATTTGACAGCAACGACTGCCAGTTATCTCAGCTGGACTACTGGAAAGATTGTTTCTTTACAAGGACATTCCCTCCTGAGTAAACACAGAAAAGAAAAATAAAACACTGCCCCGCTCCTCTGGAATGCACTACCACACAATATCTATATTATGACCACTTTCACAGTTCAGTCTAAAAAAAATCACTTTTTTAAAGATACCTTCCAACAGCTTCCTTAGCAAATGTACTTACAGACACTTAGTAGCCTCCCCTTCTTTTTGCTGTTACCTTTATCCCATAATGTGTCGGTATGCATCTTTCCCTCTTCGGGGAAGGGACTAAGTAACCCATTGGTTTTCTTTATGTTAAAGGTATATATAAGTTTCCTGGGTTTCAAATGTTTGGTAAGAAACAGGCAGGGATTATCAAAAAAAGATGTGTTATATAGAAAAGTTCAGGTATCTTGAAAAGTAAAATCCAGTTTTGCACACCCACAGAAAGCTTACATAACCCAAGTACACAGAGGAAAGCAGACAGATATGGAGTTTGAGCTTTGAAAGGAAGTACTTGCTCCAGGATGGAATCACATGGTGGGGTGGAGTCTGAGCTCACAGAGCACAAGGAAATAGACAGAGATAGACTACATATCCCAGGCTGCTTTGCAAACACAGAAACCCCAGAGTTTAATACAAATGTATCAGCTAACATCTGCTTTCTCCTGAATGGCCAAAACAAATTATGAATTTTAAGCAATCATAGCAGGGATTTTTTGTAAATGTTTATTTTGATATTTTTTCATGCAAAAAAATGTTTCATTTTCATTCATTTATTCCTACTCCAGGAAACTTAGATATGCCTTTAAATGCACTTATATTTGCTGTGCACATTGTTGGTGCCAATGGATGACACTGGTGCAAAATAATTTGGAAGCCCATTTGCAAGTTTTCTATACATCCCATATTTGCCAATAAAAAAGTAAAAAAAATATGCAGATGGTCAGATTACACCTAGGGTGTTTAGATCACCTTTCTAAAAAAATAGTTTTTATGCTCCATGCTTTAATAAACTACTCCAGACCATTGCCAATACTGAATGGTGGTATACAAATACATATACAATACACTACACTATAACCTAGAATTCATTATTTTATCGTTCTCAGAGCTTTTGGATAGTGATACTGCAAGGACAGGCATGTCATATAATACTGTAGTTTGTCACACTCTCTCAATATAAGGACAGAGTTCAGAATTTATGTTCAGATTACTGTTAAATCATACACAATACGTCAAACCCAGCAGTGTGTGCTACACAGGATATTCACATTAATGACACATTAACGGCATTGTAAGTGTGTCATAGGGTTTCATCTGTAACATAAATTAAGTGGCAATATAATGTTAGCTGCAAATATTCCTTTCTCCTAAGCATATTAAAGTCTTAAAGCCAACACATCTCTTGGGTTTCTGAGACAAACAATGGGAAATCAATGCTGTACGTTATCCATAATCCAATGTCTGTCTCTTTATGCTCAGACAATATCTCCCTAGGCAATGCTCAGCCTACATGATGAAGGGATTGCTAGCAGGGAAAATGCTTGTCACATCGTATTGAGTAAGCCTAACATAGAGATATTACCACCAGCTATCTCCTATTTGGCTCCCTCCTGGCAATCTAAAAGGAAATTGACACGCTATGAACAGGCATCTTATCTTAAATTGCTGCCTGCCTGAAGATCTTACATTCAATGTAAGGCAACTTGTAACATTTTTTAAATGTAAAAATTAAAGGAACACTTTAGGCAATTTTGTTTGTTTTGTATAAATGTTTTAACTAGGTGGTTTAATTAATTTGATGTCAAATGTAATTATCATATAATGCTTACACTTCATTTACTTCTAAGAAGCACCAGAGCAATCATTTCTCAACATCAGGAACCCTACCATCTTCCAGTTTTCTCTCATGTAGGGTGCCAGTGAGAGAGAAGTGGAAGACAGGGAGGTTCTGGAAGGTGATAATTATATTGTGGAGGATAAAATGAAATGTCACCATGTTAAAACATTTATATAAGCAGGGGAACTTATATAAATGCTGGATAAAGTGTAGACATCCAGGCACACAAACACATTTGGTGAGATTGCGAGGAGGTAAAAAAAATCTCTGGTTTAATTATTTTGATTATATTTCCACACAAATTAAAAAAACAATAATTCCATCTCCAGAATTAGCACTATTTCATATTATGCCAGATAACTTTAGCTTTCCAAAAAAAGCATTTATAGTCCAATTATTGGCAATGACTAAGCAGCACCTAGCGAAAAAATGGAAACAACAAGAAGTACCACTTTTAGGTGATATTTTGTCAACACTAGAATGTAATAGACTGTTTGAGCAGAAATTATATCTTTTGGGTTTGCAATCTCATAGAATTAATAAATGGGCTATGTGGGATAATTGTAAAGATGAAACGATATATTAATGTCTGATATAACGATCTATGGCAATAGTATCTCTTGTTTTTCTTGTTCTCCCTTACGAATGTTCTTACTATCCATCTACGTACATTTTGTGATGTCAATAAGTTTACATGTATTGTGATTTTAAATGTGATGAATGTATTTTATGTAATTTTTATCGTTGTTTTATGTTAAGTTTAAATGTTTTGTATAATAAAGCTGTGTAAATAAATTAGCATTTTTTTATATAAGCAAAAAAATACCTACATAGTTAATTTAATTAGTATTTACTGAGGTAATAGAGCAGTGTTCACATGTTTGTAGAATGTGTAAATAACTAACAGTAGTAGCTATGTAAAACAAGCGCATAAAACATTTATAAACAAAATCCTACATTTAGTTGAGCTTTGCTGTGTCATTGGGTATTCCATCTTGGACTGCTAGTCTGCTATAGCCTGAGGGGTGGGTTATTCTACTGTGGCTTACTTGTCTATTTAGTTCTATTGTAAAGTGGCTATTTACAGTGACAGTCTTTTAAAATAACCAAACATAAATGTTCTATGAATCCACAATTCCTCTCAGGTTTGCCATTGAAACAAAATTGAATGTATTAGTAAAAAAATGTCTGTAAAACATTTTGCACATTGTCAAGTCAAGTTCTTCATAATCGCTTACTATAAATATCATACTTCACTGGTCTCTTAATTACAGGGTGGGAAAAGACTGACTGATTTGAGTACCTGGGTATTAGATTAGCTTCAATCATATGAGATGTGTAATTCTTATTCAGCTCTGAAATCTTTTCTATGATTTTAAGTTTAAGAATAATGAATGGTGTTTGATTGGATCAACAGAAATAAGCTGTACTGTTAGCACTTTGGCAGCAGCATCAACTTAAAGAAACATAGTAAACTGAATTGACGTTTACCTGTCTGTATGTTATCTCTTTTTATGGGTGATTATTGTTTTCAGCCACATGCTGTTGAGGAATGAACATCTACCAAACTCATGGAATTAACTAAGCTGACAAGGCAACAATAAAACTATATTAACTTTAATATGTATATATATATATTTTCAGGAGTTAGTTAAAGGGAATCTGAGAGTTACTGAGTATTTTCTTAGAGAGAAGGATTGATTCTTGTAAAGGTTTTTTTCTAAAAAATTATTCAGTGTGCTCTGAAAAAAAAATGGTTGGAGCTCATCACAGCCCAATGCAGACCATTTTATTAGAAACACTTATGGAATAAACTCTGTGTGCTCTCTAAACTATAATAGATAGCATTAATGTAATTAATGCTAAAAATATTTGCATTGCATAAACATTATCATATGGTGACACTCACAAATAAAAGCACTCTCAGATATTAGATGAAAACATCCAAATGTCTTTAATATAAATGCAATCCAAAAAAATTGGGGGGAATTTACTAATGAATGGCAGGTGCTATAGCCTGAGTTGACCCACGATCCAGCTTCTCAGTCTCTTTTTCCCTGTTGTAGCTAGCTCATCACAGATATCGCGAGTTTTAGTGAGTGGGGTGAAAACCCAAGTTCTCAGAATGTACAGAACTTTAACCCTGCCTTTTACTACCCCACATTAGCAGTATATTTTATGTATAAATAAAATTATAGTACAAATATTCATCCATTAACATACAACATACACTGCTAGAAAAATCATATTTTATATTTATATTTAGCAGGGTATGTTGTATATTTATCAGTAAATTTGAGCAAACTCAGGCCTCTGAGGGTCCGTATTGACTCACATGGTACCTATGAACAATTTGAAGGACCTCCATGGCACCTAAGAACTACCTAAGGATCCCCATGATAATCTAATTTATAACAAAGGCGGTCTCCCACCTATACTAAGGGTTGCCTATGGATACCCGGGTACACTATCCTATAACCATGGGAGTCCTTATAGATCCCCATGGTATCTAAGCGTAACCCTTACCATGCAGGTCTTCTTGTTATTTAAATCACGATGTGTAAAGTGGTGGGTAGGCAGTGGATACATAATCCTACAATATAACAATACCAGTGATTTAGTAACTCTCACAGTGGCGGAGCTAGTCAATGGAGGGCCCCAGTGCAAAAACACATTTTGGGCCCCCTCTGGTGTCGATAGATAGCTATCTATCTATCTCCCGAAGTGTATGTGTATATAAACTTGGGGAGCTTCCAGCAGCTCCTGATCCCCTACCCCCACCTGATGCCCCTTTGGGGACCCTCCAGCAGCTTTTGATCTCCCCCCTGCCCCTTCTTATCCCTTCCCTCTGCCCCTCTTGATCCTCCCTTCTTCCCATCTTTATTCCCCCCTGCCCCTCTTGATCCCTTCCCCCTCTCTGCCCATCCTGATCCCCCCTTGGCCATTCTTGATGTCCCCACCCCTCCGGATACCCCTCTTAGCACTTCGTACCTCACCAGCACTCTTCCTGCACTGCAGACTTCCCTTGCAGTGCGTCTGCTCTCTAGTGTGTGGCGTAATTGGGATACGCAGGCAGGTGAGGATGCAGAGCTGGATAGTGAAGATAGGAAGACCAAGAGGTGCCAAGGGGTATCAAGATGTGGGGGGATCAAAAGAGCCAGGGGAAGGATCAAAGGGGCTGAAGGAGTGATCTCAAGGGGGCTCTGGGGGGGGGGGGGCTTCCAGGAGCAGGGCCCCGGTGCCTTGCACCGGGTGCACCGGCTGTAGCTCCTCCACTGAACTCTGGTGTCGTGACCTGATGAGATTTTCCCTTAAATTGAAGCCTGTTACAATGCACTAAGGGATAGATGACATCAGGATTGTTGTAAGACTCCACATAGTTAAGATTTATTCAGCTTGTTATTACCTAATGTTTATAACACATGGTTGTGCTTATTAAAAACAAAACATTTATTTGAAAGCAAATATTATAGTACTATTTGTGAAGTATTTGGTATTTAATGGAAGATGCCCTTTAAAACCTTACAATTTGGGTAATATGACCAATGTTGCAAATTCACACTGTTTACCATAGTACATTTTATGGTCAACAGTTGAAAATTTTAAAATGTGGTGGCTTTAAAGTCTTTTTAAAAAATATCTTTGGAAACAACGCTGTAACAATGTGTGCAGAAATAAAAATGTACACAGAAATAAAATATATAGTGCACAAATGGATTAGTAAAATAATATGTTGTGGATGATGTTTGTGGTATTTTTGATATGAGGTCTGTAAATTAAATATAATTACATTGGACATGCCATTCCTCCGTAAAACAAAGCATGCCTGATCCAATTATAGTTGCATTGATAATGCTTAAACTGACACTTTAGTTCTAATCTTCATTTTAGGGTAACATAAAACTGTATCTTTATCTGGCTCTCAGGCACATACTACAAATAACCATGTGGTTTGAAATATTTAATTCCATACATTACAAAAATGATCTCTATTTAAAAGGACTTTGTCACATCAACATCAAGTTGTTAAGTTATTCTTAAAGAGATGGGAAATTGGCTATATATTGTACTAGCCTTTTGATTATAAAGTAAATAATTTCTGAGAGGTTCAGCATTATTTGTGCTTTATTAGTGTGCAAATGGGCAGCTCCCAAATATAATTAGCTACTGTGATGTACTAAATAGTACCACAGGCTGCTTGGGTGACAAATGATGTCCCAGTTAAATATTGTTTAGTTAGATTCCCTCCCCCACAATAGTGAATGGAGGACCCCACTACAAAATAATACGCAGCCATGTCTCACTACCCCCCCCCCCCTCTCTCTCTCTCTATATATATATATATATATATATATAGTAAATAAAAAGTACATCTGTGTTCACACTTGAATGTCTAAAGCAAGTTAAAAAAAACCTGCTTCCAGCTCAGAGTTCCGAGAAAAACAGTTATTACACTGCATTCTGGGAAGTTGAGCTGGGACATGCAAGTAAACTACAAATGCCTCGCTCTTCAATCCGTAGCCACCATCAAACATGGCTTCCTTTAAGCTTATGCATGCTGTATTACACAGCTTTAATGCAAAGCCAAGGTTCGAATAAACACAGGCTGAGTATCCAATCCATGTACAGCTGTTTCAAGCTTACTGGCTATCATCAGCATGGAGTGGGATCTCAGCCTGTGTTGTGGACCAAAAATATGCTAATAACGTGACATTGCATGTGTGTCAAGTCATTAGCATATGCCGGTTGGGACACAGCCAGTAGCCGGTGCTGCAGGGGAGAGCAGCAGGAGCTGATCACATAATAGTAAGGAGAGAGGGGATAGGGAGGTAATTGTAGAGGGGAAGGAGGGAGGATAAGGAGGGAGGAGACACAGTGGGCCTCGTGATGAGCGCCTATGGTTCCCATTGCAGCTCAGGTAGTGGAGGTTATGTGAGCCCCGGGGGCTTCGCGATGAGCGCCAAAGGTGTATATCGCAAGCCCTGCAATGAGCACCTTCATTGCTCATTGCCATCCCGGTCACCAACCCTGACAACTATATATATACTAGCGTATTGCCCGTCAAAAAATGACGGCAATCAGATGTGTATGTTTTAAAAGTTGTTTAGTTATTAATATACATATGGAATTGTAAGGTAGCTAATGTTGTTTTCTGTGTACTACTGAAATATAGAATTCAAATTAATAAATGAATTTACATATTTTTATGCATTGTGTTGAAGAGCTGGCAATCTGAGTTGATGTTGCTGCAGCATTAGTGGTGTGGAGGTGCTGTGTAAGCGTGCTGAATGTGTGCAGTGTAATGGTGTGCGTGCGCGAGACCAAACCGTTAGCGTAGTTGTGTAGTTCCGCATTATCCTAAAATGGCGGATAATGTGTTTTATGCGTCTGAGCAAGATTATCGGTAAGTGTTTTGCGTGGTTATAGTGCTGTAGCCTGGTTTTCGTTTTGTTCGTCCGTCATTTTTTCTGCTTCGCTCATTGCCAAAGTACTACGGTTTAACGGCTTGCCTCGGCGCGATGCTCGCCAGGCGATGATCGCCTGCGGCGCTCATCGCTAAGCCCGCTAAAGTACTACGGTTTAACATTAAATTTGTTTGCCACACAACATGACACTACATTTGTCCCTTTTTTTTTTCTTCAAATAAATACAATTTTTTTAAAATAAAATTAATATTTTTGTAATTTGCAACTTATATTTCATCAAATGCGTTGGTTTAGGCGGGAAATCCGATGTTGCGCGAGACAAAGTCGTTAAATCTGTGTTACTGCGTAAATCTGTAATTTCTGATCGTAAAATGTACTCGCTACTGTCTTTTTACTCATTGCGCGGTTAATCCGCATCCTTTAGCTCGTATTTTTTCTAACACCTACGTCTATGGCTGTGTTTTACGCAGTTCGTAGTAGTATAGCCTCGTTTTCATTTTTTTCGGCAGCCATTTTTTTCTCGCTTAGCCGATTTTCGATCTTTGTAACTCGGCAAAATCGCTGTAAATTGGAGTTCCAACTCACTCCCAGACGTCCTGCCTGCTTCCCCATGCTGTAAGTGACCTTTATTTTATTTTTTTGTGTGTATTTAGTGTTTTTTTTAGTGTTTTGTTTCCGCCGCTTATGTCGTAATTTTTTTCCGCTCGTATTTTTTTTGTAAGTGCTACGAAGTTACAGCTCGCCTCGCTATGCGAGGCTCGCCTGCAATGAGCGCCTGCGGCGCTCATTGCCAAAGTGCTACGAAGTAACGGCTCGCCTCGCAGAATTCTGCTGACAGCCAAAGGTACAAGACGTGAGGGGGATAGGGATAGGGATGTGACTAGTATAGGTATAGGGAGGGGGAGAGGGAGGTGAGATGGATAGGGAGGGGGAGAGGAAGGTGAGGAGAATAGGGATAGGGAGAAAGAGGAATTATATATATATATATATATATATATATATATATATATATATATATATATTTGTTTATATTTTTATATATATAATGTGTACATACTGTATCCCTCCCAGATTTTTTTCGGTTCCTACGCCCTTGTGTATATGTATGTATATTTATACTGCACCCATGGAGGTCAATAAAAAAAAAGAAAGAAATAAAAACTTAAACTAATTTTCTACTCTTCTAATTGGCCTCAATAAATTAAGAATTCCCTTTTACCCCATGCTTCTACCAGTAGCCGGGGGTGCCTATGCTGTATGTTGTGTCTTGCACATGCTGCACTTGCAGTAAATTTGAACATTGCTCCCACTACAAATTAGCATAAGTAGTCACACATTAGTATAAAAGACTCACACAAACAATGCTGAATATCTCTGGAATTATTTCATGTATACAATGTGTAGGCAGTTTTAATGTCCTTTGAGATTAAACTCATTTACTATGGGAATCGTTTCTTGACATTTTAACGTTAGAATGTGAATTTTCCTAGATTTCAGGACATTCTGCTCTTAGATGCAGTGCTTAGCAACATTGTAGCTTCATGGAATTAACATATACTATAAACTTTAACACCGTAACACATTTTTAGAATGTAGCAATCAGGAACGACTTAATATTCTGCAAGTGCTACCACCTGCTGCTTATGAGATGTTAAGAGTATCATCACTAATATTATTCAGCACTTTTGCATCCAAATGCAATTTATTTTTATTTACAATCTGATACATCTAATTGGCACATGGTGCTATACAGTTGTTCTGGATCAGTGTTTTAATAATGCACTTTCAAAATGAAAGACTCCACATTGTGCTGCTCCTTTATACCATACACGCACATTTGTATATGAAATCAACTAAAATGGTTAATCATTAAGCAGGATTTATGAAACTGTCTAGTTTCCTAGCTGTTATCGGACACAAATACCACTAATTTCAATGACATTTGAATTTACTTTCTTAAAAGGCCACTGTATTTTAGAAAAAATTCACATGTTTGTGAAGTAGGTAGCAAACTAACAAATTGAGCTGATGTTTAAGCCATGCACAAAAAAACTTTAATTTGAACTGAAATGTTTGAAGATTATGTTTGCATAACTGTTACATGTGTTAATTCTGGAATAACAAGACTTGTTTTCATTCCCTAACAAATCCAGCTGCCCAAAAGAAACTACATTTACATAACCAGATTTGAAGGATAACACTGCACTGTTTTTTCAAACAGAAACTGGTAATTATCAAACAAGCATCAGGGATAGGTTAGCCTTAGGGATCAATGCAGTAATTAACATTTACCCTAAAGATGCTGAGGGCAACCAGGTGAGAGCTGTCATTCTTGGAGCCATACTGACATCTACAGGCTGTTTGTAGATGGAATGTACCCCTAGCTGCAAAGATTAACTGTACACAAATATACAATGTGATTGGCTAGGACAATCTTCAAGATGTGGCTATGATGGTTTTAACTAGGTTTTGTGGAAAGCAGTCAGTAGATAGGCAGTTTGATATCTGAGTGTGGAAAGGGATGGTCGGGTAAGGTTAGACGGAACAAGTAAGTGTGATAGGGAGGTATACACTGAAAATGTATTAATGTAGAAGAGCCTTGGTGTCTGTAGTCTCAATCAGTGATGTTGCAAAATCTATGCTCCACCTGGTAACCAGCTACTATAACCTTTTATTGGAGATTTGAGCGAGCTGACTTTGGAGAGTAGCTCTATGAATAAAAATCTAAAATATATTTATATAAAATTAAAAACTCAAAGATGTACACATATCTGGAGCAAAAATGACTTACGTTCTAGATAGTTATGAAAATTGGCTAACGCATTTCGCACCCCTATTTAAAAAGATGCACACACAACTTGAGCAAAAATGACTTACGTTCTAGATAGTTATGAAAAGTGGCTAACACATTTCTCACCCCTATTTAAAAAGATGCACACACAACTTGAGCAAAAATGACTTACATTGTAGATAGTTATGAAAAGTGGCTAACGCATTTCGCACCCCCTATTTAAAAAGATGCACACACAACTTGAGCAAAAATGACTTACATTCTAGATAGTTATGAAAAGTGGCTAACGCATTTCGCACCCCTGTTTAAAGCTTGGTGGGTTTTATAAAATTAATAGTGGCTTTGGATTTGTACATATTGGTGTGAGTGCCTTGAATTTTAGCTTTCACATTGTTAACAATAATTGTTTTTTCTTTGTTTGTTTCTTCTTACAGGCATCGCCAGCTGCTCTTGCAAAAAGTGTTCTTGCTGAAGTTCCAAATCAAGTTGTGGACTATTATAATGGCAAAGGGATAAAACCAAAATGTATGTCGGAATACGAGTCTTCCAGGACACTAGGACCCTGAGCTTCCCTGCACAATTTTACAGAGTCCCAAAACAATAATAATCATAAAGCATATATATACATAGCACGTTTTGGTGATTTTTAACTTAATGATATATATTTTTTTCTTGCATGTATAGCTGGAGGCTTGGATCAGTCTAGCAGTTGTATTGTTGAGGACTTTTTATGAAAAAAATACAAAAACAAAAATTTACAGCATGTCGCCTTGAAAATGAGGTTAACTGTATGTTTTTTATACAGATTTGTTGAAATTTTGCTAAATTTCTTATCATATTTACACTGTAAAGCCTTTTGAAACATTTAATGAACGGTCATAGCCAACTATGTGGTTGTCTCTGCTGGGAAACAAAAAAAACAATCAATTTTTTTTTTCAAAATGGCCAATGCATGGACTGTATTTTGCATGTCAGACATGAAATCAAAATTTTATAGTTGCTCTAGTTCTTTGTCTACCTATTGCCATAAGTGGCTTACTTCAACTTTTGTAGCCCTGGTTCTAGTAATATAATATTGAGGTCTAGATATTTTGAAAGAAAACACAAAAGGTCTATATATACTTTACCCAAAATTATATAAAAATAAGGATATTTGAATTACCACTGTAGTGGTCATCATATAGAGATTTGTAATAAAATTATTTATACAAACATACACCTGAACTTTAGTTTTGCAAGCTGCATCTCTCCACCCTCGATAGGTTATTCAGGGAGTGGGAGCTGATCTGCCCAGGAGGCTGTGCTAAACTTTGTACAGACTGGTTAGTTAGTATAATGTAGCCTCTGCCGGGAAGGATTAAGATAAAAAAAACTCCTATCAAGACAGCCTCCTAGGCAGATCCTCTATCACCACTTGCACCTGTAATGTTTCAAATACTGATTTTATTACTAATCAGTTATTTAATAAAGAAATGAACCCCTGCAGTATGACCACTACAATTTGCCTTACAAAGCACAATAAATGATGATGTCCCTTTCTTATGGGATTCACAATATTCCTTTGCATCTGGAAACCAGATGGATTTATATCTTCTACGTTCCCTAGGCACCCATCAACAACATAACTTTAAATATAAAGAGGCTATATGCATTGAACAGCCATTTTTGCTTTATGATGAATGTGAGATGTTGATGAATGAATTTCAAAGCTTTGTCGCATGACTAGTCAGGCTGGCTCTGTGCTTGAAGCTACCTAGGCAGCTGACTACTTTGCCTGTTGAATAATATGACACAAAGCTTTCCACAGAAATGTTTGTGGAACTGCGTTTTTGCCTCAAAAATTGGGAATGAAGTAGTATTTCTATGCATTTAAAAAAGCACAATAAGTAGTCCGAAATGATGTGCCATTACTCCTATCTATAATAAATACACATTGTGGATATTGTTCAATAATGCCAAGACTGAAATATGCTTCTATTAATACGTACAATGTTTTGCCTGAAAATAGCACTTAAATGCACAAAAATCTTATACTTGGTTGATGCACCTCCAACTATATTTATATATTTTAGTGCTTTTCAACTAATATTTTTGCACCGGATAGCACAACAAATATATATATTGAGGTCCAGGTGGAATACAATAAAAAGTTAATACAGATGCAGGTCCAGATGTGTAAAATTTTACCTTACATAAGAACATCTAGTATCATTAATCTAATGTTATCAGAAGGGTAAAAAAACAGCATATTACATACAAAATAAAATCTAAATAAAATAAATCAAAATCAGAGAATAATATACAAAAAATTTTTTTCTCGTATCAGATAGATTTATAGTTTCATAGATCTGATGATAGCAATTTTTTTTAGATTGCTTTATACTAATCTGAGAAGAGACCTTTCCATTTTCCATGCTGTCCTTTGTATCACATTGCAGACATCAAAATGAAGAATGTGGTAATGCCACTTGTGTCTCTTCTGACCTAGGCTTTCCCTACTTCAGTTATTTTATTTTTTATTCTAGGGGGCAGAATTTTAACATGTGACGCAAATGGATATATTTATAAAACAGGGACAAGTGGGAATAATTGGGGATAAACTAGGATAAACAGAGTTAAGTTCAAATATCTCCACTTTCAACTTTTTCTATGGAACCTATTTATGAAGTTGGGATAATACCTAACTCTGTTTTCTAAATAGGCCCTGTATGAAATGCCAAAATTTAAATCCAGTTTTGTAACCCACTTATCCCCACTTTGATAAAATGTTCCCTATGTTTCATAGTCAAACCAATCGTTCATATACAAGTCTGCTTCACCTATCTTTCACATGAATAATAACAGTATTGCATTAAAAAGGCAAACCTTTTTTTATTGGACAAACATTTTATTTAGATTGACGCGTTTTGGTTCTTGAGATGTGGTTCTTTTTTTTCAAGCCAAATGCAATACTGATTATATGGATATAAAAAAACAGAAAATAATGGTGAGTATAAACAGAATATACAAGACTATTTTTCAGTGGTATAACTGGACATTCATGGCTATGCCACCCATTTTTCCGAATGAGGCTCTGCCGATTCCATACAGTGATGAATAGTTCATCTCCCCATTTTCCTTGCAACCCCAATTCCAAAGCATGTAGAAAACTGCTAATGCATTTTAATACTGGACTTGTTATTACTGATTGCACTGCCAAAACCAATACAGATATACAGGTAGGAAATTATATTTTACTGGGTCAGATGTTCCAGCTTAATGTCATGCTGGAATATTAATGATGTCAATAAAAATACTCCTAGCAGCAACGAACAGCAACAGACAATTCTTAATTTGTTTTTAATTCATTATAATTGTTTTTGCTTGACAGTAGTAGCCCATATTGTCTAAGCAGTATTATTTCTCATTTATATATATTCACACAAACCAGGATGTATTTTTTGCCCCTAAAAGTTATGTCATGAAAAATACAGTTTAAATATGGGACTTGATCTAGTAATAATTAAATAATATGATAGCTTTATGCTTATTACACTTAGATATCCCATATATCCCACCCCCATGATTCCATCTCTAGGGGGAGAAGGTCAATTTACAGTTGCCAATAATGGTAATACATTCTCAAAATGGACCCGCTGTGTACACTTAATGTAAGACATGAGCTTTGTTTAAGAAGATCAAGCAGATATTCTGTATTCTACTAGGGCCTTATTCTCTAAACAGAGGTAAATTGTATTATATCCCAAATAACTGCAATTTTCCCAAATGAAAATATTGCAACCACAAGCATCATTATGCATCTGAAGACACTATAACAATATCCTGCCTATTCTTGTTAATTTACATAATCTTATAAACCCTTTTTATAAAAACAAAATGTACTCTACCCTTTTGTATCTAATGAAGCTGTTCTAACAACCTTCTTTGTTAGTTCTGACTGCCCTTGCTGTGAAAAATCCCTTTTAAATGTTTAAAGCTGCTTCACATGACACATGAGAAAGGCCGTCCAGTTGGTGAAGTGCCCTTAGCCAGTTGCTAATTTGTATATTGATTATCTTCAACCCAGACTATTCACTACAATAATATGCCACTGGCAAAATAGGGAATAATGTGGTCTGGATTTGTAACAGAAATACAAATTAAAGGGATTTTCAGGCATTCTTCTTTGTTTTACATGCATGTTTTAGGTAAGTAACAATTCATTTTATCATCATCAATGTACTTATCATAAAATATACACTTCACTTCTCCCCTTTTTGAATATTCCCCTCTTCTTGTTCTAAATCACATAGAGTGCCATGTTTCACAGCTGTTACCTAAATCCTTAAATCCACACCCACGGGGGGGGAGGGACATCAAACTTTCAATGTCTCATGGTGCTCAGAAACAGGTTATGTTGCAGCAGAGCATTATGGGACACTGGTAGCGTGAAGGCCCTGTCTGTGGAAGTAGTCTTAGATCACAGCTGTGCAACATGGCACCCTATGCAAGAAAGAAATGGGAATCAGGGGAAGGCTCCAGAAGGTAAGAAACGTTTACTCTGGAGTCTACGTAGAAATAAATGTAAGTGATATTACTGATTCTTTTATCTATGGCCCCATTTACATCTGTTTTTATATTTTAACATATATCGTAGTAGCAGCTTTTATTCAGATGCTTGTAGGATACTGTACAAGTGCTTTACAAGTTATAATATGTGAAAAAATATAATATTGCAAGCGTTTGCTTCTTCAATAAATTGACTTTTGCTTCAGAATGAATACATTTGATAAGACTACTGCAGAGCTGCAACTCTATAATTAAGATTTATGTGTACAGTTATACGGACACAATCCCCTCCATTGATTTTTCTGTAATTGGATAAAAATAAGTATACCAAAAAAAAAAAGAGAAATAAATCTTCCCTTTTCTGCCTAGAAACTGCTTATCCTTCTAATTGATTAATTGTCAGAATGATTTATACAGACATTTTTTGGATTGTTCAAACTAACTGGGCTTTAACCCATTTGATATTTGTACATATACTTAGCACAATGTTTTACGGCAAAAGCTGATGAAAGGATTCATACTTATAAAACTAACATATTTCTGTCACCCTTATTAAATGGAAGCTTTATATATATATTATTATTATTATTATTATTATCGTTATTTATATCGCGCCAACATATTCCGTAGCGCTGTACAGGGGTTTAGTACATGGCAAAAAACAAACTTAACACCTTATAAAGAATGGAGGGCCCTGTTTTTGAGCATATAATCAAATGTACATAGTGCTTGTTTCCAAGACACGGACACATGATTGAAAACTCGCAAACGTACAATCTAAGGGTTATATATACGGTATATATATATATTATAAAACAAAGAAAAGTCAAAAGCACTCAGTGGAAAGTGCATAAGTACATTTAAAATAAATGGCCAAAACGATATACAATCTATAGTACAAATAATGCTTTTATCAGATAAAAAGGGAGAAAGTACATCAAAAGATTTAATTGTGCTAGATCCCTTAAAAGTAATAATAAAACACATAAAAAAAGAAGAACTATTTGTCTCAATGGCAGCTAAAACTATATAATGTGTTTCACTATATTTAACGATATTAAGCTTGAAATAATGGAATAATAATATGAAATAAGCACAACTTCAAGATGAAGTCACATTGAACCCGCACAAAGGACATGTCACATTAGACTGACATCCCCCTAACGTATTCTATTGCAGCGTAACTCTGCATTTATTCAGAATGCATCTTTAGATGCTTTCCTGTAGAAGACATCATGTGTCCTTGTATATAAATAGTAAAACTCTATGTAAACTCTGCCAAAATAAACACAAAATGTATGTTTTCTAGACAGATGACTACAAAATATAGGTTCTTATTTAGAAAGTTTGCCAATAACTTGTCCATGAAACATGTAATCTCCTGTGACATGTCCCAACAGACATTTCTCTCTGAAATGACATAAGGCATGGTTGCCCTTTATCCTTTCCCTTTTTTTCATGATACTCACCATAGACCTACTGGTTATGGCAATAAATTCTTATTCTGGGATCAATAAACATTATAATGTCATACAATATGGGTTGTTGGTAATTTTAGTAACTGATAAGCAATAAAATAAAAAATAATAAATTCAGTGTAAGTTTTAAGACTGAAATTTAAGTGTTTTGTGGACTAGCATCAACTATATTCTGTCCATCACTTGGGAGAGGATATGCTCAAGAGGCTGCCCTAAATTGATCTTTGACTGGTCTAGCTTTGCTTGCAGATAAATACTTCTACCAGACAGCCTCCTAGACTAACCCGCCCCATTGCACACACCTGACAGGGTGAAGTCTAAAAGTCTAAATTTCAAATGTATTTTTTAAAAGCTACATTTATTTCTTCTTATTGCTAATCAGTTATTAGATAAACCAATGAAACACTATTATATTAGCACTGCGGTAGTAGCTTGAAACATGATAGAAGAAGCATAGAAGTAATACTCTAAACAAGAAGCCTAAATCATACAAGCTGGACAGGCAATTCTAGCAACCTTATATTATTTACAATTATTGATTACATTTCAGATTAAAGCAAAAAAGATGCATTAAACTAATTTTAAGGATATTTTAATGGCCTATGGTTGTTGGAAACTTCCTCTTAGCTTAATGTTTGCTATAATTTCAGAGTAAACTTTATTTACATGTAGAAAAAAAGGTTTGTAAATCACACCTTGATTCATTTTTGTTTGGACAAAAAGCAGACCAGCAAGTTTACAATATGTTCTGAATATAAGCTGGTCATGAAGGCCTCTCAACTCCTCTACCCCTTCTAGGATTTCTCTGAATGTACTACCGTCTGTTGTCAAGTTCAGTGAATGACAAATTTGTATCCTTTTTTGTGATTTTGATCCAATAAAATTTTGCATGAAACAATTTCCTTAATAAACCTTGGCATGATTTATTTTTGTGCAGTTATACAACTGGCTATGTTTTACCTGTATATAAAAAAAAATCAAATGTATGAACAAATCCTTATGATATTGATATATAATATGTAATATTTGGCTTGAGTACTTGTCTCAAGCAAATGTGGATTGTTTTTTAATTTAGAGAAAAATGTGAGAAGCCCTCATTCCAATGAGTTGTACCACTTGGATGTACCGGCTCTTATGAGGCTGCTGTACACTTTTGGGGGTGATATATACTGTGACAAAATATATAAAATAATTTTACATTGTTGGATTTTATGAATAAATTGATCGCCTGTTAATATTCTAGTTTTCTGTCTTTATTTTTACTGCTCAAAAAATGTAGCTATTTTTTTATTTATAATAATTACTTTCCATTATCATCCACACATACACACTTCAGTGTGATCTGGAATTAGAAAAAAATGGAATCAGAAATATTGTTATGATAATACATTTTAGTGCCAATTAACAGTGGCTGAAGTTGGTGCTAATGGACCTAGGCTAGTGACACCAAAGAAACAGAGATTTGACAGCAGATGAGAATCCAAAAGGGTCATTTGGTCTGCCAATTCTATCAAACAAAATGTATGGCTTAAAGCGACATTTAAAGCTTTTTTTAAATCTGAAATGGTATTTGATAATGTACGACTGTATGTGACAAATTTGGCAAATAGTGCTTTCAAAGCAGAAAAAAATGATTCAATTGTTAAAAGGATTTGGGGCTCATACTTGTCGACCAATGAAATCTACAGACATTTATACTCTGAGCATTTCCTGTTAGTTTCAATGACCTTTTAACAGGTTTCACTTAATATGGTTTTTATACAAAACACAACCGTGTTAATGTTTAAAACATGCTCTTTTAAATTCATGAAATACAGAATGTTCCTTTAATTAAAGGGATATCTAAATTTGCTGGATTAATACATTTCTGCACTCTATAGGCAAAAAGCAGCCTATGTATACAGCACATCTCATAACACATTTTATTTTTATTAATATCTAAAAATCCCTCTAATGATTGTGTTGACACCCCCAAGGGGTGTCTACATAACTTCCTGATCCCCAACCAATCAGCATGCAATATTAACCCACTATTTACCGGCTCTTGCTTGCTCAGCCAATAGTAGAGCAGTGTGTCAGCCTCCCAATCACTGCTGGGATATGACTCATCCCTGCTTCCTGTATATGCTGAGTGGTGTTGCCATAGCAACTAACATAGTGCTATGTCTCAGATCTTTCATCTAACCGGATTGGCCAAAACAAATTATGGAGTGGGTGTTAACCTTAATTTTAAACTGTCAGAAATTACAATAGATTTTGCTAACTTCAAGGTAAGTGTTTAAATGCTTATTTTGGTATTTTTGAATGCAATTTTTTTCATATACTATTAATTCTCTTTTATCAGATGCAAACTTATATATCCCTTTAAGCCTCAGGATAGCCATATGTTTTTCCCAGGAATTCTTGAATTGCTGAAGCCAGCTACACATCAGATACAAACTGAAAGCATAATATCCTGGATACTTATTGCAATTTATGGCAAAAATATGAGGTCAGCTATTCTCAGCCTATACCTTCTGGTAAAGTTCAAAAACTTGAGATGCTTATTCAGGTTAAGCAGGGGAACAAGCACTGGCGGAGCTACCGCTGGGGCAGGCGGTGCAATGGCTCTTCCTTGGGGACCCCAGTGCTGTGGCCCCTGCACCTGCCCCTTCTGGTCCCCACTAGCCTGGCACCCTCAGGCTCACCTACTTCCACGCTTACTTTCTCCCCTGTGCATCTTACTGCTGGCGCAGGGAATCACAAATGATGTCACAGGGTAGGAAGGAAGCATGAAAGCAGGTAAGCCCTGGGGGGGGGGGGTATTTAAATAAATTATCTATCTACCTACCTACCTACCTACCTACCTATCTATCTTTCTATCTATCTATCTATCTATCTATCCATATATAAAACTGTTTAATTCAGCAGGCATATGCTTAAGGGAAGCCAAGTTTGACATGGTTGTGGCAAAGCCTTGGTGGGCACATTTGCATATCACTGCCGAGGTTCTCAAAATGCAGTGTGTCCAACACAAAACATAAAAAATATGTGCCACTGGGAACAAGGTAATATCATCATGGGTTATCTCAAGACCATACCAAACTACATGACAGCTTTCAGCCTTCCGATTCTGAAAAACTGCACAGAGCTAAACACCCTCTGTCACTTAAGGGTTAAAGCAGGAATTATTAAAATTGCTACAAATAATATGTATGTTTTCATTGCTATCTTTTTTTCTGTTGAGTCTCATTTTTGACTAGTTATTATTAATAAAAAATCACTTACACAGGATGTAATTTGTTAGTTGGAATGACTAGCTAATTCTCAGAATATTTTTCTAGGTTCTTGTCCTATAAAACACACAGACCTTTTCTTTTCAATGTTATACTCTGCACAAATCTCAGCAGATACAATCAAAATTTAACAAGGTACAAAAAAGTAAGCTAATTGAACAAAGTGTTTAAGGTCTAGAACAGGTTTAGTGAGGAATGCCTTTTTGTGCAAAGGTGAATGACTGAAAAAAAAATTGCCTGGCTTGTACACAACAGGGATATCCTCAAATCCTGGCCTGTGTGTGACCCTCCAGGAATGTACTCGCCTATACGTGGACTAGAGGAAAAAAATATAAGTAGATAGGAGAAAGAAAAATTCTGAAAAAAAGGAAATACACAGCAGATATATAGCCCTTATTCAGACATCATATCTCTCCTTTGCCTATTATTCTCTCAAATGTAGCCCAACAGACAAACAGCTTCTTCTAGACTGCTAGTTCTTCTGCCAATGTTAATTCAGTCAATTTCTGCAGATGGTGGGTTGACTTTGAACCAGAACATTTCATTTCAAGGTATTATCAGCTCTCAGGAGAATCAAGACCTTTCTTTCAATTTAACATCACACATTGGACATGTAGCAATGTATTCATCTCTGTCCTCAATACCACTCTGTTCTCTCTATAATGAAACATGTTTCCATTGTAATTGCTTGTCAGCATTTCAGATATACAAATTCATACATTCAGATCTAGGCCAGACCACATTGATATATTTGAAACCATATATCACTGTGGTAAAATATTACAGTCACCTCTTATTTTGGAATCATAATATGTATTGATTGAGTATTGTCCTAAATCATTTGTTAGCCTATGGTTAACGTAGGAACTCCGTTGTGGGTCTATGACGTCATTTATTTGCGTTGAGACCGCGATGTGCATGGCAGAGAGCTAGCGTTTTCATATTAGGCCCATAGTTTAAAGTCCCTTCCCTGAATTTATCAGTATATGCAGTTTAGCTAGTCTAGAAGTAGAAGGAAGACAGGACATTATGGAGGGGGGATCCTGGTTTATACGCTATAGTATTGGGATAGTATTATATTGGATATATATACAGCATTGAGGCATTTACCACTCTATAGCTATTTCCTTATTTTATAGTTCTTTACATCACATTTTATTGGTAGGACATTTGGTATCTCCTTATACTATTAGCATATAGCTGGATATAATAATTGTCTGCACCTTTGCAGCTTTCTATATACTGAATTAATTTATAGTTCACACCACCATATAGTTATATACTACATGAATCACAGCACTTGTCACTTTATATTCAGCACTATTCTAGTCACCATTTTATGATTATATTGTCACCTAGCACTTTATATGGTTTGTCTATAAAGGGCAGAACCATTAGGCTCTTCCATATACACAAGTTTAAGTACATGTTAGGGTCCTTAGGTCACCTTTCTATAAAAATAATTCCCTCCCATTCTCACTAATCAATTAGGGAGCCTCCATCTACTCCAGATTGTTGTCTGTAGCAGATTGCTCCTACATTGTAGTGGGCTCTGTTGCATCGCACATATTGTACTTGCAGTAACTGCTTAAAGAGTTTTAAATAAATTATACTATACCAGCTTGGAAAAATATATTTTACACATTAATATGTATTTCGTGGAGATGAAGGAGATCCTTTAATATAGTAGCTCACTCACTTTGGGTGAATTCCATTATTTTTCTATTGCACAAACAACCATATGTATATATACTACATGGCAGATACACATTATTTTCCATTATCATAATTTATACAAACAATAACAAAATAAATATAAATGAGGACATTGTGCCATTTCATACCTTAATACTCACACAGCAGAATCTGGATGACAACGTAAGCAAACATTCCAGCTCTGGAAGAACTGCTGGAGGATTTACCTGCTTAGGTGAAGGTGTTCAAGTCGCTAATATAACCTCCATGAACAGGAGCTGGTATGTGGTGGGGAGGACTTTTCTGTATATATTTAAGGTGTATTTTACAGTGAAATTACATGAATTATTGTGTATACAAAATGCATAAAGTGATTAATTAGCACGTAAATAAGTATACAAATATAAATGGGGGTTGGAGGACATTCAATAATATTTGCCTAAGGATACCACATATGTATATTCAAATCTTTCATTGTTCACAGCTTCACTGGAGCAAATGTTTGAAACTCTATACTCTATACTATATTTCATATCGTGTTGCCTCACAACCTGGAATTAACATGAACTGGTTGAGAATTTGCATCATTTAATTTACAGAACATGCCCACAACTTTGAATATGTTTTTTTTCTTATTGTGAAGCAAACAACAAATAGGACAAAATAACAGAAAAAGTCAATGTGCATAACTATTCACCCCCCTAAAGTCAATACTTTGTAGAGCCACCTTTTGCGGCAATCACAGCTCCAAGTCGCTTTGGATAAGTCTCTATGAGCTTGCCACATTTTACTACTGGGATTTTTGCCCATTCCTCCTTGCAAAACTTCTCCAGCTCCTTCAAGTTGGATGGTTTCTGCTTGTGAACAGCGATCTTTAAGTCTGACCACAGATTTTCTATTGGATTGAGGTCTGGGCTTTGACTAGGCCATTCCAATACATTTACATGTTTCCCCTTAAACCACTCAGGTGTTACTTTAGTAGTGTGTTTGGGGTCCTGCTGGAAGGTGAACCTCCATCCTAGCCTCAAATCAAGCACAGAGTAGTACAGGTTTTACTCAAGAAAATCCCTGTATTTAGCACCATCCATCTTTCCCTCAACTCTGACCAGTTTCCCAGTCCCAGCTGCTGAAAAACATCCCCACAGCATGATGCTGCCACCACCATGTTTCACTGTGGGGATGGTGTTCTTTGGGTGATGTGATGTGTTGGGTTTGTGCCAGACATAGCGTTTCCTTCGATGGCTTCAGTCCGTGAGTTTTGGTGGGAGGCCGTCTCTTGGCAGGTTTGCTGTTGTGCCATGTTATTTCCATTTGGTTATGATCGATTTGATGGTGCTCCTGGGGATCATCAAAGATTTGGATATTTTTTTATAACCTAACCCTGACTTGTACTTCTCAACAACATTGTCCCTTACTTGTTTGGAGAGTTCCTTGGTATTCATGGCAGTGTTTGGTTAGTGGTGCCTCTTGCTTAGGTGTTGCAACCTCTGGGGCCTTTCAAAAATGGTGTGTATATGCAATGACAGATCATGTGACACTTAGATTGCACACAGGTGGACATCATTTCCCTAATTATGTGACCTCCGAAGGTAATTGGTTGCACCAGAGCTTTTTATGGGCTTCATAACAAAGGGGGTGAATACATATGCACATGCCAATTTCCTATTTCTATTTCTAAAAAAAATTTTATGTATATATTTTTCTCATTTCATTTACCAACTTAGACTATTGTGTTCTGATCTATCACAGACTATTTTGTACTGATCCATTACATAAAAGTCAGAACATAACATTGAACTGAAGGCTTTAATGTAACAAAATAGGTAAAAAGTCAAGGGGTTAAATACTTTTGCAAGCTATATTAGATAAATATTACATTTGTGTTCTAAAACACTTGTATCCTGCTCAGAATTCCAAGAAATACAGTTATTGCACTGCATTCTGGGAACTTGGCAGGGATATTCAAACGTGCCCACAAAAGTTTCAATTACACAGTAGGCAAGTTGGCTTCGCAGTGGTAAACATTGTTATACTGCATGTAGTATGTATTATGTATGTATTATTTATTAATTATTATACATAATGTCAAATTTGTTAAACAAACATAATCAAAAGATAAATTATGTCAAGTTATATTAAAATGATCTTATATAAAGTGATGTCGACTAGAGCATTTCTTGAGGCCATGGCAGAATCACTTCTATATTAAAGGCAGAGAATTCACCATGTATAGGCACAGAGATAAACACATGCAAGCGTAATACAAAACTGGAAAATAATCTCAACCTACTGAAAAACAAACCTTCAGCTTTTTTTTAAAATTACAAATAGGACACAAGGTATTAGTTTCACAATGTCCTCATGTTAGCTTGACATTCAGGGCTAAGTAGTTGGTATAACTTATTTTTTAGATAACCAGACCTACAGTGCCTTGCAAAAGTATTCACCCCCCTTGGCATTTTCATGTTTTTTTGCCTCACAACCTGGAATTAACATGGATTGTTTGAGGATTTGCATCATTTAATTTACAGAACATGCCCACAACGTTGAAGATGTTTTTTTTATTTTTTTTTTATTGTGAAGCAAACAACAAATAGGACAAAATAACAGAAAAAGTCAATGTGAATAACTATTCACCCCCCGAAAGTTAATACTTTGTAGAGCGACTTTTTGCAGCAATCAGATCTCCAAGTCGCTTTGGATAAGTCTCTATTAATATAATTATTATTATTATTATCGTTTATTTATAACCAGTTAACATATTCGGTAGCGCTGTACAGAAGATAAGTTCGAGACAAAGATACATACAAATTAAACATAGCAAAGCAAGGAGGGACTCAAATCCATAGTGTCCATAGTGCTTCCCCTAAAGCACCTTGTGGGATTGAAACTTGCAGACTTACAACCTAAAGGTATTGGGTGAGGAAAAGGAGGGAGAGAGAGGTGAGAGTGTGTTAGGGTGGAAGGTGATATGCTTCTTTAAATAGATGTGTTTTTAGAGAGGTTTTAAATGTTTTGAAGCAGGAGGATAATCTAGTGGAGTGAGGCAAGGAGTTCCAGAGAACAGGGGCAGCACAAGAAAAGTCCTGAAGGCGAGAGTAAGAGGAGGTGACAAGAGTTGTGGAAAGAAGAAGGTCATTAGCAGAACGAGGAGGGCAGGTGGGGGAGTATTTGGAGATGAGACCAGAAATGTATGGGAGTGCGCTATTGTAGAGGGCTTTGAAAGTTAGTGTCATGATTTTAAATTTTATTCTGGAGGCTATGGGAAGCCAGTGGAGTGATTGACAGAGAGGTGATGCCGACACTGAATGATGTGTACGGAAGATGAGTCTAGCAGAGGCATTCATAATGGATTGAAGTGGAGATAGTCGGGTGGTGGGTAGGCCAGCAAGAAGCGAGTTGCAGTCAAGTCGAGAGATGATGAGAGAGTGTATAAGGATTGTAGTTGTGTGTTGTGTAAGATAGTGGAGAATTTTGGAGATGATTTTAGATGGAGAAGACAAGATTTAGTTAGTGATTGTATGTGAGAAATGAAAGACAGGGCGGGGTCCAGTAGAACCCCAAGACAACGGGCTTGGGAGGTGGGTGTGATGATGTCATTGTTGACAGTAAGAGAGATGTGAGGAATTGACACTGTGGTAGAGGGAGGACAGATAAGGAGTTCAGTCTTAGACATGTTGAGTTTGAGAAGGTGGGTGGACATCCAAGAGGATATGCTAGAGAGGCAGTTGGAGACATGTGTTAGAAGAGAGGGGGATAGATCTGGTAGAGGTAGATTTGGGTGTCATCTGCATAGAGATGATACTGTAGCCCAAAAGAGTTTATAAGGGTACCACGTGAGGATGTGTAAATGGAAAAGAGGACGGGGCCTAGGACTGATCCTTGGGGTACGCCAACAGACAGGGGGTAAGGAGAAGAAGTGTCAGAGAAGGAGATACTGAATGATCAATTTTGTAGGTATGATGAGAACCACGAGAGGGCAGTGTCTCGAATACCGAGGGAGGAGAGGATATGGAGTAGAAGTGGATGGTCAACTGTGTCAAAGGCAGCAGAGAGATCTAGAAGAAGGAGAATAGAAAAGTGACCCTTTGACTTGACAGTAAGCAGGTCATTGGTCACTTTAGTGAGAGCTGTCTCAGTGGAGTGTTGGGGCCTAAAGTCGGATTGGAAAGTGTCAAGAAGGGAGTTAGAGGAAATAAAGATGGTAAGGCGGTTATAGATGAGCCGCTCCAGCAGTTTGGAAGCCAGGGGAAGTAGAGAGATAGGGCGGTAGTTAGATGCAATGTTAGAGTCAGATGAGTGTTTTTTGAGGATGGGTGTAATTATGGTGTGATGAGATGGAAACCTGCCGGTATTTATGGAAAGGTTAAAAATGTGTGTGAGAGCTAGGATTAGTGTGGTAGAGAGAGGGTGGATGATCTGAGATGGAATCGGATCCTAAGGACATGTAGTTAGGTGAATGGATGATAGCAGGCTAGCAACTTCATCCTCTGTAGCTGGGGCAAAGCAGTTCAAAGTGGCTGTTGGATTGGGGGCGGGAGAAGACTGGATTTGGTTGGTTAGACAGTAGAGTGAGCCACTATGAGTTGAGAGTTCATTGCGGATATTTTCGATTTTATGAATAAAATGGTTGGCAAAGTCTTCAGCTGTGAGAGAGGAAGGGATGGGAGGAGGTGGTGGGTGGAGGAGAGTTTTGAAAGTGGCGAACAGACGCTTGGGGTTAGAGGACAGGGTTGATATTAGTGAAGTGAAGTAGTGTTGTTTGGCGAGGTTGAGGGCAGTGGAGTAGGAGCGTAACATAAATTTGTAGTGGAGGAAATCTGCAGAGGTGCATGATTTTCTCCAGAGCTGTACAGCAGTGCGGGAGCACTTCTGGATGTATCATGTTTGTGATGTGCGCCAAGGTTGTGGAAGAGAGCGAGGGCGTATTTGTGTGGTTATGGGGGCGAGGGTATCAAGGGTGGAAGAGACAGTAGAGTTGTAGAGTGAGATGGCAGTGTCAGGGCAGTTGAGATTGGTGATGGGGCTGAGAAGGGGTTGGATATTAGTGGAGAGCTGAGCAGGGTCAAGTGCTAGCAGGTTTCTGTGGGTGATGGTGGCAGGGGTTGAAGAAGGGTGGTGAGAGGAAGAAGAGGTGAGGTTGAAGTTAAGTAAATGATGGTCAGATAGAGGGAGTGGGTGGATGACTGGGTTGGAGGTTGTGCTGAGATTGGTGAAGAGAAGGTCAAGAGAATGTCCAGCATGATGAGTAGAATAATCTGTTAGTTGTGAGAGGCCAAGGGAAGAGGTGAGTGCAAGCAGTTTGGCTGCAGCTGGGGAGGTAGGAGTGTCAATGGGAATGTTAAAATCTCCAAGTACTAGTGAAGGAACGTTGGAGGAGAGAAAGTGAGGGAGCCAGGCAGAAAAGTGATCAAGAAATTGAGAGGGAGTGTCTGGGGGGCGATAGATCACGGCAACACGTAGAGAGATTGGTGAGAAGAGGCGGATTGTATGAACTTCAAAGGATAAGAATTGGAGGGATGGGACAGGGGGTAAGAGGTGAAAAGTACAGTGAGTGGAAAGCAATACACCCACACCGCCACCTTGTTTATTCCTAGGCCTAGGTGTGTGGCTGAGGTGAAAGCCACCATGAGAAAGTGCTGCAGGGGAGGTAGTGTCTGAGGATGAGAGCCAGGTTTCTGTGAGAGCCAGCAGATTCAGGGAATTGGAGATGAATAAGTCGTGAGTTTAAGTGAGTTTATTGCAGATAGACCGTGCTTTCCAGAGGGCACAAGAGAAAGGTAGAGTAGGAGGTTTGTGACATGTGATGGATATCAGATTCTGGGTGTTACGGGTGTTTGCTGGCCTTGAACCAGAGCGTGGCTGACAGCAAGTGGAGATGAGTGAGGGGCCTGGGTTCGGGGATATATCTTCTGCAGCCAGGAGAAGGAGGAGTGAAAGGGAGAGAAGATGGGACTGGGACTTACAGTGCTGTTTCTGCTTGTGAGTGTTAGGGAGGGGACTGTGACTGGAGGAGGGAGAGGAGCTCATGGGAGCAGAGAAGAGGAGATGAGAGCAAGGAAGGTGAAATGGTAATATTGTTGGGGACGTAATATGGAGAGGCTGCAAAGGAAAGTCTGAGAGAGAGGCAGTAGGTTATAAGAAAGAGGAAAGAGTGAGAAAGCATTGTGACAGTGTGTAAGCTCAGGAGAAAGATAGGATGATTGTTTGATTGTGGGGGTAAGAATTATTGTCCTAAGATATAAAAGTTGTAGTGATAAAGATTCAGGAGCATGGGAAGCGAGTGTGATGAGGTTAATCAGAATGACAGTGGTGGGTGAGTATCTAAGAGACTTTATTAATTCGATTTTAGCAGGTGATGTTAAATGAGCAGGTGCAAATCATGTGAGTTTCTATAAATTATGGTAATGCAAGGGTGGGTGGGAGTGGGGCAAGGAGGGAGGGCAGAGAGATCAGTTAGTTGTTTGTGTACAGAGTGAAGGGATAGGAGGTCTGAAGTGACTGATGTGATGAGAGACAGGGAGATAAAGTCTAAGCATTGAATATGCATATGAGAAGACCATTTGTTACAGATGTGAAGTAGTAACATAGGTATGAGCTTGCCAAATCTTATTACTGGGATTTTTGCCCATTCCTCCTTGCAAAACTGCTCCATCTCCTTCAAGTTGGATTGTTTGTGCTTGTGAACAGCAATCTTTAAGTCTGACCACAGATTTTCTATTGGATTGAGGTGTGGGTTTTTACTAGGCCATTCCAACACATTTACATGTTTCCCCTTAAACTACTCAATTGTTGCTTTAGAAGTGTGTTTTTGGTTACAGTCTTGCTTGAAGGTGAACCTCCGTCCTAGCCTCAAATCACACCATCCATCTTTCCCTTGACTCTGACGAGTTTCCAAGTCCCTGCTGCTGAAAAACATCACCACAGCATGATGCTGCCACCACCATGTTTCACTGTGGGGATGGTATTGTTTGGGTGATGTGATGTGTTGGGTTTGCGCCAGACAGAGCCTTTTCTTTGATGGCCTAAAGGTTAAATTTTTGTCTCATCAGACCAGAGCACCTTCCTCCATACATTTTGGGAGTCTCCCACATGCCTTTTCGCAAACTCCAAACGTGCCATTTTGTTTTTTACTGAAAGTAATGCCTTTCTTCTGGCCACTCTGCCATAAAGCCCAACTCTATGGAGCGTACGGCTTATTGTCGTCCTATATACAGATACTCCAGTCTCTGCTGTGAAACTCTGCAGCTCCTCCAGGGTTACCTTAGGTCTCTGTGCCTTATCTCTGAATAATGCCCTCCTTGCCCGGTCCGTGAGTTTTGGTGGGCTGTTGTGCCATGTTCTTTCCATTTGGTTATGATAGATTTGATGGTGCTCCTGGGGATCATCAAAGATTTGGATATTTTTTTATAACCTAACCCTGACTTGTACTTCTCAACAACATTGTCCCTTACTTGTTTGGAGAGTTCCTTGGTCTTCATGGCAGCGTTTGGTTAGTGGTTCCTCTTGCTTAGGTGTTGCAGACTCTGGGGCCTTTCAAAAAAGGTGTGTATATGTAATGACAGACCATGTGACACTTATATTGCACACATGTGGACATCATTTCACTAATTATGTGACTCCTGAAGGTAATTGGTTGCACCAGAGCTTTTTATAGGATTCATAACAAAGGGGCTGAATACATAAAAAATAGTTTTATATATATATTTTCTCATTTCACTTCACCAACTTAGACTATTGCGTTCTGAGTCATTACATAAAATTCAGATTAACAAAACATTGAACTTAAGGCTGTAATGTAAGAAAATAGGTAAAAAGTCAAGGGGGGGTGAATACTTTTGCAAGGCACTGTATAGAACAAACTTACATACTTAAGTGTTGTTCATTCTCAGATGATCACCTATGCTCTTTTTGCTTAGATTTTCTCACGTTAAGGGTGATAGGGGAACCAGATGTGAAATCCTTGCTCACTGTGCCTTAGGGAGTGCAGCTGCACCTCACTGACGATGCCCACATCTGGGGTTTGCTGTTTCTCCTGTTCACGGTAGATTTGCCTGGTATTTTCGGTCTGGATCACTCTTTTGAGACCATACTGATATACTACAGGATATTTCTCCATGTAAAGGGTGGGTATACGTGAGCTAAATGAGGCTGCTCTCTGAGTAGTCAACCAGATCTATAGAAAAAACCTACTTAAGCATTGTTCATTCTCAGATGAGCACCTTTTTGCTACAACGTATTTAGTTATTCCTACAAAACACCAATATATCTCTACTTACTACCTCTTGTCTAACAACATCAACCATTATTTTTTATGTTTCAATTGCATTTGAATTTTATTTGCAGATACTTTCCAACTTGTCTACATTTTTTTATTTCTTCCTTTAAACCTCTATGTTGAAGTACCATCAAATCCTGCTCTAAAGAACAGAACACAGGACCCTGAACATAAGCTCATTGTGGAATTACCCTTTAGGCCAATTAGGCAGCTGCCTAGAGGCTCCTACCTATGAGGGAAAATAATAATAACGCCTTCCAAGGGGGTACTCTAAAATTAACCCTATAGCTCATGTGGCTCTATACAGAGCCCCATGAGCCCATAATTAACCCTATCACTAAGGGTCCTCCCGGACCCTTATGACACAAAGTCTAAGCACTACACTACACTATTAACCCTAACTATACCCCATTAACCCCTTAACTCTAACTATACCGCATTAACCCATACTAAACACAGTTAACCCTATATAGACCTATTAACCCTAACTGTGCCTTTTTAATCCCATCTGGACCTATTTAACCCTAACTGGGCCTAGCTAACCCAATCTTGACCTATTTAAACCTAACTGGCCTATCTAAACCCAGTATGTACTCAGTAAACCCTATCCTACCCTACACTATTAACCCCCATCGCTACCCTGTTAAACCCTACACTACGTACCTACTACCCTAATAAAATCCCTACTATCCCACTAATTACAGAAAAAAATAAAAACGTAGAATTACAGAAAAAAGGACATTACAGAAAATAAAAAAAGGACATTACAGAAAATTTAAAAAAGAACTACGCAGCTGAAAAGAAAAGACATGCACAAATAACACATTGCATTACAATACAACAATCAATACAATAAATACAGTTACAATACATCAAAAAATACAATACAGTTCAAATATCCCCCTAACTACATATTATTAACCCCCTAACTACAAAACATGAACCCCTAACTATAATGCATTAACCCTATCTACAATACATTAAAAACCCAAATCTAACCTAAAATAGATCAATAAAGCTCACTTCCTTTGCTAGATGTCCCTTCAGCAGATCAGCCACCCCTAGGATAAAAGTAACATAACATTAGTACCAAATTAAACACAACACAAACATCAAAACATTCTAAATATTAAACTTTTCCAGATGTCCCCATACTTCTTCTTGTGTTCTATGGCTGGGCCCCTGGAAAAATATAATCATCACATTAATACACAATCAAACACAACATAAACTGAACATTCCAAGTATTAAAACTTACCTTGCCGGGTAATTTTTAATTAGTTGTGAGCATACGAGCCGTTGCTAACGCTTGCGAGGCGAGAGTCGCAGTTGCTGGCAAGGAGCGCCGAAGGCGCTCCTTGCCAGCAACTGTGACCATCACAAAATTTACGGCGTAACGCAAAGAAAATACGAGACCCGTTACAACCCATTACGACCTCGCAAAAATCGCCCACAACACGCGCACATGAAAACATGAATACAACAAATACACACAACAAATACATAAAAAGCTTACTTACAGGAAGAGGGAGCATCCAGGACCTCTAAGCGAGAGAAAAAATGGCGCAGAAAAAAAAGAAAACGAGGCTACAGCAGTCTAAAGATGCAAAACACCACCAAACACCTACGTATTTGCTGAAAAACACCCACGAGATTAAAAAACAAGGACGCAACCCGCACAACCCGAAAAACATTACAAACACAATAAATACAAACAACAAACACATACAAAGGTTACTCACAGCAAGGGGGGCACCGAGCACCTCTGCAAGTCAAGTTACACCTCCATTTAAGCACAAATTTCGGAGTTTAGAGACCCGAAAATCACCTAAGCGAGAGAAAAAATGGCCGCCGAACAAAACGAAAACGAGGCTAAAGGTCCCTAAACATGCAAAACACTACCATAAACACGCAAATCACCACCAAACAGCTACGGATATTCCGAAAAAGCCCACCAAACAGCTACGCATATTCCAAAATACTCGCACGACATAGAAAACGAACGACGCTACATCAGCCACATTATATACACCAAACACCATTAGATCACTTACAATTTCATTGCCGTCATTTTTTGACGGGCGATTCGCTAGTATATATATTTGATTGCATAGGGCCATAGCTGAATATGTGTATACTTATTTCAACGTAGGGCACCCTAGCTGATTATGTATATATTTGTATAATAATTATAGTGGGCTCTAAGTGAATGCTGATATAATATAGAGGCCCAGGTCTAATGTTTAGATTGTATGAGTAGAAGTGATCCTGACCGAATATGATTACATATGTAGGAAACCCAGTGGGACTTTACATTTATTTTATCAATTTAAAAACTATCTGTATGACTTTTTTTCCTGATTACTTATGCTCTTAGTTAGACTCATTTTTTTCCAAACAATTTCTGTATTCATTGTGCAGTGCTTGTGTAACATGCACTCGCTGCCCTTCCATAGAAAAATATAAATATTATGGCCCACCATCAAATGCTTTTAATAAACAAGTAATAGCTTGGCGTGTGTATGAGTAGTTATGTTGGTAAAATGGCCATTATGGGGAAATGTCTGTGATTTGCCCACACAGCAAGAAAGCCATATACACAGAGAAAAGGTAAAAATAGGTGTGTGCATACCTTGGACACACACTAGCAGGGGCTCCTCCAATTAACTACCCAGGGGCTCCAAGTAGGTAGATACGACACTGACTGTAGAGAAAAACTGCTAGTACAATGTATAGCCAGTTTTCAATGTTCTTTAGAATTACATCAACTTCCTGTTGGGGTGACAGAGTCCCTTTAATACTTTAAAGACTGTATTTTTTTTTTATGAACAATTTGCTCATTGTGAAGGGTAGTTCTGTAAAAGAACATATTATACATATGGGACTACATTTTTATTTAATTAAACAAATAATGTGGATTAAATAATGCTGATTTTAATAAATCTAATCTTAAACCTAATATAACAAAACATAAAAAAAATTATCAAATAAATCTAATCTTAACTAATATAACAAAACATTTAAAAGGTATTTTGGAAATTTATTTTACTGGCTACAGTTTCAGCTGTTTAATAAAGTGAGTCATAAAAATCAAATTCTCTGTTATCCGAGCTGTATGCATCAATTTCCAGAAAAACAAAATCATAGCCTGAGAGGACGGCACAACACTGAATCTTGATTAAATATTTAATGTGCACTGCACCATAGCTCGGCTAAATTATTCTGTACCTGTTTATGAAAACCCAAGATAACTATTACTGTTAATATACTACAAATGTCTCTGGATAATGTGAAGCTGTTTGCTTTATTAAACTGAGGGTTCTGTCCTGCATGAAACTCAATCACTTAGTGGCATTTTCCTTGCAGAGCTCCCCATTTAAATCACAATGCTGGTCTGGGAGCTATTCATTATGGAAGCTGGCATTTGGCGTGCTACAGATATTATGATTCATCTGCGCTTTCAATAGGTAAGTCTTGTTCTTCAACAGCTGCGAGAATAACATAATCTTATCACTGGATGGGAAGTGGCAGCTTCATTACAAATTCACAATTGCTAGGACACATTTTTATGACATCTGCCCATGTGCCTTTCATAAAGGCCTCGCTAAGTTTTATCAAAAGTTGTCTAAAAAGAGTACTGCAGGATTGTAGCAGATCAGTATAAAGACATAGGTAAAATATATATTCACAATTGGAATTGCATTATTGTCATTACCTTTAATTTGCAGAGAGCCAGCAGATTCCATAATGCTAGGAGTACAGATAACACATGAATCGGAAATAAGACCACATTTATAGATACTTTTTTCAATATTTAAAACACAATACAATGATAGAGTTAACGGTTTAATTAAGCATGATACAAATTAATAAAAAAGCATAAATATAACATTGTAAGCATAAATAAATTGTAAAATAATACATTTTTGGTTGCAGATTTGCAAACTTGAGACTGTTGTGCAGTTTATTTTAATGTCTTTTATCACTTTCTCTTTCTCCGTCTTTTAAAGTGCAGTATTGATTTTTTGTTTGCTTTTACAGTGCTACAATCAGGTGTTTAACCCCCTTGCGAGTCCTATCTGGTACTCATAGGATTTTCTTCCACATTTGCCATTGACGAGTTTGAAGGCAATAATTGAATAGTGATTTGCGATTGTAACATTTATGGGCTTGAAAGATCAAAGGCTTAGATGGGTCAGAGTTACGATTTTGACAACAGGATTTTGGGCTTATAACCCGCAAACTGATTGCGGGTAGCTAAAAGACGCCAATTGAATAGCAAATTATTTTACGGGCTACATTCCTGCTCCAGTAATTACAATTTGCTCAATTGAATCTAGGATTATGTGTAGTCGCTTACAGAACGGGAACACCTACACATCATTCTCTGCAAATCTAAGAAAGGGTAGACCCTCCGTGAAACTGTGACCAGGTAAACCACATAGTAAAAACCTATCAACTTTATTAAGTATAAAGGAAAAAAAAACACATCTAACAGTGAGACTTAACAGTTCAAAGATTTGGCATTAGATGCCATTGGCAGCATAACAGTTTGACGAGTTTCTCATGTTATGTGCTTTGTCAAAAACTGAAATACATCTCCAAAGAATACTCTAACTAAAATACATTCATTATAGTGATTTAAAAACACTTGAATGGGTTTGAATCTTTCAGTTAAAACTGACAGATTGCATGAAGAGCAGGACAAACTTCATAAGCAATTCTCCGTAATGTTAAACCCTTAGCACTAAACAGTTTAATCCATTAAATCATTAAGTCGTCTAACATAATCACACCCCTATAATAAACAAGTGTAGGATAATATTAATGTACCAGTATATAAATGTAAGGTGATATCAATTTAATAATGGCCACACTGAGATGTAATCATAACATACTACCAGATTTATTTTTTTAGTAATAGGAACCAGATGATGTATTATTTATAAACAAGCCTATATCCTATTTATAATTTATAAATGTACTTAAATGAAAAATCCCAAATACCGTACTTCTTTCTCGTTAAATTTTAAAATGACCTCCCACTATTTTTGGAGTCCTTACATACGCTCAACTTTCTACAAGTACCATCTCCCATTCTAATAATAAAAAAAGTCCTATCTATTCATTTATTAATTGTTATACTGTATACAATATATATATATATATATATATATATATATATATATATATATATATATATATATATATATATATTGTTATATGCAGCTTAAGCTTATTTATTTGTGGCACGTAAAAAAACAATATGTGGGGCATACTATATGCCCCTGATAATTAGACCTTAGGTCTATCATGAACTCTGAAGGCAATACCCCAGTGATGAGACATTGTAAACAACTAAATTGAAGTTTTCCCTTTTAGGGTACTGATATGGTTAAAACACTAAAGAGAGGGGGAGATCAGTTTATAATTCTGAACCAGAGAAGGTTTTTCTTTTTTTTTTTCATTTAGGTACTAGAGAACTACTAGTCTATAATTACAAATGGCTTGATAATGTAAGCGTTCATATCTTATTATCAACAAGTTAACTCCTGGTAATATGTTATGATTACATTCAAGCATGGTTACTTTAACATTAATATTACCATACACTGGTATATTATATGTAGGTGCTTGTTATATGACTTTGATATTTCATGGATGTTAAACTGTTTATTGCTAAGCAGCTTTTATCAGAAACTTAACAATAAGGAACAGATCTTCAGACATGTTCTTTTTTTGTCTCCTGTACTTTACCAATTCTATCTTATCAAGGCCAGAAATTAGCAAATCCTAAGGCTCAGATGCCATACCGATGCCACATACCTAGCTACTCTTTATAGTTTTATATTAGATGGGCACCTGATTCCCCCTGAAATGTATCAGCTCAATATTGTTGTTTTCTCTAAAGAATGAAAAGACCTCTTAGAAGTAAATTATAGACCAATTTCTCTTCTCAATGGAGATATTAAAATCCTTGCTAAAATAAAATGTCTCATTTTCTCCCTAAACTTGTTCATAAAGGCCAAGTGGGCTTCAAACCTTATAGACAGGCAATGTACAATGTTAGACGAGTCATCAACATCTCACACTATATTCATGCTACGAAAATTCAAACCTGTTTTCTTGCTCTTTACATAGCTTTTGATTATGTAGAATGGGCTTACTTATATGAAATTCTCATGTTTGGAGTTAGATGGTTAGATTACGTTTTTAAATATGATACCATAAATTATTACCCGGCCAATTACCTCCAAGCAAATTTAGAGGGGCAGAAGGCAGGGGTGCCCTCTTTTGCCTCTGCTTTTTGCCCTGGCAATTTAGGCTCTAGGCCAGGCCATAAGAGATAATGCTGGGGGTTATGGGGTGCAGATCGGATCACATTAATATAAATGCTGTCTTTGACATTTACCTCACTCCCAGGACACTTATACCCAATCATATCAATACCTTACTCACCTTTGAACAACTTTCTGGTTTAAAAGTGAATGTAGATAAAACTGAAGTTTTAAATGTAACTCTTTCTTCAATTACTGTCAAATTAGTCATCTTTCATTTCACATGGCATAAATCTTCTATACGATATTTAGGAGTCAATATTAATTCTCATTGGGGTAGACCTATTACCCCCATATGTACAATGAATTACTCTCTGATATACAGACTTAGTTGCATTTCAATTAAATTAAAACTAACTTACTCCCTTGTCTCAATATCTTTTTTGCACACAATCCATCCCTATTAAATATAAAAAACGAAATAAGCTCCAGACTGCGAGGTGGGGGTTTATCATGTCCTAAATTTTAGCTTTATTTTAAAGCAGCCAATTAGCATTCTTACCACATGACCATTATTTACATAGAAGAAGCAGATGTGGGTGTATTTGGAGAATTCCCTCATGTTTCCATATATGTGGCATACTGATATATGGTTACCTAGGCCTTTATCTTTTTTGCCCTCTACTGTTAATACCCTAATTAAATTTAAGCTATGCCATTGAACATTCGGCTATTCAGTGCCATTTAGCTTCAGATTTGCCCCCACCCTCTATACTCAATAGGGTTTACCGTAGATACTTGAATATAGCGCCACCCGAATATACTGTGAGGGTTACGAATTTGGTAGGTGAATGGGTAAAAAGTGCAAGAGGCAAATGTAATGCGAGGGTTAAAATCTATGGAATTGTAGAAAAAATATGTGCAGAATCCTGTTCCAAAAGCACCACAAATAGTGCATAATCTAACAAGTAATATTCAATATAACAAGTAAATACAACAGAATATTATGGTTAATGTCACGTTCATATATGCTATGCTTGAGACCGCCACTCCCTTTCCCAGCCACTCCTGCCCCTGCAGGACTCACAACGCTATGGCCGTAGCCTGTGGTAAATTCAGCACTCAGTGCACTGGCTGCAGCAGCAGGATGCACACTAATAAAGACATAACAGCGAGGAGCCATTTATTATTGCATCGGTGGGTATCCTTCATTCAACAATAAGAACTGCAGGTAACCAGTATACCAGAATTCAGAACAGCTGTATCTCAAATATATTGCGATCCTCCGATTACTGCATTGCAATGAGCGCTCCAGACGCTCATCGCCTGAGGCGCAGGAGTTAGGCAGGCGCTCATCTCAAGGCCTGCGGGACTTAGGATTCCATCCCTTACCCCCAGTACCTGGTTCCTGCCAGTAGCTGAAGCACATACCTGGATGCAACCCTGCCAGCAGCGCCACACTTACTGTCTTATCCTCGGCTGCTCTTGTCCTCCGGCCAGAATGGAATGCGCATGCGCAATGCGTGGCTTGATCCAGAAAATAGTTCCGGCCGGATGAAGAGGGAGTCACAGAGGAGGTGAGGGCCTCGCTGCTGGCAGGGTTGCATCAAGGTACGAGATAAGGGAGGGAGAGGAGGGAAAAAAGGAGACAAGGGAGGGAGAGGAGGGGGAACAGAGACACAAGGGAGGGAGAGGAGGGGGGAAGGGAAACACAAGGGAGGGAGAGGGGGAAGGAGACACAAGAGAGGGAGAGGGGGGAAGGAGACACAGGGGAGGGAGAGGGGCAAAGGAGACACAAGGGGGAAAGGGAGAGGGGGAAAGGAGACATGAAGGGGGAAAGGGAGAGAGGAAAGGAGACATGAAGGGGGAAGGGAGAGGGCAAATGAGACATGGGGGTAAAGGGAGAGGGGGAAAGGAGGAACAGGAGAGGGGTGAAAGGAGACACGGGGTAGGGGGGAAAGGTTAGAGGGGGAAAAGAGACACAAGGTGGGGAAGGGAGAGGGTGAAAGGCGACATGGGGAAAGGAGGAACAGGTGAGGGAGAGAGGGGGAAAGGAGACCCACGGGAGGGAGAGGGTGGAAGGGAGAGGGGGAAAAGGGAGAGGGGGAAAGGAGGCACAGGAGAGGGAGAGAGGGAAAGGAGACACAAGGAGGGAATGGAGAGCGGGAAAGGAGACATGGGGAAAGGGAGAGGGGGAAGGAGGAACAGGAGAGGGAGAGAGGGAGGAAAGAAGGTACAGGAGAGGATGAGGGGGGAGACAAAGGGGAGGGAGAGGGGGTAAAGGAGACACAGGGAAGAAAGAGGTGGAAAGGGAGAGGGGGGAAAGGGAGAGGGGGAAAGGAGGCACAGGAGAGGGAGAGGGGGAAAGGAGACACAGGGGAGAGAGGGGGGAAGGAGACACAGTGGAGGGGGAAGGAGACACAGGGAGGGAGAGGTGGGGAAAAGACACAGGGCAGGTTGGCCAATACAAGTGACAAGTGGCGGGTTGGCCAATACAAGTGACAAGTGGTGGGTTGGCCAAGGTCAAAGGCTCTCATCTCGAGGCTCGTAAAGTAGATGCTGGGAGGGACTCATTGCGAGGCCTGCTAGTAACAGATGGTAGAGCCAAGCATTGTCTGGCAAACAGCATTGCCAGCTTTCAAATTTTATTCCCTAGTATTATATAACACAGTTACATGTCTATCCTTGAAAGAGGTGCCCCCACAGTTGGAAGCAGAAAGCTATGGACATTACTATGAGCATCCGCCAGGGAATACATAGCTACTAAGTGGATACCAGAAGACAGAGAATGAAAGCCAGGACTTATTTTTGATGAGATAAATATTGTTAGAAATAAAATTTTTGTAAGGTATGGCATTATCATTTGCCTTCTCATCCATTTTATTCTACATGGTAAAACACCATTTAAGAATTTGAGAACCAAAATGTAGCAACACTCTGAACCCAAAAGGATCAAGTAAAATATAAGCAAATACAAAACCGTAAGATAAGCTTATGTACATCCTAGGCAACCTTTAATCAAAAGTTGCATTTTATCTAAACTTTATACTACCATTTCTAGATTATTCGTGCATATTTTCAACACACTGACATTTGTAAAATTACAATTCCTTTTATACTGGTCAGCACTTTTTAATTAATTCACCTGGTCCCTCGATTTTGAGATTATTGATAGAATCATTAGATTGGACATTATCATTTTACTAGAACCCTACACTTGTTTATTATATGGGTGTGTGTTTAGGTTAGACAACTTAGTGATTTCATGGCTGTTTAGTTATAGGCTCACAAGGCAGTTGACATGTTATGGGGATTCCTTATGAAGAACTTCCTCTTCATGTGATTGGCCATTTGATTGAGGGACTTTTAATTCACTACTATTGAATGCATATTATATAGATTTATTATTGGAGATGTGGTCCAGTTTTAAACAAAGAGCATATTGTGTGAAAATATTTCAAACTCCTTGTCTAATTGCGAGCATGTGTAGTGGAAGGGGGCATGTATCAAATACTAATAAATCTTCCTCCCCTCTCCCTCTTCTGTTCCACAGATATGCACACAGCCTCATGGCCCAATCTAGAAAGTGCCAAAACTACATAAGATAGAACTTTCTATACACAAAATTAGCTTCCAAATCATAGTGTTTTTTACTTCAAATGTTTCATGCCCATGATAAACACAGGTTCTAATGTTGATAGTTTATTACATACTTCACAAATGTGAGTTTTTTTCCTAAACTACAATGATGCTTTAAATTACATAGACATGCTACAGATTGTAAAATTCTATGAATTGCATGTTCAGAGCAGGAGGCAAATAATATTTGTGTGATTATTAAAAAAATAATTAAAACACTGTAAACTAATTTATACAGATTTAACAAATATGAATATATTTTTTCTTTGTTGCACCAAAAAGAGGATATTTGATAATGTGACAAAGTATGTATTTTTTCAAATGAAAGTGTCAGAGCTCAAAAACTGAAAAAACAATAGGGAGTGTTGTAGTTGCTCAAAAATTTCTACCTAGCTATCTCAATCGCTTCTACGGGTCACTGCTAGGAGTGAACTTCACGACAAAGCCGAAAAGCAAGGCATAAATCTGCATTGAGTGTTGCACTGACAATAAATTATGAGTTACTCCCTGACACGTTGACAACCAAACCCTATGCCAATAAGGCTTTATGGATCACTCGCAAGTCAGGGTACTGCAAAAAGTGAAAGAAAGATTTATGGGTACCAAAGACCACTCAAAACTGTTGTTCAAACCTTTGTTGAGTCCCCCAGAAGCATTTAAAGTGACAGTATAGCACAAAAAGCACTACAAAATGATGACATTTCAACATTATTTGACACTTAACAATCCAATATCAACATATGTGTAACTAAAAAATATGTTATGTTAGTATTAAGCCAGTTTGATGATAGAAAATCCAGGATAACACATAACCCAGTACTCAAGGGGTTAATACACATCACAAAACCATGCTGCTTTAATGCATTGTCTATAAACATATCATATTTTAACACAAAATAAACACATCCTTATTTATTGAAGCTATAAATACAATTGTCACTTATTTTTAATATCAAAACACTTTAATAAATTAAAAACAATTAGTTTTTATATATCTATGTTTCCTTGCAGCAGCCTAGTTTCAGCAGATGTTACTGCACTTCCCACTTATTACTCCCCCACTTTTATTGGTTTGTTTTGGCTACTCACTAAATCTATTGCTTTTGCAGAGCAGGATTTATGGCTGTGCACTAAGTGCTCAAATCTAGGGGAGTAAAAGATTTACATTAGTGTGGAATTTAGGAAAAAAGCTCCCGCAGCCGATGTACGCCAGTGCCCTAACTTAGAGCACATGATTTACATAGGGCTCTTTTACAAAAGTTTAACTGCTCTTGGAGGCTTGTCCTCTGTCAGCCAAATAAATCTGCAGACTAAAGTATGCTCTCTGAAATACCTGTTAGTTTAATTTTATTTTAAACAGGTTTTGCTTAACAGTAACATTTTAAACATGCTGTTATACATGAAAAAAACAGCTGTGTTCCATGTCTCTTTAAAGGGACTATCTAGTCATTTATTGTCATTTAGGCCCAGATTTATCAAAGGGTGAATGTACTTTGGTGTATTGATTCAGCTCAATTCACCTCAATACACCACTAGCATTCAGGATTGAAATTGGCAAATTTATCAAATGTTGTATGTGTTTTTATCTGTAGCAAACACATTCATATTTATGTAGTGTATTGCCTGTTGTAATAGATAGTGCATGTGATAGGTTTGGTGTACATAATGTAATTATTACATAATAGAAAAGAACCATATTACATTTATATGTGTGTGTGTGTCATTTTATATATACAAATCATACAGATAATACTGCTACATAGATGATATCTTTGTTATATGAACAGAAGGAGAAAGCAAACTCAGAGACGTTCATAGTTCATTCAACACTTTCCACCTATCTATAAAACTTAAAATGGATTTCTCTACAGAACAGGTAAACTTTCTAGACCCTACTATCCATCACCAATGGCACTCTCCACTCATCTGTATATAGGAAACCCACAGACAGATGCAGCTACCTACACAGCTCCAGTTTCCATCCCTCCCACACCAAACTAGCTATCATCCATGGCCAAGCTATTAGATACCATCACATATGCTCGAACACTGGAGACTGTGACAAAAATTTAAAAACACTGTCTGAAGGTTACAAACCCCAAATTACTACCCAGAAAATAACCACTGTCCTTAAAATATCCAGCGAACACCTGGATTGTATACATGTACAACCTCCAATGTGGTTTTTATAATACAGTGTATTTTATGCGAAACAGGCTGTTACAATAGAGAAACCACCCCAAAACTGCAAATGAAAATACTCAGAAGAAATTTTAAAAACATTTGAAATGAAAATGATCACATTTGACCACAATAGAAATACAGGACTGAACACGGACTTGGGTGTTCTAAACCCTTGTTACAAATTCTTGTGATGTTTTCTTATTTTATTATAACAGGCTTATCAATCTTAGTGAGGTGTTTGTACAACAGGAAGGATATGACAGATGCTCTGTTGTGTTGATGTTACGATCTGCTTTCTTCAGTCAGGCTTGATAAGGCTGTTATGGCCAAACCTACCCAGCAGATCTCTCAGGTTCTTTTTGGTCCTTTCAGTAAGGTAGTCAATGTCTCTAAAAACCCCTTTTTTGGATGCACCATTTAAAAATATGATCAGCATTCAAAAAAGAATCAGGAACAGCTTTTTTGATGTTGAAATTCATAATGGGTCCAGTGGATATATATTTAAACTTGAACTGATAACATTCTGCAATAGTTGTGAGTCTTCTGGATTTTGTATAAACTGCTAATACAGTCATCTTTAAATATTTCTTCTGCAAGGCATCATAACATCTTAACGTGCACTTCAGTAGTTGGATAGAACCAGGGCAGCTCTTATCTTCTCTAAGGATTTTGACACATAATTCTTCTTGATATCTTGTATATTTATCCATGGCAGTTAGCGATGATGTCACAACATTCTAACCGTCAGTTAACCCCTCATGAACAAGTTATAACTGAACATAAGACATAACATACAGTAATTAACATAGCATAACAACATATTAAATAACTAAAACAACTATCCAGTTGTGACAATGTATTTACTTGATGAAGTCAGATGCTGTCTCCACTCTTTCTGCATCTGCTGTTTACAACTGAGGGTTCCATCTCATGTTAGTATTGCTTCAGACTTGATAAAGAGAGGTCAAACCTCTCGAAAGCTTGTCAATATAAATAAGGCGTCTGTCCAATACAAAATGTATCACTGTATACTGCAATACTCATTATTAATCTAGATTACTATATGGTTATAAATTACAAGAGCGAAGCCTTTGTGGGCACATTTGCATGTGCCTGCCAAGGTTCCCAGAATGCAGTGTAATAACTGGATTTCTCAGAATTCTGGGCATGAAACAAGTTTTTTTAACTTGTTTTAGACATTCAAATGTGAACACAAATGCTCTATTTATTATATATATATATATATATATATATATATATATATATATATAATATCTCTAGATGTATTATAATGTAATATATTGTTATTATTATATTGTTGTATTACCAAATTATTAGTAATAATATCTAGTACTATTACTGCTATATTATTACTATAATTACATGGATTATTAATGTGATTATGATTTCTATTAATATTATCATTAATGTTGTTATTATAATTATCATTTTTATATATTTTTTTTATTTTTCCAATTATTTCTAGCCTATATGCACTGCTCTATTTAATTACAGCAGTTTAAGAAAAGAAATGGCGGAAATCTTTTGGATTATTATTAGTTTTTTTTTAAGCTGTTTGCTTCCCCTTGTGCTGCTGCATTGGATAAGATTTTTGTTATCTTACTTTATTTTGTTAAATACTGTTTTGCATACAAAGTTGCCATATGGCCTGCTGTAATGTATGCGAGTTTCAATCCTGCAAGGTGCTTTAGGGAAAGCGCTATGGACAGCGGATTCCAGGCTCAAAGACAGGGCCCTCCATTCATTGCAATGTATTAATTTTGAATTTGTCTTTGCCTGGAAGTTAACTTCTGTATAGCGCTACGTAATATGTTGGGACGTTACAAATGTTGTGCTGTAAAGCCTCGACCACAGGTGAAGGGCTTCGCAATCCCAGTCTCATGCTGCTAATAAGCAGACAGGGACATTTTGTGTTTCTTCGCTGCATGAGACACTGATAGTTTGAAGCCCCTCTTTGGGAATGGCATGGCTTTAGGTCACAGCAATATGGCAGCTCTTATGAGGGAGAAGTGGAAGACAGAGAGCCTCCAGAAGTAAACCATCTGTTACTCTTGAGGCTTTGCATGATTAATTGAAGTTTTATATCATAATTACCTTAAGGAGAATAAAATTAATTAAACAACCTATAACATTCATTTAAAACAAAACATTCTTAAAGAGTCCATTCAAATATGTTTTTCTTGGCTGTTTACATTCTTCAAGTACAAAATATATTTTTTAAAAAAATATGTACAGTGGTACATTGGTTCTAGCCCGCTCTGGTTCTCATCTTGTTCAGAACTTGACGAGTCTCACAGAGGAAAGTTTGCTAAAAAATCGATGCTTGCTTGAAAGTCGATGAGTCAGACTGAAAAATGTGTTCAGTTCTCGCCGATTGTTCCGAAGTTAACAAGTTAACAACACCCTGCATCTTGTCTTTCAGAAAATGGAAACAAGTTCTGTACTGTGGTGTAGTGTAGTTAGTTCCTACAAGAGCCCAAAGCAGTCTGTGTCTGCAAGAGCCCAAGAGCAGTCTGTGTCTGCAAGAATCAGAGTGTAGCCTGTGCCTATAAGAAGACTGTGTTTACAAGAACTAAAGTTTACCCTGTGTCTACAAGAATCAAAGTGTAGTCTGTGCCTAGAAGAACCAAAGTGTAGCTTCCATCTTCTCAGTACAGTTAAAGTGAAGTTACATTTTCTGTTATTTGATGTAATTATTCTTTTTTATTTTTGACTGTTTAGTTTTAAGGTTTTGTATCCAAAAGCAAGACCATCATTTCAAAATAAAATGTGAAAAATGGGGGGTCTGGAACGGATTATTTCTATTTACCTTGATTCCTATGGGAAATGTTTGTTTGGAACTCATCCTAATTGGATTAAAGACGAGAACCGAGGTACCATGGTACTCTTTTAAATACTGCAATAATAGGAAACTCTGCATTCCTTTAAATGTGGCAGGGAGGTTGCACATTTGAGATTATATAGTGATATACAGTGTATTTATTTAACAGCAAAAATACACTAGGTTTGAAAATTTACTGAACAGGCACATCAAATAGGAAAATAGCAAAGCAGTCATTGTTTTTTTTAAGCGCCCATAAATATTTAATGGAAGTGTCTGGAACAGTTACTTTGTACTAGGCTTGAATAGCACAGAACTGATCATGCTCCAGGAACATACAGAATTTAGGGCAATCTGTCTTGGAAGGAGGCGAATCAAGACTGCCTCCAGTTACCAAGTTATCTATTTTTTTTCTCCAGGGTGTTTCTAAATGCTGGAGCAGTTTCTTATCTGAACCAGTTGCAGTAACAAAGAAGCCTTACAGATTTAGCAGCAGAGATAGTAATTTAACTAGACATAAATAACACATTTTTTCTTGCAGCCCTGATGGCTGGGTGTTTAATCAAATATTTAATATTGGGTGCACTAAAGTGGAATATTAAGATACAAATGGATGCAAGAGTCATATTCAATAAAAAATCACATCAAAGTGGGTGTTTTACCAAAACCGGTAGTTTGTTTATTTTTCATTTTGTAAACAGTATTTACAGATTTTACCATATCATTTATAGTAGTGTTTACCACTTTATATTACATAATATAGATGGATAGATAAGGTAATTGAAGCAATGAACATGAGTTTGAGGGAACTCAGAGGGGCACTGGCTGACAGATGTGCTTGCTGTACTGCTTGCTGTCAATGGGTCACCAAGAGTTGACTATGACTGAACAGCTAAACAACAGAATCATATAATTTAGAGTTGCCTGTTGTGTCCTACACATACTTGAACTCTAAATTCACACTATAATCAATAGAAAAGTAACACCAGAACTTGGAAATAAAAAAAATTAAAAAAAATTCTGGTTGCATACCCATAGCCCTGTCTTTCCAAAGTGTACATGCTGCAGGTTATAATTAATTAAATCTGTGTTGAATGTGATTGTCTAAATTATATTATACTGATAACCATGAGGTAGGCAGTGGAAGAGTGCAGTAGCCATTATAAAAACTATAGCCCTATTCCATTAGAGACAAGTAAATTACTTACAAAAGTAATTTTGTCTGCGGCAGCTTTTTTCAGTAATATTAGACAGGTATTCAATGCTTCACAGAAGTAATATTACTGATCCCATCTGCAACTCTTAAATCCATGCCTTGTAAGTAAGGTTCCAATGCTCAGGATTACAAGTAAGGCTGTGGCTAGTATTATGACGTTCCTCCAAACCCACTGCGACCAATGAGAATTCCTGGGGATTTTCTCCATCCACACGTGGTAAAGGGAAAACCCAGGGATCTTCTTTCCCGCTCTATTCTGATCGCCTAACACCTAAGATGCCTAAGCCCACCCAAAGCCCCCTGACTCAAATACCCCTAACCATAATACCCCTAAGTCCAACCTTAAGTCCATAACCATTAACTCCTGCGCGCAGAAGTCAGGCGCTATATTATCAGGCGCGCTTTTGTTCGTTTGCGCATGCATCGGCTTGCATTTGCCTCGTGCGCAAAACTTGAGCTACCATATATATATATACTAGCGACTTGCCCGTCAAAAAATGACGGCAATGTGATGTATATGTTTGTCAAGTTGTTTAGTTATTTATATATATTTTTGACCATTGTAAGTATTGTGATATGAACGTGTATTTTTGTAAAATTTTGATGTAATGGTTTTTTAACATGAAATTTGTATCTGAAGAATTGTTCACTTAAATATACATTGAATCCAGAGGAAAGCAAAAAGTAAAAAGCCTTGTTGAAACGTCCCGAATTTTAACATGAAGTTTAAAATATATGTAAGCAATAACCTTCAAAGTATATATTTTTAAACTTGAACTTTATTTTTTATGTAACTTTGGAAGTTGACAAAACATTTGTATAATTTGGAACATTATAAACAGGAACATAGTGAATACATTTTGTAACTTAATTTTGTATTAAAAGTATTAACATTTGAATGTAAAAACAGTTGAACTTTAAATTAATCAGTATTAACATGCAATTTGTATCAGAATAATTGTTAAGTTCAATATACATTGAATGTAGAGAAAGGCATACAGTAAAAACTCTCCTTAAAACGTACCTAATGAAAGTAATTCCTTACTGACCACATAAACTGGTGATAAACATTAATGTAGGTAGTAATCTTAAGATAACAGACAATATTTAGATTGTGACTTAGAAGGTGCTTGAGCTCTTAACATAAACTTTGTAATCTGTTGAATGAAATAACTTGAAAATATTGTTTTTAAACTTGTAACATTAGAAACATTAACACAGTAACTTAACATTGTAACATAATTTTTCTTAAAAATGCAAGGCAAGTATTTTGTGAGGCGAATTATCCATAAACATGACTTCCATTAATTATGACTGAATTAAACAACAAATTGTTATGTATTTTTGAATGCTTTTAAAAAATGATTATGGCTTTAGTTTGTATTCTGCAAAGTTATAGTACTTCATAGTAGACAATGTTTTTAGTAAAAATACGTCAATCTTCTAATAAATCACCTTGACTTTCATTTTTTTCAATGTAAACTTTAATAGCCTGTGGATTTTTGCACCGTGACAATGCAACGTACAATTGACCATGTGCAAATACTGGTTCTTCCAAAAAAATACCCACAGATTTGAAAGTTTGACCTTGTGATTTATTAATGGTCATGGCAAATGCCATAATAATGGGAAATTGTCTTCTTTGAAGTATAAAAGGGAGACTACTTTCACTTGGTGCTAAATCTATTCTTGGTATGAAAACTCTCTCTCCTTTATGGGTCCCAGTTAAAATTTCAGCATCTATAAAATGGTCCCTTAATTGTTGAACAATTAATCTTGTGCCATTGCATAGGCCTTTTTTGGGGTTCATATTTCGCAGTAACATGATAATTGCACCTTTCTTTAGCTGCAAAATATGTGGTGGCATTCCAGAAGGAGTTAGAGAGTTTATGAATTCAGTCGAAAAGTTAGCCTGACTTTCATTGTCATCAGCAAGTACAGAATCAGCACTGTGATAATTTCTTTGTGGTGCATTAATTTTTTTAAAGATTTCATTATTGAGGATTAATGCATCTTTATTTTTACACGTCAGTATGACTTGGTTGGCAAGCTCGGAATATTCTTAGTTATTGATGCTCCCTTCAAATATAGCCGATATAATATCTTATTGACAAATCATCTGAGGTGGGATCTCTACAGTGTCGTCAGCTAAATGTAGTATTTTTTCTGTTCTGCCTTCTCCAATTTTAATAAGCCAATCATTGAAATCATTTTGTCCTTCTGATCTCATATTTTGTTGCAGTTGAAGATGGGTAAAATGTTTCCATACTGTGCTTGACTTGATACATGTTTCTAAAATCGCCACCCAACAACATTACCTTTCCACCAAATGGAAAAATATTATCCATGACTTCACGAAGCAAACGGTCAATACATTGGAGGGCATAGCATGACATCATTGTGGCCTCATCTATTATAATTAATTTACATTTCTTAAATTTCTTTGCTTGTAAGGATGTCATGCGAATATCTGACACAGAATTTTCTAAAATAGGCACTGGCAGTTTAAATCCACTATGAACAGTTCTTCCACCTTCTAATAAAAGTGCAGCAATTCCAGTAGTGGCAAACGCCATTGCTATTTGTCCTTGTGCTCGTACTGAACTCATTAATAAATTGTACAAATGGGTTTTTCCTGATCCGCCAGGTCCATCAAGATAGAGATAACGCTCTGTCACCATGGCATGAAATGCTTGCAATTGTAGTGTATTTAAAGTTGCAAGTCTTTCTTGTGTTCTTTCTGCTTGTAGTTGAATGTCATAGTCTTCAAAGTTTATGCATCTATAAGACCTGGATCAGGCAAATTAAGACTTGCACAACTTAATCCATGAGTTAAAAAGACTTCTTGGATTTCCATTAACGCTTTTAAGTGTGCAATGGGTTCATTGTATCGTCGCATAAAGTCTTCAGCCATATTACTTTTAAAAGTCTCCCACAAAGCTAATGCATTTGGAGCATTTGAGAAGATACAAATAAAAGCAAATTGTTCTCTCATCTGTCGTGGCATTTGACATTGTGCTGCTTCTTCTAAACATCTTTCCCACTCTGTATCATCAGCGAGTAAGTTTCTATGTCTTGCAGCTAAATGGAAGGATTCATATACAATGTCATTAACAGTTCTTAATTGTTCAAAACTTTGTGCTCCTGGAACATTTAAAAGTAATATCCGTAAGCAAAAACGTTCAACATCTCTTGGACTGACTGTGTAAATTCGTGGAATTATTTTATTGCCTCTGGTTTTTCTTGGTCTCCATAATCCATTCACAAAAACATAGTGATATGGAATTTCAATATATAAGTATTGTGTTGCTTGAGCATCATTTGAATTTAATGCAAACCATGCAGTTAGTGTAGTGTGACGATCTTCACTTTGGGCCAATGCATTCATTTCATTTCCAGCATGGAAATAGACTAAATGTCGTTGTTGCAAATGTACTGCTAATCTATATACTGCATGTGATCTATCATGCATTTCAAATTTTAAAAGCCGCCACATAGCTTCTGGTGCACTGACATAGCGAGCATCTACATGAGATGCAAGTTCATCATGTACTAACTCACTACATTCAGGGTTGTCTGCACTTTTGACGACTACAGTAGCTGCATCATAGCCTTTGTAAATATATTTGTAGACATATTTAATGGATTTGATTGAAGTGCAGGCTTCTACGTTGATGTGGGCGTTGTACTTCATGAGTAAATGTGGATTGTAGGGTACTACATATCTATTGTCCACTTTTTTTTCACGAATAATGGCACTATCTCCTTCTCTTCTTTTATAAAGTGGATATCCATCACAATTTGCATATGTTTTGTCTCTATAATCTTTTGGAAAATCTTTTGAACATTTATTATTTTCCATACATGGTGATTGTGGATTAAGGTCTCCACAGGGTCCATGAATCATGCGATGAGTAACAATCTCATATAGTCTACCATATAGTTGTGGATCTGGTAGTTCAGCAACTATGACTGCATCCACTTTGTCCGAAGTATCTAATTTATCTTTCTCTTGAAGTATTATGAGAAGATGTGCATGTGGAATGCCTCTTTTTTAAAATTCAATGGTATATACATAAGCAAGACATTTGCCAAATAACTGATTTATAGTGAAGTCACGTATTAATTCATTTAATTTGATCTTAAAAACTCTGGCTACTAAATCTGGTCGATCTGAAGCACTTTGTCCAAGAAGTAGATTTTCATTAATTTCTGGCCATTGTGGATTACATGTAAATGTCACAAATAAATCTGGTTTTCCAAATTTAGTCACAATAGCCATAGCATCATTGTATCTTTCTCTCATATTTCGAGGAGATCCTTGAAAGGAAGATGGTAAAATGATGGCTTTGCCAGCTGACATGTCTCTGCTTGTAGCCACGTCAGCAACATAGTCCATGAGTCCACAATATTGTTCTACACGTAGTTTATCTTGTTGATATTTTATAAAGTTTAAATTATTTTCCTCAACTTGCAAATATGAATCAATAATCCATTGTTGTGTTAGTTTTCCACCACATAAAATTGGATTAAATTCATCTCGAATGGCAATTTGAGCTACTTTAAATTCAAGCATAGAAACATTATTTCGGATTCTGGCTTTAGCATTTGGGTAACTGGGAAGGGTTAATTTTGGTTGCCAACTGTCATGAATCAGCCAGTGGCCATATTGGATTTGGCGTGAACTATGCTGGGGCCATTTTGTGACTGGCAGCAGTGGCCATTTTGGGCTGGGTGGTCTTCCACATGCTGTTGCCATGGGGAGGAACAAAAGGTTTGGGGCTCCCAGACACCCTGTTATACTGTTATACGGTTATACTGTTATATTATTATGATTATTGCCTACGGAAATGAGCAGGGTTCCCATCACCATCAATAAAAGTCATCATAATGCATGAGATGGATTGATGTGGAAACCCTGCCCCAATCCCATATACTATGAGGACATTAGGTGGTTTTATGTGGGGTGCGCTTTTACGCTTGTACTTAAATAGACTGACAGTGTGTGGAATATGTACACATATGTATATGATAGTATGGGGTAGTCATGCTAGATACATTGCCACATACATCTTGCAACAGGAGAAGGACCCCAGCTGGCCACCAAGGTTAATCCTTTAAGTACACATACTTAAGTCAGGAACAATAGGGTCCCAACAGACATAGGGGCACCATCTATCCAGGGGGGCTCTGGGGTCTCCCTAGCCCAGATCCAGGGGCCTGGGCCATAGCAAAGAGATGTGTCTCTCTTGACTGCCAGCGCCCAAATGACTCTGTTAGCCACACCTAGTGGGCGGCCCAGGGGAGGGGTCTGGAAGTTCCCAGAGCTTACCTCTAGTCCATTGGCTAGAGGTAATCAAGTTACTCTGGAGATTACCCCATTGGCCAAGAGGAAGATAAGGGTTGGACAAAGGGGTAGCCACTCCCGGTACTGTTGTTGTGAGTTGTTTAAATACTTGTGTAAAAATAAAGAAGTTGTTAATAATTTTCATCAAGACTTTGTGTGCAGGTGTATTATTGACCCAAGGGCATATGCTGGCAGAGGAGATCGTTTCTGACTCCCTACCAAGGTTTTTCCCAGGCACACTACCTTAAGCTGGGACGTATGCTCTTGTATCCGCAAAGAAGGTCCATTGGTCTGAGTCACCCAAATATTAGGTCTAAAACCTACAGGAGATAAGAGGACTAGGATCCTCTATACTCCATCATCATTGTAGGTTGTGACACCAACCTGCTTCTCCATGTGGGAAAAAGATGGGATATGTCATTGGATCTAAATTTGAACTTAAGATATTAATATTAATAAATGGTTGCTCCTCATTTCTGGGATATACTCTAATGTCTCTTTGAAATGGTGGTTCTCCTTCATCATTCTGAAAGACCATTGCAACTTCATTTGATGTTGGCAAGTTATAACGACGTTTATCAGTATGTCTGTCTCTTTTAAGCACCATATTAACCTTTGGCATGGGTAATTGATGTCTTTGTGCATGAAGTTGTTGTTCATTTTCTACTTCTGCCAATTTTTTGTATGCTTTACTGTAGGGATTGTTGTCCATAATGTTATTTAGCTCTATGAAAACACTGGGTAAGCATTTTTTATTTTCTTCCATCTGCATACGTTGGTCAACAGCTTCCATTGTATCTAGGACATATAGTTGAGCGAATTTTCTTTGCTCTCCTTGCTCTGGATGTAAATGTGAAGTCCGATGATAAATTTGTCCTTGGACTTTAAAACAGTAAGGACCATGTCCTGGTACATTAGCAGCCAATGTTGCCCCCATAGATGCAAATGATATGGCACTATTGTAGGATCTTATGTTTGTCTTAAAATTTTTGTAATTTGGAAAAGTAGGTTCAGTCATAATATTTTGTAAATAGCTTGGAAATTGTTTCCTTTCTGAAAGTTTGAACTTGCCTTTTTGACAACAACTAATACATTGTCCATCTCTGGGTCTCTCCTGTTTAAAATAATAAGCCTCACAAAATTGACATTGAGTACTCATGTCCCCACAACAATGAACCTCTACTGCTAAAGACTTGAGTAAAGGACAATTTGTAAAGCATATCGGATGTTGACTTTCATATTCATCAGGTGAAAAGTCATGAAATGTTTCAACAACAGGTTCTAAATGTTTAGTTTTTTTTGTGGCTTTTCTTGGTATATGTTGTCCTTGTTTTGTTGAAATGTCCTGTAAGTTTTTAGTAAGAGTTTGTAAATGCTTTGTTTTTGTAGTTGCTTTTTTTGGTCTGTCTTGAGTGGTATCTTGTAAAATGTCATCTGATGTTTGAGGAACAGTTTGTAAATGCTTTATTATCTTTTTTTTGTTGTTGTTGTATCTTTCATTTTTGCAGCTGATAGTCTTTTATTTGCAAGTCTTTTGCGTTCTTTTTCTCGTTGAATTTCTTTCTCCTCAGGTGTCTGCTGGGCGGCCCATCTCTCTTGTCTTTCTCTAGTTTTACGTCTTTTCTTCTCTTCTTTGGTCTCGTTATCAGCCATATTAATCTGTAAAGGAAAAAAAAGAAATGTAATTGTGTTAAAGATTCTTGTGCACAATTGGTGAAATAAAAGGCAAATCATTAATGTATCAGTTATATTTAGTTAAAATTATAATTCCTGTCCTCACTGACTAAGAATTTGGCCAATGGAATACTGCTGTAAATAAGCATGTAACATATTTTTTTGAAATAATGTTTTTATTTATTAAAAACGTTGTTTGTGGATAGATATTTACCACTGCAAAACTTCTTTGCAAAAAAAAACATTGATGTGGTTATTGAGCTATGTATTGCATAGTGGCAATTTAAATAGAATAAGGGAGATAGTAAATTTATTTTTTTATTTTTCTGTTGACACGGATGCAACTGAAAGCTGTTTCTTTAATTTTCTCCTTTTGTACTTATTATACTGTACCTTGGTTGAAGTGTGATTTAAATCCGAATGTTTGTTGGTCCTCGGTTGAAAATCGTTGTCCAATGGTGTGGTCCTCTGTTGGAAGTCCTCGTCCGATGGTGTGGTCCTCTGTGTAAAATCCTGGTCCTATGGTCTGGTCCTCTGTTGAAAGTCCTGGTCGGATGGTGTGGTCCTGTGGCGATAGCCCTCGTCCGATGTTGTGGTCCTGTGGCGATAGCCCTCGTCCGATGTTGTGGTCCTTTGGTGAAAGTCCTCGTCCGATGGTCTGGTCCTGTGTTGAAATTCCTCGTCCGCTGGTCTGGTCCTGTGTTGAAAGTCCTCGTCCGATGGTCTGGTCCTTTGGAGAAAGTCCTCGTCCAATTGTCTTCACGCAGTATCTGTTGTAATATAAAATAGGAAATGTTGTTTGAGTGAAATGTCTTTTAAATAAGTAAAAAATGTATGAATTTGGCTTGTATCAGTTATGGTTATTTTTTTCTATTTTTTTTTTAATACTTTCTGTACAATCCCACGACTTTTGTTATTCTTATTTAAGGTTCTTAGTAAGGCTTGTGGGTTGTGATATATTAAATAAGAATATGAATTTATTTTGCTATTTGTTTATGTTAGTTTTTGTACAATCCTGTTTTGTGCGCACCACTTGTGGTATACTGATTTAGCCTTTATTGGGATGGTTATAGTTTGTGAACCATGAAATAATATAATTAATGTAGTTTGCTATGTGTTTGTGTTAGTTTTTTACAATCCTGTTTTGTGCGCACCACTTGTGCTAAAGTTATTTATTCTTGATTGTACTAGTTATAGGTTGTTAAACATTAAAGAAGAATGTTAATGTAGTTTCCTATGTGTTTGTGTGATTTTTTGTACAATCCTTTTAGGTGCGCAACACTTTTGTTATTCTTATTTAGGCTTCTTTGTAAGGCTTATAGGTTGTTAAACATTGAATTTATTTTGCTATGTGTTTGTGTGAGTTTGTTCCAATTCTATTTTGTGTGTAGCACTTTGGGTCTCATTCAATTGCGATTTGTCTAATTGAATGGTGCCCTAAATAAGCACATAGCAATTTTTTTAAAGAAGTTTTTAGTCTGTGAAAAACTTTCTTTTGGATAGATTTTTACTAACTAAAAACTTCTTTAAAAAAAAATGTTATGTTCTTATTTAGAGCCCTATTCAATTGGGCAAATTGCAATTGAATGAGGGCCGTTGTGTGTATCATATGTTGCATAGTTTGCCCCTCATTTAATTGCATTTTTTACAATGTAATAGTACTCTAAGGCGCTCATTGAATTGCAATTTTGAAAATTGAATAGAGTTCTAAATACGCACATCACATATATTTGTTAAAGAAGTTTTTATTTATTAAGCATCTATCCAAAAGCAAGGTTTTCACTAACGAAAAAGTTCTTTAAAAAATATATGTTATGTGATTATTTGGATCCCTATAGAATTAGCAAAATGGCAATTGAATAAGGGCCTAAAAGTGCTTATTTATAGCCATATTAAATTGTCCAAAATAGCAATTGAATGAGGGCCTTTGGTTGCTGCATTTGTTATATTGTCAGCTCCTCATTCAATTGTGTTTTGGCCAATGGAATAGAGCTCAATATCACCACAGAGCATATTTTTTTACCGAATTTTGTATTTAGTGAACTTGTATCCAAAAGCAACGTGTTCACTAAATAAAAAGTTCCTTTAAAAGATATGCTCTGTGCTTATATAGAGCCCTATTGAAATGGGCAAATCACATTTGAGTGAGGCCCTCGGCCATTAAAGATATATAGGTCCTCATTGAATTGCAATTTTGCCAATTGAAGAGGGCTCTATATAAGCACCTAACATATTTATTGAGCGAAGTTTTTAGTTATTGAAGACCTTGATTGTGGTTAGAAGTTCAGTAACTAAAAAGTTCTGTATAAAAAATATGTTATGTGCTTATATAGAGCCCTATTCAATTGAGCAACACGCAATTGAATGAGGCTCATGGTTCTTTCTTTTTTATACTTAATACTTTACCTTGATTGAAGTGTCGAATGACAGAGGGTCCCCTCCTGCCAATCTTAATCCGCCGGTCTTCTTGTAGTGTCTGTTTGAAAAAGAAAGTGAAATAGTTATTTATATATTTATAATTTTTCATCTAGCAAACCATGGCCTTTTGAGCATGTAATGTCTTGTTGTATCTTACCTGTTGTTCTTTGTTGGTGTTCTTTAAAAGGGATTGTGCTTCACAATGCACGGTGCAAATTGTTGAGTGACGCTGTTGATGCAGAGTCTGTTTGAATATTAAAAGAAATAGAAAGATTCAGCTTTATATGATCTATTGAATTGCAGTAAATTAATGTCATTTAAATATACTTCTGTAATTATTTTCAATTGACCTTATTTTTTGGTGGGGGCTACACACATATGTCACATACATGAAGCACATTCCATAGTTTAATGTAATTATTTTGTGTGTGTGTGTGACATATCACTATACATGAATCATATTTAAATTGTTAAATTAACCTTATAATTTTTTTTTCCAACACACATAAATGTCTGTGTGTGAGATGTAACTATAGATGATACACATATATGTGCGTGTCACATATCAGTATACATGACATCTAATGTCATTTAAATGTAGTTGTTTAATGATTTTGTTTTAAGCTAATTTTGTTGCAGTGGCAGCAATACACATAAATGTGTGTGTCACATGTCACTATACATTATACACATATATGTCCGTGTCACATGTCACTATGCAGGGGCAATACACATAAATGTGTGTGTCACATGTCAATATACATGATACACATATATGTCCGTGTCACATGTCACTATGCAGGGTCAATACACATAAATGTGCATGTCACATGTCACTATACATTCTATACATATATGTGCGTGTCACATGTCACTATACATTATAGACATATATGTGCGTGTCAGATGTCACTATACATTATAGACATATATGTGCGTGTCACATGTCACTATACATAAACTTCTGTTTAATATTGAATTATGTTTTTTTGTTGTTTTGTTAAATGAACCGTATTTTTTTTGTGGGCCTATACACATAAATGTGCCATATATGTCACTACATAAATCACATTTTCCTAGTTTTTTTTTTTTTTTTTGACCTGTCCTGATAATAAAATGTAATATATTATAGCTTACCTCTCAGTTGTAATTTGCACAATGTAAAGTAGTAAATTAGTAAAGAATTGTCTTCTCATGTAAAAGCAGCAGTTATCTCTGAAGTCACTCCGTTCATCACCTGAGGAGAAATTTATTTTTTTGTGTAAAATAGGCAGTATTTATAAACTTGTAGAAAGTTCTGGAAAGTGAGACCGTTAGAACGCAATACGCATGCGCAATTTGCGTTCCAGCTTACAATTTGCGTTCCATCCGCCATTTTGTGCGTAGTACTGTTCAAAATGGTGTTTAATATGATTGTGATACGTTCCGCATAGTATGTGTTTCATTATTGCGAGTAAGTGTAGTCTAGTTACGTCTGAAGCCTCGTTTTCATTTTGTTCGTGGGCCATTTTTTCTCTCGCTTAGCGATGGTTATTAGTGTCTAAAGTGTTTTATTTTGATTTAAATGTAGATGTAACTTGTTTTTTTGAGGTGCTGGATGGTTCCTCTTGCTGTAGGTAAGCTTTTTATGTGTTTGTTGTGTGTATTTCTTAAGTTTTAAATGTTTGTATGTCGGCGTGTTGCGTCCGATGTTTGCGAGGTCGTACTGTGTGGTAACGTGTCTCGTATGGTGTTTGCGTGTGTAGCCTCGTTTTCGTTTTATTCGTCGGCCATTTTTTGTGTCGCTTAGCAAATTATTTAGTGTCTAAACTTTTTTATTTTGAGTGCAATTAAGTTGTAAGTTGCATTTTTGAAGTCGTGGGTGCTCCCTCTTGGTGTAGGTAAGCTTTTTATGTATGTGCTGTGTGTATGTATTGTGTTTTTAATTTTGTAATGTTCGCGAGTTGCGTCCGAGTGTTGCGAGGCCGTAATGTGTGTGAACGTGTGTCGTATGTTGTTTGCGAGTGTCGTAATGTGTGTGTCGAGCTGTTTGGGTTGCGACGTAAACTTTGCGAGGTTCGCAGTTCTTTGGGTTGCGAATTTGGGTTGTGAATTTTGCAAGGGTCGCAGTTGCTGCAACTGAAGCCCTCTCTTTTTGGGGGGTTCCTCAGGTGCTGGCAACTGAGAACCTGGCGCAGCGAGCCCGCAGCGTTAGCAACAACTCGTTCGCTCACAACTATATATGTGATATATATATATATATATATATTTATTTATATGGCCAGGTTAATTACCTGGTGATTGTCCCCTCGCCACACTGTGTGCGTTGTCCTGTCTCTGCTACTTGCTGCATTTCATTGAACTTAGTTGGTTTGTCTGCCATTTGTTTGTTTGGTTTTGTCTTTGTTTTTTTAATGGATTCGTGGCTTTGGAATTTAGTGAGTGCAAACCGTTTCTGACTCTCAATTGTTTTCATGTTAGTTGGCCGATTCTTGCATCTCGCGAGATTGCTGCCATTTTTTTTAATTCATATCCACTAAACTATGTTTCCCTTTAATTATTTTGGCTTAGACATCCCCGCCTTCATCATCCATTTTTTCCTTTTAATTTGGCTCTGCGCCCATGCCTAATTATATTATTGTTCTGTCTTTATTTAAGTAACATTACAATGCTTAGCCCATCAAGGGCATCACATTCCCTAAATGTACTTGTCACTTGTCCCTTAGCCACACAAACATGTCGCTCTCAGCCCATCGCGGGCGTCACATTCCCCCTAATTATCATGCATGCCGCTAATCGTATGTCCCCTGGACACATAAAACATGTCACTCACAGCCCATCAAGGGCATCACATCCCCCCCTAACTTCTTGTATGCCGCTCATCGTTGTCCCCTGATCACACACAACATGTCGATCTCAGCCCATCGAGGGCATCACATTCTTCCCTAATTTTATTGCATGTCACTTATCATTTGCCCTTTGGACATGCAATATATGTCACCCTCAGCCCATTAAGAGCATCACCCCCCCCCCCCATCTTACATTTCATTACATTACATTGTTACTTTCACCCTGTAGGTTATGGCTGACTCAGCCCCATCAGAACCAGGAACCCCTCCATCAGTGGACGCTCATCCCCAGCTGGCGCTCATACCAGTTAGCCAGCCTCACCAAGGTATTGGACCAACCCATTTCCGACCTCAGCAAGAAAATTAGAGACTTTCAGATTGCTACAAGGTGCTCAGAGACCCACTTCACGGCCAGTAAATGTGTTACCTGACCAGTTTCAGTAACTACAAAGAATGATTGCCGATGTGGCTACTTCAGTACACAAGCTTAAGGATCGTGTAGCATACATCGAAAATCCTACCACACAACCTCCTCTATCTCTTGCATTACCTGCTCCACAGGCTGAATGTGGTGAGAACCTAAGGAAAAAGACACTTATATATCTAATGGGCTTCCTTCCACAATTTATGATTTCATTAATTAATTAATTATCATGAAAAAATACATATACAGAAAAAAAACACACCACAGTATCGCAATAAACGACAAAGCCCTTCACCGCGCACCTCACAAGGAGCGCCAACGGTGCTCATAGGACACAAAGTACACCAGGGAATAATTTTGTTATTATCAAGGCAAGGTACATTAAATACTTGTAAATAATTCATTACTCTGTGATATATCACGTTAGGATTTAGTCATTCACTGCGTGGACAATGCATGATTTTTATATATTTAAATCTGCGTTATTCTCTTATTTTTAATTGTATAAATAAACATAATTGAATTTTAAATGAGTTCTGTCATATAATTGGGACTGTATATATAATATTCCAATTGAATACAATATAAATATATGTGGAAGGAAACCCATTAGATATATAAGTGTCTTTTTCCTTAGGTTGAGTACAAGTTAGTTACACTTTTCTAATGGGCAGGTTCAATGTATATTTACATATTTACATTTAATTAGTTCAAAGAATATAATTGGAAACTATTTAACGTTTGAAAACCACCTTCCTGTAGTTTACTGTACCTTCAGAAAGAATATATGAATGTGGTGAGACCAGTCAGCCTCCTCCCATTATTATGCCATCACTTTATATTTCTCCTTATCTAAGTGTCTATACTTACTTCATCCTCTGATAGCTCAGAACCCCGTACCATATCACAAGGGGATATCTCTGTAACAGTTAAGGCAAAGGACCCTAGATTGCAATGGAAATTTACCGTAACGGAATTTGTCTTGGCATTTGGAATCTATATAGATGTGGTGTGTTCGGTTTTTCCACGGAGATGCATATAACTTGATGATCACTTGCAACTTGACGTACATCTCACTTAAAGATATGGCGGTTATGCCTTTTATGATTACCAATGCTCATTTGCTGCTAAGGTGGAAGCTGCATGGCATCAATTTAATTATCAAGTTTATTGTACCCTACTTGATCATGATTTATTTTGTAGGCATTTTGCAGGGCTGAGATCTCCAGTTTGTCAATATTCTCATTCACCGTTTCGCACTCCACCTGTCTTTTCGAATACTACTACTTCTATAGTCTCCATTGCAGATTTCCCAAGTCAATCCGTCCTGCTCGTGACCGCCTTGGTAGTCCAGTCCTCTACCTAGTTCCACACCTATTTGTAATAAATTAATTCTAGAGGTTGCAATTTCCCTGCTTGTAGTCTCCTTCATATTTGCTCCAACTGCCACCAGGCTAATGCTAAGTCCATCTGCCCTAAATTAAATATTAAATGACAACTAGCTATTGGTATTTACCAACTTTCCAATTTTCTACAAGATTATCGCTCCCCACAGTTTGTTACCTACCTACTTTCCGAGTTCTCCATTGGATTTCACACAGGGGTGCTAGCATGACAGACTTCATTACTGCAGAACTCACAAAGGTGATTTAATCAGCCCCTTTTTTTATCCTGAACAAATTGAAGTGTCCACATATTATATATTACATAGATCGCTTTCTTTTACTTGAACCCCCAAGCGGTATAGGTGACAGCCTTCAGAAAGTCATTTGAACTCTTTGATGGCGTTGGAATTCCAGAGGCAACAGATAAAACCAGGGAACCAACCCATCAATTAGAATTCCTTGGCATTATACTGGGCACGCAGTGGATGGAATCTTATTTACAGCAGAACAAGCTCAAATCCTTACAGGCTGTCCTTTGTGACTTTCTGGATGCCAATTCCAAAACTACGAGAAATTTGCAGATTCTACTAGGACATCTAAATTTTGCCATGCGTATATTACCCCAAGGTATGTCCTTTTTGAGTAATTTACTACTAGTCTTCTCAGAATCTTTAAGGTATGATTCCATATGCCTGTCTCATGAGTCTGTAGAAGACTTGAAGCTTTGGCAAAAAATCCTTTCTACTTGGAATGGTAGATCCTTTTTTCTTGACCAACCTTCACACACGTCTCCAGCATTATACAAATTTGTTTCCAGTCAGTTTTTTAAGATAATTTATTATGCCCAAATTATCACAGTAAGTGATCCCCTATAGCCAACCTAAACTCCACCTCACATTTTGCCCTTCCCCTGCTTACTGCTACCTACGCGTAGAAAGATTTGTGGGGGAATCAACCCATTTGGTTCTTTACTTCATCACTCAAAGCTTTCAAATTATTGGGAGCTTTAGGTATCCCGACCCCTCTGCCATGTCTCTCCTTAGGGAGTTCGCCCTTCATTTGCTACTGTCAAATTTGTATTGTCACCCTTTACATATGCTGATAATGCCTCTATTTCCCACTTCAATCCTCAGGATTTTATGTCAATTCCACCTCAATCCACCAGCCTTCATGGAACTTATACGCAATTTACATCACTTCTGAATTTACAGCTGAGCCTGGGATTTGATCAATATTTTTGTTGTTTATTATCATGTAACCACACCACCAAATTCCTTGCTTTTGCTAGCCATTGTCATTATTACCTTAAATTGCATGTTACCACTATTTGACAGGAGTTCAGTTCCATCTGGTTTAAAATCTTCTTATTAAGGGCTCATTAATTGGGACTCCTCCTGTCAAACTTTTTCTCAAAGGTCTTTACAAAATCTGGTGCACAATGTTAATAGTCTTCTTATCACTGGTGACATTTTCTCACAAATCATAGCTTTCCTAAATAACGATCCTTTTGGCACTCTAACTATCAAAGCCGCAGCTTCTTTGGCTTTCTATGGATTTCTACATCCTTCCGAATTTCCAGTTTCACCCTCACAACATAGATTCCTGCCAAAACACGATCTTACTTTTTCCAATGATATTTGTTTACTCACCTTACATTCCACTAAAAGTAGCACTACACTGGTGGCTATCACCTACTACCCCACTAATGATGCAACCTGCCTAGTCACTATACTTCGTTTACTTACCACCAGTCTTACTGACAAACCTTCTCATCACCCGCTGCTTTTTTTCAAGTCAGCCTCTCACTACTACTACATTCATTCATTATACACTTATCATTTTCATTCGTCTGCAACTTGACCTATTTAAATAATCAGGTCACTCCTTTCGTATAGGAGACGCTTCATCAGCATCGAAAACCAAATCCCCGCTCACATCATACAGGCTGCTGGAAGTTGACCTGCAACAGTAAGTACATTCCAAATCTTCAATCTGAAATTCGTTTAGCATTTTCTAAACTTTGTAAATAACCAGTTGATTTTTGGCCTGCTTAGCAGGCCTATGGGGGTGTAGCAACAGGCACACCACTGCTACTAAGGAGAGAGGCCTGAGCACACACACACATATATATATATATATATATATATATATATATTTACATTTACAATAGCGCCTACACCAGGGTACTTTCTCCCTGCTCTTCCTCTCCCTACCACTTCCACAGTAGCTCCCTCTCACCTCCTCTTTTTTTGGTTGGCTAGATAGTTCTGATATTCTGGTCTCACGAGATCTCACAATTATATCTTGCTTGATCGTGTGAGACCTGGGTATTATAAAGTAGCCAAAGGGACAGAAAGTGAGGGAAAGCTAATGGGAAACTGCATAAACCGTGTGTGTGTGTGGGGGGGGGGGGGGGGCACAACATCCCCATAGGTTCCTACACCCCTAATGGAAACAAACTTCAGATCATCCCCCCCTCCTCACATGAATAAGAATAACTTGGGAAGGAGAAAATAAACAAGCATAATTTTACCACCAACTGCTCAGTTTCTCGCTTTACACCCATCACACCAAACCATTTTAATGGAAGCAGGCATTTTGGAAAGTCTGTTTGTTTGAAGTTTGTTTTCCATCATCCTTGGCAGCTGTCGTACACCTGGCCCAATAGATGAAGGCCTATGATCCAAAGAGTCAGTGGGGAACCTGAAAGAAATAAACAAACAGGAAACTCACAATTAAACCAATAATGAAGGCAAATCGTAAATCGTTAAATCTTTGGGATTCCCAACTATCTTATCCCCCAGAGCTAGCCCAGGTGGTGGTACAGCTTCTACAATTCTAAAAGAGTGATTGCAACTGGAGTGGGTCAAGGTATAATAAAAACAAACAATTATGAAATACTGCAAGAAATTGGAAATGAGAGTGAGGAAATATCCCACCTGTGACCTAACCTTAAGGTACAGTTGTAACAAATTTAAAAGGCAAGCATGTATAGGGTATAAGACAACTGTTGTACCTGCTCCCAACTGGTCTGTTTTTGACCTTCTCAAAATAATAGTTACAGAGGAGTCAGGTAACTCAACATTAGAGAAAAACAAACCTCCCTGCATCTTTTTATTAGGTAACAGTAATTCAGATACCCTGAAAGCTCAAACAATCTGTTACGGAGAAGGCTGCCTGAAATAATATAAATTCAAATTGAGATGTAAAAACTTTTAAAAATGTAATATATTTATTTGCATATTGAGCTATGATGCAAAACAAAAACTAAAAAACAATTAAAAACTTTAAAAAAAATATATCACCCTTTGGTGTTAATTGGAAGAGTACAGAATCGGTTATAACCTAGAAATAATCTCTAGTGAATTCTCACTAACTTGGAATAAATATGTATCAATTTCTGATATGTGTCAGTCTACTCTTTCCAATTATTGTGCAGTTTGTTTGGGAAAAATCATACCCACAAACCAAATTTTACTCCGAAACCCAGTCATGATACCAAAAAACAGAGGCCTCTGTGATTATTTTCTAATTATTAGATTTTATTTAGACAAAAACGTGGATCAGCAACAAAACATTCAAAATGGCTGCTGCTGACTGAACGGAAATATAAACAACATAGCTTTTTATAGTGAATCACATAAAGAACATGGTATAATCCATTACTCATGGTACAATCAATTGCTTAAGCCAATAAGATATTATTTATATTAGGTAATCCAATAAAATAAGATACATGCAGTTAGCACGTGCTTAATCATACCTGGAATGTCACTATATGCGCACAAAAACTCCTACTTGTTATTTCTGGGCATATGTCAAACATGACACCCTGATCATCCTTGGGATTTGGCCTTGTAGACTTACTTAAATACATATTTGTTTAGGCTAAATAATTGTTAACTGTCTCCATTAAAACTTGCTAAATCATGGAAAAATACTGGTTCTAGCTAACTATTACAAATGCTACAAAATGATGAATTATATATATATATATATCGGAACTCTGAGCTGCTTTAGACATTCAAATGTGAACACAGATGTACTTTTTATTTACTATATATATATATATATATATATATATATATATATATACATACACTAAAAAGTGTAAGGATATTTGTATTTTACCACAACAAGTTATATGGGATTTAATGAAGAAACTGCTTATAAAAGTTTGAAAAACAGATGAGTGTTACAATACACAATGGCTATTCCGTTATATATAATCTAACACTAAGACTGATAATTCTTCATTCGATTCCATAAATTTAATTTATTTAGTGGACATAGCACATAGTTCTAATAGTCTGCTTATACCAGGATTTGTAAATAATCTCTTTCATATACTGGAATTTTTTACTCCTTTAAGCAGTCTAAGAAGAGGGAAATCACTTTTCCACTCCCTTTAAAAAAAAAAAAAAAAAACACTTGCCCCAGTTCCATACGTAGAAATCACAATGCTTATAACTTTAGTTAGAACCACAATACTTATCATACTGAACCATAATTTTCTTTTACATTCCACCTCCTTTTTTGTTAAAGTTTTCACTTATAAAGAAGAGTCCTTTACAGGGGTGGTTGGTGCATAGGGGCAAATGGACAACCACCCTCCCAAAATGAATGCACTGACTTTATCCCCCCATCTCTTACTTAATTGTATAATTTATATAATAAAAAAATAAAAAAAATGTTTTATCATGTTCAATATTCAGTTTTTTTAATAGCTGCTGCTGTCACTTTACATTTCAAAAGCCTCTGTGCTGCAGTTTAACACATTGACTTATCACATCCCCCTGCTGGTGACTTGCCTAGTAATACAGATCAGGGTACATGTGAGAATTAAAAAAAAAAAACAGTCACAATGCTGTCAATGCCCAAACTATGCTCTAACCGATAGAGCTGAGCCTGCCTGTCAAACGCAGCATCACCCAATCAGAATGACCTGGAGGTCAAAGTCCTGTATCCTACAGGGACTACACCTCTCACAGTCCCCTACGAAGTGAATTCATTGGTGCAATCTCAAAAAGTTTATTGAAAAAAACAACAACTCCCAGCTCACGGTACATGCAGATAAAGGGAGCTGCATGTAAGGCAGACATGTGTCCCTGTGCTCCCCCACTGAGAAATAGAAAGCCACAGCATTGTTCACATTTTTTTGAGGGTACTAGAGGTGCTGCATCTTCCCTTAATGTCAGCATGACAAAAGCCCTCAGCAACTTGGATCAAACAATGCAACTGGCTGTATAGACTTTTACTATGCCTTTCACCACGGGAGTACCAGATCTGTATCTGCAGTTGCTCATCAATGGCTACCACATAGGTGGTGTAGGCTAGTGTCCAGACAATTTGGAAGGAACTCTTCCAAATTGCCTGGAGCTTGTTTGAGGATTGGGTACCAACATTAATACCTGCAGGCCTACCTGGAATTCCCTAGCCCAGCCTTTCTGATCATACCAGAACTTCTGCTAGCACAGTCAGTGACTCCAACCTATCTCTGAGCCATAACACCTTTTGCACTATAGGGAGTTCCTCCCCCTGGTGGTCCACCTCCCAATGGCACCTCAATGGCCACCCATAGAAATGTTCAAAGGGAGAGAACCCTGTAGACTCTTGAATGACCTCTCTGAAGCAGTGGCGGCTGGTGAACTTTCAAGTTGGAGGGGCGCCAGGGCGAAACGTCCATCCCCTTTTTTCAAACCACACCCATTTTTATAACTCCTCCCCCTGTTGTCATAATGACCTTTATAAGCCCCGCCCAATGACCTTATACTTGTAAAGCCCATTGAAATACATGATCAGCAATGCAGCAATGTCAAGAAGGAAAGTTACAATGTGTTAAATTCATTGGTATACAATATAGATTGAAAAAACTCATGTGACAAGACTACAGCAATATCATAATTGCACCTATACGCATTAACAGAAAAATTAAAGCAGTGACACTTACCATTAGTCGGCTCTTCTTCTCAGGGTATTCACGTTCAGTAAGTTGACCAACGAGTACAAACAAATCTGCTGCCACATAGGGTTTGTACTTGGGGTTGAAAGAAAACAAGCAAATCAATCAGACCATTCAAGAACAAAACCATACCTTAAAAATCTTAAAAGACCAAGTGTGACCATATATGCCCCAACTGCACCTTAAAAACCTTAAATAACCAAGTGTGACCAAATAGGCCCCAACCGCACCTTAAAAACCTTAAATAACCAATTTTGACCATATAGGCCCCAACCGCACCTTAAAAACCTTAAATAACTAAGTGTGACCAAATAGGCCCCAACCGCACCTTAAAAACCTTAAATAACCAAGTGTGACCATATAGGCCCCAACCGCACCTTAAAAACCTTAAAAGACCAAGTGTGACCATATAGGCTCCAACCGCACCTTAAAAACCTTAAATAACCAAGTGTGACCAAACAGGCCCCAACCGCACCATAAAAACCTTAAATAACCAAGTGTGACCAAATAGGCCCCAACCGCACCTTAAAAACATAAAATAACCAATTTTGACCATATAGGCCCCAACCGCACCTTAAAAACCTTAAATAACCAAGTGTGACCATATAGGCCCCAACCGGACCTTAAAAACCTTAAAAGACCAAGTGTATAGGGCCAACACCCCTATAAATGGGCCACCACCCCTCCTAACTCTTAAAGCGCACGTAAGAGATCCTTGCAGCAGCATTGCTACCCAGTGGGCCGGGACTCACCTTAATCTAGACCTCCTCCCCCAAATGCACAGACCAGGTCTACTGGAAAGCTTATTCCTAAACTAGGCCCCGCACCGCCCTGATCTACAATACAAAGGGCAAAAGTCATGATGGTTAGAACCAAAAAGGGTGAGGGAACGGATAACTGAACATTTCCCCTCTACTACGGCTAGAAGATCCCCCCACCCGGAATCAATCTCATGGGCTTCAGATATATCGGATGCTGAGGGCTCCCAAAAAGGGAATATGATGGATGCAAACTTATCCAATGACTCCAAAACTTGGTTTGAGAACATGCTAAAATCACAACTATCATTGGCAGTTCAAGATCTAAAACATGAAATCCAAGAATTATGCCAGCGGACAAGTATTTTGGAATCTTCCCTGGACCAGGTCATAGACTCCCAAAGACAAGATCGAGTAGACATTGATACAAATGCAATGAAAATATGCTCTCTTGAACTCAAACTGGAGGACCTCGAAAATAGATCGAGAAGATACAATGTCAGATTCAGGGGCGTCCCAAACTCAATCACTGACCTTGAGTTGTATCTTTCAGACTTAATAAAATCAATTCTTCCAGACCCCCAGGAGGGTGAAATCGGCATTGAAAGGGCACATAGGGCACTTGGAGCATCCCCAAATCCTAACATGCCTAAAGACATCATCGCCCGCTTTCTGAGACAACACACAAGAGATCAGATTCTCATTCACGCCAGAGGTCTAGACGAAATCAAGGGTCCTGACGGCACCACCATCCAGATTTATGCAGATCTCTCACCAGCCACCCTAGCGAGACGCAGGGAAATGAGACCGGCTGTGGAGGTACTTATACAACATAAAATTCCTTACAGATGGGGTTTTCCTTTCAACATCCAATTTACGGTGAATGGAAACAAGTTTATCGCTCAAGATGTGGAGGAATGCCAGACAATCCTTTCCTCCCTGGACTTATGGAAGGAGGGTGAAAACCCCCGCCCACTGGGCCAGGAACCAAAAGAGAAGCGAGATAGGCCAGTTAGACAATGGACGGTAGTTCCTGCCTCTAAGAGACAAAAAGCTGCAAGAAACCCACAACCTCAAGCGGCGAGAGAAGGGGGTCTAAGGCAACCCGTGTAACTGACAGGCCTACATCACCAGGCTTGGGCCGGGATGCTCAAGTTGATATTGGCCGGGAAAATCCCCCCTCCAGAGAAGAGATGAGGGGACTGGCTAAGAGATAAGTTGCCTCCCTCGGAAGCCTAATGGACACTAGAAGCCGAGGGGAGTGTGATATAGGATGGAAGCCTACTGGGTTTCTCTTAATTCACTGAATTGAATGTTTTGTGCTACACAATGCAAGGGGTGATAGGCCCATGGGGTGAGGCGGAGAGTTTTTCCCTTTTATTAAACGGGGTGTAAGCTGAGTAGTTAAAATATAGTCTGCCTCCTCGCCAGGGCTATATGCAGGAGAACAGGATTCTCATGCCCACCAAGCGCGCTAGAGCGCAAGGAAAAAGTTTTAGTTTAGATAAAAAAGTTGAAATTGTTTTGTTTCTGTTGACACATGTATTTCTGTACATTTCCCTGAATTATGTCTTATATGTAAATGGTCTATCTCTGTTCTGCCTAGTACTCCCAAGGTCTCTCCAAGATACAGGTGCACCTCGTCTCCTGGTCATCCCAGGGGGCCTCTCGTCTCCGGCTCTCTGGCCCTCAAACAACTTTCCCATCCTGAGCAGGAAAAATGTAAGTCATACACCAGGCACAGCACTCACAGACAGACAAGGATAAATGGCTAGGCCCGAATTTAAGATACTGTCCCATAATGTGAAGGGATTTAACTCCCCTCATAAACGGCGTAAAGCCTTTCTTACATATAGGGAGCATCGCCCCTCAGTAATCTTTCTACAGGAGACACACTTCATGCGTGACAAACCCCCTAAATTTCTCCACAAACAATACCCACACTTCTATACAACGGGTATGTTAGCCAAGAGGGAGGGGGTAGCAATTCTCTTACACAAGGACTTTCTGTTTAAACTCCAGAGTAAAAAATCAGATCCCGAGGGTCACTACCTGATTCTGACCGGGAAAATACTCGACTCGACAGTGTCTTTAATTGCGCTGTATGCCCCACCTACGAACCCTTATAACACGGTCCGGAAACTACTTATGGTACTGGAGAAAGGGGACTTTGGTAGAATTATTCTGGGAGGGGACCTAAATTTAGCGTTGGATCCCGGATTAGACAGGTCTAAGGGGAGAGTGGGGCCCCACTTCCCCAGTAAGCTAAAACAACTTAAAACACAGCTAGCGAACCTGAACCTGGTAGATTCCTGGAGGGACCTTCATCCTAGGGACAGGGAGTACTCTTTCTACTCAGCCCCTCATAATTCATACTCAAGAATTGACTTTATCATCATTGATGCTTCACTCTTGGATCAGACAAAGGAAGCAGAGATTATTCTGTGTACCTGGTCAGATCACTCAATAGTCAAAATTGCCCTAGACTTTGGCACAGCATACCCCCCCCCCCCCCCCCCGACATGGTGCATCAATGATACGCTACTAGCATTTCCTCAATCCAAAGATAAGATCCAGCAAGAACTTGAGATATATTTTGGGGAAAATACTAAAGGAGATGTAGGAATAGGATGGGTGTGGGTGGCCCACAAAGCATATATTAGAGGGGTCTGCATGAAGATATCTGCTGAACATAAAAAGCAAAACAGGGCCCGAGAGGACGCATTAAATAAAGAATTAATGGGATTGGAAAGGGCAATGCAGCAAAATAATTCTATGGGGGATAGGTCCCAGATTGAGAAAACCAGAGCGGAACTGGATATGATTCTGTCAGAGAGAACGGAGAGAGCGCTTAGAATCACACATCACAAGTTTTATAGCAAAGCAAACAAGCCTGACACTTTCCTAGCCAATAAATTAAAATCAAAGCAAAACCAGTCTAGGATCTGCCAAATTAAATCGCCCCAAGGGCTAGTGACCTCCAACCCCACAAAAATTCAGGACATCTTTCAGGCGTATTATAGCAAGCTATATAAAGCCTCGAACTCCCCAGCTCAGGGGGAAACACAATCACTTTTATCCTCCCTGGATCTACCTAAACTAACGGAGGAGAATGTTACTTCATTGAATAAAGCAATCTCCCAGGAGGAAGTGAGCAAAGTTATTCTAGAATCAAAATTAGGCAAAGCCCCAGGCCCAGATGGCTTTACAAACACATATTATAAGAAATTTGTCAGCACTTTAGCCCCATACTTGACCACATTATACAATACAATACTGGAGGGACGACCAATCCCCCCAGAACTCAACAAAGCTGACCTGGTATTATTTCCCAAGGTGGGGAGGGACCCGTTAGAAGCCAAGAATTACAGACCAATTTCACTCCTTAACAGCGACATAAAGTTTCTGGCCAAAATCATGGCGGATAGGATAGCTGGGTTTCTCCCCTCCTTGGTTCACAAAGACCAGGTGGGATTTATCCCAGGGCGACAAGCAGGGGACAATATCAGGAAAATTCTGAATTTAGTCCACCATTCTAAATTAAATAACACTCCTGCCTGCCTGCTCTCTCTGGATGTAGAGAAGGCCTTTGACTCCCTGGAATGGCCTTTTCTCATGGCTACGCTAAACAAATTCGGGTTTTCAGGGAAGTTTTTAAATCTAATTCGGACTTATTACAAAGATCCTAGGGCAAATTTAAGACTCTCGGGTGGGGGGAGGCCAGCGGTCAGCATCCAGAGGGGGACGAGACAGGGGTGCCCATTGTCACCGCTCCTATTTGCGTTGGCAGTCGAGCCCCTGGCCCAATGGATTAGAGCCTCCCCAGAGATAAAGGGTATCCAAGTGGGGTCACATCATTTCAAGGTGTCACTATTTGCGGACGACTTACTATGCTCCATTTCGGAGCCATCGACGTCGGTACCACCCCTGATGCAAAAACTTGAACACTTCGGGATGCTTTCAGGATTGAAAATTAATGTAGAAAAAACTAAAGCCTTGGCCCTAGATATACCGCTCCCGGAGAAAGATTCCCTCACACAGAGGTTTAAATTTAAATGGGCTGGGAAGGGGATTAAATACCTAGGAATTTGGTTGACAGCTAAAGTACAAGATCTATATAAAGCTAACTACCGGCCAATGTTCCGTTTACTCCAAGAGGAGATGATAAAATGGGGCAAATATAACATCTCCTGGCTCGGTAGGATTAGTTCGGTCAAAATGAACATTTTACCTAGACTGCTATATTTATTTAGATCTCTAACGATCCAGATATGAAAGACCTCTCAAACTTCCAAAGCAGGGTGTTCCGTTTTATCTGGGGTGGGGGTCCCTCCAGGATTGCGAGAAATAACATGTACAAACATAAATCCAGAGGGGGGTTGGCATGTCCCAATTTAAAACTTTATTATCGAGCAGCTCAATTAGCTTTTATTCCCCAGGCCCACTTACCCGAAGCCCATCCGGCATGGATGTTTGTTGAAAGCCAAGACATGATGCCCTATACATGGGACACAGCGGTCTGGATTCACCCACTCCCAACAGAGATTAAGAAATCTGCCAATCCTATAATAAGGAACTCCGCGGCTAATATTATCTGGGCCTTCAATCATACAGACCTCCTACCCCGGATATCCCACTTAACGCCTATACTTACGCATCCACTAGCTCCAGCAGGTATCTCACAGGTCTCTCGGCAATGGTGGAAGAATAACAAACTTGATAGATTGGGAAACTGGATGAGAGATGGTCGGGTATTAACATTCGAAACTATGAGAGACGAATATGACATCCCCCTTTATGAGCACTATAACTTTTGCAGATTGAGATACTTTGTAGATAAACTACTTAGGAGTTTAGGAGTCCCCTCCCGGAATGGGTTCTCTAGAATATGTGAAAAAGCCCCCCTTAAAAGAGGAGTGATAGGGGAATTATACGAGGTCTTCAATAACCCAAAATCATTAGCCAAAGAAAAATACATGAGGGAATGGGAAAAGGATATAGCCAAGAACTGGGAGATTGAGACGTGGGAGACTTCCTGGGCCAATCTCATGAGGGGGTCACTAAACTATAGTGTATTAGAGACATCAATTAAAGTCCTTCATCGGGCGTATATTACCCCAGATCGACTAGCTAAATGGAGTAAGACGGAAAGTCCGAAATGCTTTAGGGGGTGCTCAGAGCTGGGCTCCTTTCACCATACTTGGTGGAGCTGCCCAAAGGTTCAGCAGTTGTGGACGGCAGTGGGTGACTTAGTGGATAGTATCTTTGGACACCATATTGAAGTTACCCCAGAATCTAGTCTACTGGGGATTCCGGTGGCCTCTCTTTCTGCCCCCCACAACAGACTCCTACAATTTATCTTTTTAGCAACGAAATCACATATTGCCAGGAACTGGAGGAAAAAGACACTTGAGATAGGGGCAGTTCGAGCTAAAATTCACTACTTAGCGGTTAATGAAAGGATTTCCCACTCAGTGGCGGATTCAATCCCTAAGTATTTAGAAATATGGGGTCCCTGGATAGGATACACTGATATTAGAATCCCTTTACTCCAATGAAGGGGGAGGAGGAGGGAAGGGCACCCTCACCTTGTTGACAGGATACAGAGGGGGCTGGGGGCCGGAGAGGAGATACCGGGAGAGGATTTGCACCGATATGGAAGAAGACAGACAGGTATGTTAGGTTGGATCAATAACAAGATCGAGATAGAGAAATGTTTTCCAAAGAGGAAGGCTTGACATAGATGTGTCAGATAGAATGTTTTAGTTTAATTAGTTAGGTTAACATTTGTAAAAGTTTGTAAGCAACTCTTCCTGAATATATAAGAAAAGATAACGGGGGGGGAATTGAATGGAAGGAAGATACTGAAAGACTAACAAACGCAGATAATCATACTATATCCCTCTAGAGGTAAATGAGTTAGCCAGTGGATAAAATTAGGGCTTTTTTTTTTTAAAAGGTATTAGGAGATAACAACTTAATAACCAAAGAATAGTATAGGTAACGGATAAGTTTAGGGATACATGTTTACATAATCAAGAAAGGTCCATTATAATTCTATACATTGGTTCACCGATAAGAGCACGGAGGTAAATACGGAAAAAAGGAGGAGGCATGATACAAGGATGAGATTTCACAATTGATGTTGGGGTATTGTTTTATTACGCTCAATATTGTACAACTGTTTGCACTTTGTATTCCTGCAATAAAAAATTATAAAAAAAAAAAAAAAAAAAAAGACCAAGTGTGACCATATAGGCCCAAACCGCACCTTAAAAACCTTAAATAACCAAGTGTGACCAAAAAAGCCCCAACCGCACCTTAAAAACCTTAAATAACCAAGTGTGACCAAATAGGCCCTAACCGCACCTTAAAAACATTAAATAACCAATTTTGACCATATATATCTCAATATATATATATATATATATATATATATATATATATATATATATATATACACACACACACAAATAAAGCAATATACATAAAACAAAAAAATATATTAATTGATATTTATTAATTGATTAATTGATGTACTTTATTAATTATTTGATTATTGCTCATGTATTTTTATTAGACAGTATTTATTATACATATTACAGGGCTATTTATTTGCTATACTGTTACAGGATATTATCCTGTAACATGTATATCACATAAATAGCCCTGTAATATGTATAATATATTCAAGTTCACACTAACCTTTTTTGCCCTTATAGGCTTCCATACCTGCTTTGCTAATTTTTTAAAGACTCTGATTGGTTGAAATCAATGTCAATCATAATTGCACCTATACGCATTAACAGAAAAATTAAAGCAGTGACACTTACCATTAGTCGGCTCTTCTTCTCAGGGTATTCACGTTCAGTAAGTTGACTAACGAGTACAAACAAATCTGCTGCCACATAGGGTTTGTACCTGGGGTTGAAAGAAAACAAGCAAATCAATCAGACCATTCAAGAACAAAACCATACCTTAAAAACCTTAAAAGACCAAGTGTGACCATATATGCCCCAACTGCACCTTAAAAACCTTAAATAACCAAGTGTGACCAAATAGGCCTAAACCGCACCCTAAAAACCTTAAATAACCAATTTTGACAATATAGGCCCCAACCGCACCTTAAAAACCTTAAATAACTAAGTGTGACCAAATAGGCCCCAACCGCACCTTAAAAACCTTAAATAACCAAGTGTGACCATATAGGCCCCAACCGCACCTTAAAAACCTTAAAAGACCAAGTGTGACCATATAGGCTCCAACCGCACCTTAAAAACCTTAAATAACCAAGTGTGACCAAACAGGCCCCAACCGCACCTTAAAAACCTTAAATAACCAAGTGTGACCATATAGGCCCCAACCGGACCTTAAAAACCTTAAAAGACCAAGTGTGACCATATAGGCCCGAACCGCACTTAAAAACCTTAAATAACCAAGTGTGACCAAAAAGGCCCCAACCGCACCTTAAAAACCTTAAATAACCAAGTGTGACCAAATAGGCCTCAACCGCACCTTAAAAACATTAAATAACCAATTTTGACCATATAGGCCCCAACCGCACCTTAAAAACCTTAAATAACCAAGTGGGACCAAATAGGCCCCAACCGCACCTTAAAAACCTTAAATAATCAAGTGTGACCATATAGGCCCCAACCGCACCTTAAAAACCTTAAAAGACCAAGTGTGACCACATAGGCCCCAACCGCACTTTAAAAACCTTAAAAGACCAATTGTGACCATATGGGCCCCAACCGCACCTTAAAAACCTTAAATAACCAAGTGTGACCAAAAAGGCCCAAACCGCACCCTAAAAACCTTAAATAACCAAGTGTGACCAAAAAGGCCCAAACCGCACCTTAAAAACCTTAAATAACCAAGTGTGACCAAAAAGGCCCCAACCGCACCTTAAAAACCTTAAATAACCAAGTGTGACCAAATAGGCCCCTACCGCACCTTAAAAACCTTAAATAATCAAGTGTGACCATATAGGCCACAACTTGCACCTTAAAAACCTTAAAAGACCAAGTGTAACCATATAGGCCCCAACCGCACCTTAAAAACCTTAAATAACCAAGTGTGACCAAAAAGGCCCCAACCGCACCTTAAAAACCTTAAATAACCAAGTGTGACCAAAAAGGCCCAAAACCGCACCTTAAAAACCTTAAATAACCAAGTGTGACCAAAAAGGCCCAAACCGCACCTTAAAAACCTTAAATAACCAAGTGTCACCAAATAGGCCCCAACCGCACCTTAAAAACATTAAATAACCAATTTTGACCATATAGGCCACAACAGCACCTTAAAAACCTTAAATAACCAAGTGTGACCAAATAGGCCCCAACCGCCCCTTAAAAACCTTAAATAACCAAGTGTGACCATATAGGCCCCAACCGCACCTTAAAAACCTTAAAAGAGCAAGTGTGACCATATAGGCCCCAACCGCACCTTAAAAACCTTAAAAGACCAAGTGTGACCATATAGACCCCAACCGCACCTTAAAAACCTTAAAAGACCAAGTGTAACCATATAGGCCCCAACCGCACCTTAAAAACCTTAAATAACCAAGTGTGACCAAAAAGGCCCCAACCGCACCTTAAAAACCTTAAATAACCAAGTGTGACCAAAAAGGCCCCAACCGCACCTTAAAAACCTTAAATAACCAAAGTGTGACCAAAAAGGCCCAAACCGCACCTTAAAAACCTAAAAACCTTAAATAACCAAGTGTGACCATATAGGCCCCAACCGCACCTTAAAAACCTTAAATAACCAAGTGTGACCAAAAAGGCCACAACCGCACCTTAAAAACCTTAAATAACCAATCAAAACCATATAGGCCCAAACTGTCCATTAAAAAAAATTAAATAAAAATACAAAAAAATAAAAATAAATATATATATATATATATATATATATTGATATATATATATATATATATATATATATATATATATTGATATATATATATATATATATATATATATATATATATATATATATATTGAGATATATAATTATATAGATATATATATCAATATATATATATATATATATCAATATATATATATATATATATATATATATATCAATATATATATATATATATATATATCTCAATATATATATATATATATATATATATATATATATATATATATATATATATACACACACACACAAATAAAGCAATATACATAAAACAAAAAAATATATTAATTGATATTTATTAATTGATTAATTGATGTACTTTATTAATTATTTGATTATTGCTCATGTATTTTTATTAGACAGTATTTATTATACATATTACAGGGCTATTTATTTGCTATACATGTTACAGGATATTATCCTGTAACATGTATATCACATAAATAGCCCTGTAATATGTATAATACATTCAAGTTCACACTAACCTTTTTTGCCCTTACAGGCTTCCATACCTGCTTTGCTAATTTTTTAAAGACTCTGATTGGTTGAAATCAATGTCAATCAAAATTTCAGCCAAATAGAGTCTTTCAAAAATAGAATAAAAGGAGGAGCGTAGGAAAAAATGAATTAGTCGCCGGGGGAGCTCCATGTAGGAGGAGCTTCATTAGATTGTTGTTGTTTTTTTTAGAGAGAGTCAGGTTTTTTAGGTGGAGGCCTCTTGCAATGGGCCAGAATGGATGGACAATGGCTTCAATCAAGAAGAGGACAAGGGCTTCTATCAAGATTGAAGGACATGGGCTTCAATCAAAATTGATTGGAATGCCCGACTATCCAGGACAGAAGGCCACCGCTGGAGGGGTCAATTTGACAGGTAAGTGTGTGCTGTTGTTTACTACATTTTTTTCCCCTTCCCTTATTTTTATTTTATCTGTAAAAGTGACAGGCAATGTATCCTTTTTTTTTTTAACTGCAATGTTAAAGATACATTGCCTGTTACTTTGAAAAATAGAATAAAAATAGGGGGGGGAGGGGGGTTGTGTTGTGTTTTTAATTTATTTGTAGGTGGCTTGGTAGTTGGGTCACTTAGTCAGGGTGGTAGGTAGGTGGCTTGGAAGTTGGGTCAGGGTGGGGTCACTGGGTCAGGGTGGTAGGTAGGTGGCTTGGTACTACCAAGCAACCTACCTACCACCCTGACCCAGTGACCCCACCCTGGCCCAACTTCCAAGCCACCTACCTACCACCCTGACTAAGTTGATAGTTGGGTCACTTAGTCAGGGTGGTAGGTAGGTGGCTTGGTAGTTGGGTCAAGATGGGGTCACTTAGTCAGGGTGGTAGGTAGGTGGCTTGGTAGTTGGGTCAGGGTAGGGTCACTGGGTCAGTGTAGTATATGGTAGATTTATTTGGTGTAACAAAAAAACAAGAAATAGCCAGAGCAATCAAATTGTAGGCTATTGTAATCACAGTAGGACCCTCAATCACAATGAGGTAAGGAAACAGTGTATGGGTAGAGATCCTCAGACGTTGAACCCAATTCTCCTAGATGCCCACTTCTTGTATGGTCATCTACAGTGGTGAGATGGTTTGAAGAGGAATCCAAGTGGTATAGTGTAGTTGAAGCTCCAAAGACTCAGGTCTTTTGAAGGGTTCTGGTCAGAACCCTTCCCCTATAATGCTTACACTTAAAGAGTGGTAAAACTCTAAATGGTTTGCCAAGATGGAGAATCAATGAATCCACTGAGTACTTTGGTAAGGGAAGTAGCTACTATACACTAATCATTTTCCGATCACAACCCTTTAAAAAACCTTGGAGTTAACACTTCAAACCATTTCATCACTGTAGATGATCATATGAGAAGGATGTACTTAAGAGAATTGTGTTGAATGTCTAAAGATATCTAATCTCTACCCATATGCTGTTTCCATTGTGATTGAGGGTCCTAAATGTGAGTGAAATAGCTTACCATTTTATTGCTCTGGCTATTTCTTGTTTCTTGTTACGCCAAATAAATTTACCATATACTACACTATCAGGAATTTTGGGCTCTTCTTTCTTCCTCATATTAGCCTTCTACTTTTACCCAGAGAGCAGCCTGATATAAAACAGGATATTTTTCCTTATGAAGGGCACCAGGGAGCTATAAGAGTGCTGCTCTCTGAATACGTAACCAGGCCTATAGAATAAATGTATTAGGTGTTGCTCTCAGTTTGAGCATCTCTCACTTTGTTTCTGAAAATGGCTACCAAGGAATAAACCACTGTTGCGGCTGTAATGCGTCCAAGAGCTATAGCTTTCGGATACCAGGTGGCATAATCTTCCAAACTAAGCATGTATCTCCTGCCGACATACTAGGCCTGACAAGGGGAGCGGTGATTTCTACATCCACTCAGTGGAAGGGAATTTATATCATGAGCATAGGCTACAAGGGAGCCCGGGACACTTGTCAACGAAAAATGACAAGTATCACATGAGATACAGAACTAGTGACATATTGTGACAGTCAGGGCTAAAAAAAGACCTGAGTCAGGTGTTTGAAAGTGCAGCGATTGCCCTAGTGCCCTGCTAAGGGAATGTCATTGCCAATGGCTAGCTGGGCTGCCCTATAAACTTGTGGACAACAGGCTGTTCTAATGCTGCTCATTCCTATGTGGATCAGTCACCCTGTACAACAGATCATCCTCCCAAATATATCTTTACACTCAGGTCTTGTCTTCTCAGTCAGTGACCCAGCCCTAACCCCCTCTAAAGCAGGGTCCTTATTTACCTCCTGCTTAAATTCAGTGAGATTGGCCAATGGCCAATGACCTTTTCCCAGTTGGCATCTAGCTTACCTCAAGGTGGGCTGGCTCCGGCTCCTCTTGTGTCTCCCTGGCAGTGGACCGTTTGGATTGGCTTCGGGTGACAATGGCCACATAAGGACAATCCATAGGCCCCAAGTTGTAAGTCCAACTTCTTTCATGCCTTTGCCATGCCCCAGTTGATATGTGAAACTAAGGGGGTGGATAGCTGCTGGACAGGGCTACAAAATACTGCTTCTCGGACCAGACTACATCCTCGGATCAAAGAACTAGTCCTCCATTGATGCAGTGTCAGTCACCCACTTGCCTACACACAGGACAGAGTGAGGGGAACAACTGGGATTTCCTGGGTGGATATGGGGACTGTAACACTTCAGATGCTCCAAAGTACTGCACCTGCCGTCAATTTCCTCTATTCCTAGAGTCCGATGGGGCAGTAGTGGTGGGTTGGGGAGCCAAGAAGGACTGTGCCAGGAGTCACCCTTCTGGTTGGAGCTGTGACACAAGGCTGGTCTATTTGGCTAGAAGTGCTGGTTTAGGTGACGTAGCTGGGTGGAGACCACTGGATGGGCGATATACTCTATTCTCCATGGGTATCCCTGTACAGTACCGGGCAAGCAGTTTCTTCTTCAGTGGTGGGTTGTCAGTCTTGAACCGAGATTCTCATGGATGGAGGGCAAAGCTAGAAACATTACTATAGCAAAACAACTCCTCAACAGTCTGGTCCTGATGCACCTTCCACCACCCATAACAAGCATGGCAGAACTTCCACACCAACTCCCCATATGAGTACTGGTCACCCCGGGCCAGGTCCCAGAATTGCTTTCTATAAGCATGCCCACTAGAAGTTGTTTAGAGATCACCTCGTATTGGACCAGCAGCACCTACTTAACATCATAATAGGGCTCAGTGAGATGGTGGGGAACGGCTGGGTAGGCTGTGCTGGCTCACCCACTAAGCATGCCCACTAGTAGTTGGACCCAGTCCTCAAGTGTGATGCTTTGGAAATGACACTACAGCATCATCAAATCAGTGAAAGGCTGTATAGAGCACCTTCCTGGGTCGTGGATCAGAATCAGCTGAGATCTGCCTGTAATGTGATAACAGCCTTCTCCTAGTAGGGTAGTCCATTGTTGATACCACCCTTCACCCCTAGGGCCTTAACATGGACAGTGAAGCATAACTGAGCTTGTGTTTGGGAGCATCCCCGGAGCCCCAAGGTACCCCTTGCTCCCCATTCATGTGATGCAGCTCTGTCACAAAGGCATGCCAGGTCTAGCGGTTGGCACAAATACCTGCTACTGTGGATCAGCTCTCTGAGTTCTGCCATGCTGAGCTCATCATATTGACCCATCTTGCTTGGCTTCTGCCCTTTGAAGACCAATTCTGCAACTCATAAACAAGGCCTCAATGTGTCCACACCATCTTATTTTACTGTTCTCATCTCCAAACTTACACGGAACCACCCCTTTGTTCTGCTCAGGACTTGCTCCTATGCTCCTCCCACTTCAACTTACTAGAGTTCTACCTGAGCTACTCCTCCCCATTGGTACTTCCTATCTCGTTCTATAAGAATCTCTCCTAGCTTTCAAAGTTTTAGGACTCTTTAATAACCAACCTTTTGAAGGAAGCCTATCACACATACTGTAGCCCTCACACTTGCAGCTTACAGACACTAACAACGGACCTGCTGTTTCATTCTACAGTGTAATACACAGCAAAAACAACTACATATCTCCCCCACTACTTGCCTAACCATCTTCATTAGAATGCAAGTTCTCAGGAGCAGGGACCTCTTCTACTTTTGTATTATTATGTTATTGTATTGTTATGTGTCACATGCTCTCTGTATAAAATATATTTTTCCATTGTATATATAGAACTGAGTAAAATATTGGCACTTTATAAATAAATGTTAATAATCACATATAATAGTTGTCAAACTGCAGGCCTCGCGAAGCGAGCCTTTGAGGTATTGAAGTCTTTCGAGCTTGCGGGACTTAGGCAATGAGCGCTGAAGCAGTTGAGGCATTGAAGCACACAGGACTTAGGCTGAAATGAGTGCCGAAGGCGCTCCTGCAAGCCTCGCAAAGTGAGGCGAGAAGTTGAGGCACGCGGGACTTTGGCCGCAAGCAGTTGAGGAACGCTGGATAACCGACCTCAGAATCTCGGGGGCAAAAAAATCCTACCTCGGAAAAATACAAAGTTAACTGCGGAAATTGAAAAATACGAAAAAGACGAAAGATAATACAAAATAAATTGAAAGACACTCACACACAGCACAGGGAGAGAGCCAGGAAGCCTGGGAGTGAGGTTCCAAGCGATTTTGAGCCTTATTTACCGTGTTTAATCACTCGAAAATCGGCTAAGCGAGAAAAAAAATGACGAAAAACGTTAAAGAATCTGAAACTGGATGAAAATGAAGCTGAGCAAAGCCAGGCACCTGGGACTTAGAAAATATACAATGGCAATGGCAAAGATACTGCAAGCAGTTGAGGAACGCGGGACTTAGGGAAAAAAATCTGACTTCGGAATCCCGGGGGCAAAAAAATCTGAGCTCGGAAAAATAAGAAGTTAACGGCCAAACAGCGGAAATCAAAAAAGATGAAAAAAACTAAAAATAATAAAAAATAAATTAAAAGACACTCTAATACAGCACAGGGGGAAATCCAGGAATCCTTATTTGTCGTGTTTCGGCACTTGAAAATTCAGTGAGAAAAAAAAAGGCGGATGAGAAACTTAAAAAATTCTGAAACTGGATGAAAACAAGGCTGAGAAAAGCCGGGCACGCTGGACTTAGAAAATACACAATGGCAAGGACAGTAACACTTACACCAACAACGACAGGCATGCAGGACTTGCCACACAAACATTCAGCAGACACACAGAGGAGAAACACACAGGGAAGGGACAGGGAGGAGATGCTGGAAAGAGACACATGACATTCACAAGCACAAAAGTTGCAGGTTAATGAACCCTGCAATGAGCAGTCCATACAGTAGGCGGGAGGAAAGGTACGCAATGAGTGCCGAAGGTGCTCACAGAAGCAAAAGCATCACATTGTGTGGCAAACAGCATTGCCTGGCTTACATTTTTATTGCTGTCATTTTTGATGGGCAAGTCGCTAGTAATAATAATAAGAAGACATCTCCATTGATGGAAAAAGGCATCTCTATTGAATAGAACTGATAAGAAGTTGCTTACTTAAAAGACAAGTGAAACATTTACTTCTCTTACATATATTACTGTAGACTCTCAGTTAACTGGCACCCACGGGGATTGGTAGATGCTAAATAAATGTAGTTTCTGGTTGCTTGAGAGTTAGTATTATAATAGGCCTAGATTAGCTGCACATAGGATGCTCTGCTAAGTATATTTGTCAGAGAGGGCTGTTCTAGCAGCAGCAGCAGCTTTACTCGTCACTTACACACAGGTATGTTTTGGTGGAGGGTGTGGTGCTGAACCAGGGAATGTAATGCCAACACTGCACTGGTTCAGTTAATCCTGCCTGGATGAAATCTAGGTCCCTGTAAGCATTTTATGGCATGACAAGCTGGCTCCTGGCATTTGGTGAGCCCTGTAAAATTAAATTTTTATTTAAAGTACAGTATTCAGATTTTTTCTGTTTGTTTGAAAGTTCTGCTTAACTGAGAGTCTACTGTATTCTAAAGCCTTTGACTGTGTGGATCACAACAACATGTGGCAAGTTCTTAAATAGATAGAGGTACCAGACCATCTTATCTGTCTCCTGAGGAATCTGTATGTGGACGAAGAGGCCATACTCAGAGCCGAACATGGAACAACGGAATGGTTAAAGATCAGAACAGGTGTGTGACAAGGTTATATTGTCACCTTATTTATTCAACTTATATGCTGAACCCATCATGCATAAAGCAGGAGTGGAAGAATTGAAAGTCAGATTTAGTTTTGTTGGGAGAAATATCAACAACCTCAGATGATATTACTCTGATGGCTGAATACAAAGAAGAACTAAAGCACCTATTGATGAGGGTGAAAGAAGAGAACGTAATTGTTAGCCTCCTGCTAAACATTAAAAAGACAAAGATCGTGGGGGGAGGTGCCAGCAACTGAAGAGTGCAGCAGCAAGACAGCTCAGCTCCAATAAACAAGGATTAAAAAGCTTGAAAAATCCTGGTGACCTGCAACTGCCTCATAAGCCTGCAACCAGGGGCTTTCATCTGGGGAAAGTGAGAAACCCAGAGGAACCCTGACAGAAGCTAACCTGGCAACAACCCCCAGGGAAAATGTGAGTACAGAGGGGCTGGGGGAGAAGGAGTCTGGAGTCTGGGTGGCAGCCATTTTCCCTACTCCACTGAGACAGGCACTTAAGCCCATGCAAATACTCACTTGGACACAACATAATATAACACCATCTCCATATAGTCCCAGCTGCACACAGAATATAACTGCAGGAACTCTAACTTTTTGGCAAGAATCCCCTCCATTTGCAACGATTATTGTATAACTACAACCTAACAGCTAATGCTTATGCAGGACTTTTTGCTACTTTCCCACAAACAGCACCAAAGGGATTCAGTTCAATAAACCTGCAGGCCTAGAAGAAGTGTGCCCACCTCTTTCAGAAAAGATTGCAACTGCTATAACACCAGCATTGATGAGAGAACTGTCTATAACCTCACTATAAAACATATTATTGTCCCCAAAGAGAATTTCAAACAAAGCAAACGTTTGTCTCAGAGGCATTTGTGCTCAGAAGCAGATCCCTGACTCTGAACACTGACCCAAGGTGGACAATAGAGAAACTACACATTGACCGACAGAAGTGTATAGGTCTGACAGTGTATGACTACACGCCTGAGGGGAGGTGTAGCAACACAACAGACCGTCTATACTCATCACCAAGACCCACTCTTTACAAAACAGAATCACCATAATTTGAGATGTAAGAGTACCTAAAAGCCCACCTCAAAGGGACACTGGCATAAGGAAAAGTGACGACAACATACGCCATAGGATATGGCTGGAGTGGCCACTCGCAAGAGCACTAAGAGTATACAATCTTATTACGCTCCAAAGGTCTCTCCACCTTCTAAGCAAAAAGACCAAGGGTCAGTAAAAACTCCCACCCCAACAGCCATGGAACACTCAGCCCCAAGCACCAAGAGTGATATTCAGGATCTGAAAGACCTGATATTATCATTCCGCGAAGAAGTCAAAGCTGAGATCCAAAAGGTGGCAGCTGACCTATCAGCCGAAATAATAAAAGTGGACTCCAAGACTGTTACACTAGAGGGAAAATATAATGACCTCAAAGAGGCACACAGCAAGCTGGAGGCTGATATCGTGGCCCTGAGAGAGGAACAACTATCTCAGCAGTCTGTTCAAGAGGACCTAGAGAATCGCTCAAGGAGGCAAAACATCAGACTACGTAATGTCCCGGAGTCGGTGACTGATCTCCATCTATATTTGCTGGAGCTGTGTGAACTCCTCCTACTAGACATGAACTCTGAACAATACCGTCTAGACCGAGTGCACAGAGCACTGGGTGGCCGGTCCACGATGCCAGATCGTCCCAGAGACATTATTGCCCGCTTCCACTATTATACAACAAAAGACCTTTTTATGAGAGCCTCTAGAGCAGGAATCCCGGCCATTGACGGGCAGCAGCCCAGCATATTCTCGGATATTTCTCAACTTACGCTAGCCAAAAGGAGGAAGATGAGACCCGTCCTGGACAGTGTTCTCTCACATGGGTGGAAATACTCTTGGGGCTTCCCGTTTCGACTGTCCATTGCAAGAGATGGCAAATTTTTCCACATAAAATCCCTGGAGGAAGGAATCAACCTGCTATCCTCATGGGATATTCAGCTGCCAGAGACCGCCAAAGACCCATCAGGCACCCGCCCAGTACGAGAAAGAAGCCGAGACTCCAAGTTCCGACAGAGAACCCCGAACCTTCTGACCGGCAGACCTCCAGACAGAGGGACCAACAGACACAGAGAGGCTTCAAACCTCTAAGACCGTTTTGTTTCTTCATTGTACAGTATATATTATCTTGTATAACACCTTTTTTGGTATTCTGTTTTACACTTAAGACAACTGCTTAGAATTTCCTAGTTAATGCTAGCTACAGACAAGAGTCGTCACACTCTTATAAAAAGATTTATGTGACTCATAGTGTCCCTTATGGGCTTTTCACCTTTGTTAAGTTTACACGAAGGGCGAATCCACTCAGTGTTCCCTTGTAACACTACTGGATTCACCAAGTGGTTAAGGAAGCCAGAAGTTGCTCTCCTGTAGGTAGTTTGTTTTTCCCTACCACCAAAGTTACTTAGTTAAGTGCTGTTAATTTACAACAGCTGCTATTCACTTTTACCTAGCATAGGTGAGTCTAGACTGTCCGAACATTAGTCTAGATTTACTTAGAGAGCTAGAAGTTCCTTCCTTTTCCTTTCTTATTTATTTTTCCCATTTTTACTTATTCCTCTTTCCCTTGGTCCTCCCCTTTTAAGATAAGTTAAAGACTCTTAAGAGATAAGATCAACAACGTATCAGCTACTAGCCAGACTGTACGAGTAAAATCTTTTCTGTATAGGACTAGAGATCAGCAAACTTTAAGTTAGGATAGCTAACGCCAGCTCTCACTATCTAACGTACCATTTTTCGCTGTGCTCCAATCCCCGCAGGAGGTAGGTCCATTTGGATCTAGCGAGGCTCCGGTGTGATCCCAGCAGGAAGTCCACAGTCCTAAGGAAGCTCCCAAGGAAAGTTCAGCATCTAACCCCACACCTGGGTGGTGCCTGAGCCTGAGGCTACGGTGAGTCATGAGCATTAACATCATTACACACAACAATCAAGGCTTAAACGAACCAGTTAAGAGAGGTATAGCCCTGAAAGACTACACAAGACTGGGGGCAGACGTAATAATGCTGCAGGAAACACACTTTAAGAAAGCAGCGGTCCCAAAGTACTGGGGGAAGGCATTTAAACAAACCTTTCACTCGACAGCGAGTGAAAAGAAAAGAGGGGTGTCAATCCTATTTCACAATAAACTTAACTTCCGCCATACTCGCACACAAAAAGACGCTGAAGGGAGATACCTAGCAGTCCACGGCACTATCCAGGAACACAAAGTTTCTTTCCTCAATCTGTATGCCCCAAACACTGACCAAGCAACATTTTTCCATAAGATATCCATAAGATATCTAATCTCATTACAAGCTGGGAAAACTCAATCTGGATAATAGGAGGGGATATGAATGCCGTCCTAGATCCGAGTAAAGATAGATCACCTCCCCCCGCACCATATTCCACCCCCACTGCAACCAAGGCATTTAAATCGATCTTAAGTTCTAACTGCATGGTAGACTCATTGAGAATAATGAACCCGCTAGACAGGGAATATACCTTCTACTCCGCAAGACACCAATCTCACTCACGCATAGATTACCTCCTAATTCAACAACATATGACAAACAGCCTAACGACAGCCTCCATTCACTCTATCTCCTGGTCGGACCACGAGCTGGGTAAAATTGCCCTTTCGGGCATAGCACCAAAAGGTCGGTCTCCCAACTGGTCCCTTAATCCTCACCTCTTCAATGACGTAGAAATGAACAAAAAAATAAACAAAGCAATTATTGAGTACTTCAAATTAAACACGGAGGGAGAAGTAGACGAAGCAGGAGTATGGGCAGCACATAAAGCGGTGATCAGGGGAATCTGCATACAGCTAGGGGCGGCAGCCAAGAAAGCAGACCGAGCTCAGATTTCAAAATGTAATCTAGAGATTTCGGATTTACAAGCAAAGTTCGCTAAACATAACAATGTACAAATCTATACCAAAATTCTTGGGCTGAAACAGAAATTAAACAAGGTAATGAGAAAAAAAATGGTATCCATTCTGCCAAGGACGCAAACTAAATTCTTCCGCTACACAAATAAACCAGACAGTATGCTAGCCAGGCGACTTAAGGCACAGAGAGCTGACACATATATACCTAAAATCACTGACGCGGCAAATAACCCCGTATTCAAACCAGATCTCATAGCCGGAACGTTCCAAAAGTTTTACACAGAACTATACACTGCCCCGACCCACTCTGGGACCCAACCTCACAAGAAACGTATAGAGGAATTTCTCGCCTCTATCAACCTCCCCCAAATAAAAGCAAATGAAGCTGAAGCCCTAGCACGCCCCATCTCCTCTGAAGAAATAAAAAAAGCAATTAACGACTCCAAAGCGCATGGGGCCCCTGGCCCGGATGGATTCACAAACTATTACTATAAACACTGTATGGTATCCTTACTACCTCACGTCCAGAGGTTATTTAACAGGTTTTTAGCAGGTGAACAAATGAGACCAGAATTCCTGTAAGCAAAAATTATTGTCATCCCCAAGGAGGGAAAGGACCGTACCCAATGCAGTAGTTATAGGCCTATATCCCTGATTAACACAGACGTTGAACTATATTCAAAAATCATAGCAAACAGACTTGCCCCACTTCTGCCCGATGTGATCCATCCGGACCAGGTAGGCTTCATTGTGGGGAGGGAAGCCCCCGATAATACAAGGAGAATAATAAATTTAATTGACATGGCCCACAAAGTAAAAGTGCCTTTAATGTTGGTATCATTAGACGCAGAAAAGGCATTCGACCTTATAGACTGGCCCTTCATGGAGGCGACGCTCTTAAAAATGGGACTAGGAGAGGGATTCTTAAAAGGGGTCATGGCCCTATATAAATCCCCAAAAGCGTTTATTTCCTATCAAGGATTTAGATCCCTCCCGATCAACATCTTCAGAGGTACAAGACAGGGGTGTCCTCTATCTCCTCTACTGTTTGCACTTTGCATAGAACCCTTAGCTGCAGCCATTAGGGACCACCCCAGTGTTAGAGGGTTGCAAGTGGGTAGAAAAGAATACTAAATAAGTCTCTTTGCTGATGATATCATGACTACGTTATCTGATCCATTAATCAGCCTCCCTAATCTTATGCAGCTCCTTGCGAAATTTGGCCAGATATCGAGCTTCAAAATCAATGCAAACAAGAGTATAGCTCTCAATATCACCTTACCTAAAGCGCTAGTAGAATCCATAAAACACAATTTCCCCATCAAGTGGGCTCCCACATTTATAACATACCTGGGCATCAATATCCCAAAGTCACTAAATCAAATATATGAGGTTAATTTCCGACGTCTATTCAAAAGAATAAGAGCAGACATAACCAACTGGTCCTCTCTTAATATTTCCTGGTTAGGGAGGATTAATGCAGTTAAAATGAATGTCATCCCCAAAATCCTATACCTATTCAGAACGATTCCGACACCGATTAATGTTAAGGAAATTAAATTATTACAAAAAACTCTGAATAACTTTACATGGCGTTACAAAAAACCCAGAATTAATAAAGCCACGCTGACCGCCCCAAAACAAAAAGGTGGGTTGGGGTTCCCAGATTTACTTAGATTTTACAGAGCTGCAAGATTAGCACAAATGACGAATTGGCATAAAAAAGACAACTACCCTGTTTGGGTGGAAATTGAGAGACATGTTTTGGGAGATCACCATCTAATCCTTCCCCAAATTTTATGGTTGAGACTACACCACAAATTAGAACTTGATAAGCTGTCATCCTGTTTAGACAACTCCATAAAGATCTTGCGAGAGAGTAACAGGAAATCCAAGCTCTTGAAAGAAGGTTCAGGATTGACACCCCTCTGGTCCCCACACAAAGACTATCGCTTTGACAGACTAACCCAAATGAGCTGGTGGATAGACAATAAACTAACGGTGGTAGCGGACATGTGGGATATAAATAGAGAAATCCCCTTACCAATTTCCGTTAACGCGATCAATGCACCCCCCAAAGAATGGCTCAATCTTATAGGGGTTAACGAGGTGCTCACACACACAAATAAGTTAAATAGTCTTAGGGACAGATCGGTAACTGAACGATGCTTCCTCAACAACCCTGGGGGGAAAGGTAACATTTCAACCTTCTACAAAATACTCTCTGACACCAATACTACCGCCAAACTCCCCTACCAAATAGCTTGGGAAACAGACAGGTTACGTTAGAAGACAAGGAATGGGGTAAGATATTAAAACAAGCAAACAATGTCTCTCTCAACATAACACTTAAGGAGAACGCCTATAAAACAATAATGAGGTGGTACCTCACTCCGACTAGGCTGCATCGTGCAAATCCCGCATACCCCGCCAGGTGCCCTAGAGGGTGCCCCAATGAAGGCACCATGCTACACATGCTCTGGGAATGCCCCAAAATTCGCCAAACATGGGATTTTACCTATGACACCTTAGAAAAACTATGGGGGACACGTCTAGCGCAGAACCCAAGCGAAGCCCTACTAAGTGTCTTCCGATCAGGGGTCTTTCAAAAAATGAGCAGTTCTTGACCAGTCAGGTGTTTCTAGCAGCCAGATGTGTTATCGCAAAACACTGGAAAGCCACTTCTTTATCGAACACTGAGGTGAGGCAAAAAATAGGATACATACAAAACATAAGCTCACAATCGGCCGAAGTAGACAGGAAATACAGACGCTGGGACACCTGGACGCTGCGGGATCCTCTCGGAGGTTAGTTCTATTTCTAAAACTCTCACTCATCTATTAGTAAAGGCACAAATTCTGCACAAAACGACACAAAGGGCCGCTAGGGTAGGACCCTTCTAGATCCTCAGGTACTGTTTCTAGGCTGGTCCAAGTTTGAATGTTACGAATGCTATGTTTTGAAATCTAGTTGTAAGGGAACTCTGAAACAAACTTCTCGACTGTTTGCAATTTGTATTACTTCAAACGTTATATGTTTATTCATGTTATGTTTTTTTCAATTTATAAACAAAATAAAGGAAAAAATTGAATAAAAAAAAAAAAAGACAAAGATCATGGCAAACCGCAATCTCAGTTCCTGGCAAACTGATGAGGAAGAAGAGGAGGTAGTCAATAAAAATGTTTGCATGAAAAAATACCAAAATAAACATTTAAACACTTACCTTGAAGTTAGCAAAATCTATTGTAATTTCTGACAGTTTAAGATGAAGGTTAACACCCCCTCCAATTTGTTTTGGCCAATCCGGTTAGAGAAAGATGGAGCGTTACACACTTATAACAACTATATTAGTGATAGAAAGTAATTGTTTTTTAATTATAAATATATTTTGATATTTAAAATATGTGACAGTTGTATTTATAGCTTCAATCAGTAAACATTTGTTTATTTTGTGTTAAAATATGATATATTTATTGACAATGTATCACAGCATTTGTTCCTAGGCGACGAGGTTTTGTGACAAGTATTAACCCCCTGAGAACTGGGTTGTGTGTTACCCTGGATTTTGTATAATAAAAGTGTCTTAATACTAACATATATGCTTTCATTACACATATGTTGATATTAGATTGTTAAAGTGTTAACTAATGTTCAAATTTCATCATTTTGTAGTGCTTTTTGTGCACTATTCTGTCACTTCAAATGCTTCTGGGGGACTCAGCAAAGGTTTGAAAACCAGTGGTAAGTGGTCTTTGGTGCACATAAATATTTTTTCTGCTTTTTGCAGTTACGGCAGTACCCTGATTTGCGAGTAATCCATAAAATCTTATTAGAATAGGGTTTGAGTGTCCGAGTGTAAGAGAGTATACTCGTAATTTATTGTCAATTCATCATCAATGGAGATTTTTTCCTTGCTTTTTGGCTTTATCGTGAAGTTTACTGGTAGCAGTGACCCGTAAAAGTTCTCTTGCAATGTTTTAGGGATGGGTGATTAGCATAGTTATGTAGGATTTACTGTACTACTATGGCACTCGTAACTGATTTTGAAGAGATTTACATAGGATCCTTATTCAGGACTTTCAAATTGGTTATTGAGCCCATATTAGAATATTTATTTTCCTCCATAAAATGCATAAAATCTTAATAGCACTGAGTCAGACCTAAATTATCCAGTTGTTTTTCATGTTCTAATTTAAAACACGTATTTAAAGTTAACTTATGGTCAACAATAATTAAATAACTTATGAAGTTATGAGTAATCAGAGAAATAAATTGGTCTTAATTTCTTTTGAAATGTTCATTTTTGAAATGTATTATTACATTTTTTTTTTTATAAGAACTTAGTTTGTGGAAATCAATACATCCTAAAAGGATGCACTTTCTTCTTTTGGTGATTGGATCCTTTTATCCAGTTGAATTTAATGTTATTGATATCATGAGAAGACAATATTCCCTAGAGAATACTCTGATGCTGGCAAAGATTTAAGGTACATGGAGAAGGGGATGGCAGAGGTGGAGATGGATAGATGTGGTCAATGAAGAAATTAATGAGCTTTAGGGAGCTCAGATGGGAAGTGGCTGGCACATATGCCTGGGGTCAGACATGACTGAACAAATAAGCAACAATAGTGTAATGGCCTACTGCTTCTGTTGAGCTTCATAAGTTCCAAGTTCAAACCTACCCAGTAGGATTGTCTGGTTCTTTGCATATTTCTGATAGCAGACTCGGAACCAACCCAGCTTACAGCCACGAAAGCTCCCAGCAAACCACAGGAATCAGTAGAGACACCCACTGTTACATCAATAAATTCACACAACAATACAATAATTCTGATCACCCCCACATTGAGGCCCTCTCCGCGAACAACATGGCTTCCCCATTGCACAGGGCACACAATAAGAATGCAGCTCTTACATTTCAGGTATTCAGGCTGGGAGGACAGAGTTCGGGGAGAGAAGGAGGAAAGAATATCAATAGTCCTTGTCAAGTCAGAGCACCTAAAAGTTCAACAGTCCCACACAGCTTTGCCCCCCCCCCAATGAGTGTTACAAATAGGCTCATTCATATTTGTGCACCCTCCACACACCAGGTGTTAATCCCACCTATTATAAAATTACTGCACACCTATATATAAAATTGTAAATGTATATGGGTTATGTACATATAAAGTAAGTCAGAAAATGCTGGATACATGTAAAAACAGAACTGTCACAGCATACAGACATTTCTGTGCATAAGAACACACTGTTCAATGGCACTGCACTTAAAATATCAGGCAGCCTGTTGCCCCCTGAGATTGTGCTGCCCTTGACCTGGACCTATTAGGCCTAGGTGCAATCAAATCACTGGTCTCTGTCCAAAAACCAACATATCAGCTTTACCTGTAAATGCATTACAGTAGCCCTTTAACACAGTATGACACCCTCAGAAAGTACATTGTAACCAAATTGCACTTAAAAGTTTATTTTATGCAAAAAAAAAGATAATGTTTGAAACATGCATTTTAAATACATGTTAAATTGTTGGGGTTCCATGTCCTCTTAAGTGCTCATGGAAAGCCAGTATATACAATGGTTAAAACCATGTCTAATGAAAAGGTGTCACAGCTTCCACCAACTGATTCTGACAATTCTACATGATGATGCAGGGCAGTATCCATGAGTCCATGCAATACAATATGTATTAAATACATTTCTCGTCAGCAATGAAGAGCTGAGGTAGTTAATTTCTTGCTTTGTTTAAAATGTAATGTGGTATTTTTTTTATTATAATTAAACCCTTAGCAGATGAAGTGAGCTAGAACATAAGGTAGAACTGAAAAGGCAGAGCAGTAATAATATTGTACCAGCTATCTCACGTCCTCTGCCTGCAGCTTGCCTTTAATCCAGCTCATATGTCTCACTGACCTACTTTGTTAGATTCTAGATTATTATTAACAAAAATCTAACACAGACACTATAGGCCTCATTCTATGAATGGCCGTAAAATGGCTGCAAAGCTGTGATTCCTTGTGAGGGTGCTGCGGCTCCTTGTAGCCCTACTTCTACGTTGCTATTCAAATGAAAGGGGCCGCAGCACACCCCCTCCTACGGCCGATCGCAAGCCATGCAATCGGGTGTTAGCTGTGGCAAGCATGGACCTGATAGCGGGAGTTAGCCTGCGGATCAGAGTGCAAGCCCCCAAACTAAAAAGTTGGAAATAAATTAAATGCAGCACTGTACAGAGGGATAAGGGACACATTAGGGAAGATGCATGACCCCCAAGGCAGTAACCCGTTCTCCAAGCCCGACGGACTTGTGGCCACAAATAACAGTATTGGGTAGCGGCGATGTGCCAGCTAGCCAATGTACTACATGTCATCCTCATGTCCCCCAATGTGCCCCCTATCAATTACAGCACTGTACAGTGCTGCATTGAATATCTATTAACCCCTAAAGATATCCAAGCGCGTCCGAGTACAGGCTTAGATTAAAATCTCCCGCCACGGCTACTTAAAGGGACTGAGGCACACTAATGATTACCCCCAAGCCACGGGGGTACTTTAAGTACCCCCATGGCAACTAACATTAACCCCCCCATGCTGCATTAATCACCCCCCGGAGGGTCCCCACATTAACCCTTGCAGCGGAGGTCCCATCTGGACCCGCAAGAAATACATAATTAACCCATAAAGCCATGAGGGTTAATGGTTACTATAAGTACTTCCACTGGCACCTAAAATTAACCCCAGCAATCATGGGGTCAATATAGACCCCCATGAGACCAAAATTAACCGCCTCAGTCCAATAGGGGTCTACATAGACCCCTATAGAACACTATTAACCCCTAGGTTAACCCCATAAGTGTCATGAGGGTCCTCCAGGTGCCTCATGACAAAGTCTAAGCACTACACTACACTATTAACCCTAACTATACTCCGTTAACCCCTTAATCCTAACTATATCCCATTAACCCATACTAAACCATATTTATCCCTAACTGGGACTATTTAACCCCTCTGGGGCTATTAAAGCCAGCAGGGTGATTGGCTGAAGGCATCTGCGCTTTCTGATTGGCTTCTATCTGACATCTGCAAAGGTAAGTGGTCTAATTTATTCTATTTTAGCTTAGATTTAGGGTTTAATGTATTCTAGATAGGGGGTTATGTATAGATAGGGGGCTATGTTGTCTAGATAGGGGGTAATGCTGTCTAGATGGGGGTTATGTATGATAGGGGGTTATGTGTTATAGATGGGGGTCATGTATAGATAGGGGGTAATGTATTGTAGTTAGGCGTTTATTTATGATATATTTGTTACTGTAATGTTATGTATATTTGTGTATGCCTTTTATTTGCAGGTGTGTACATTTATGTTATTTTTTGTAGTAAGGGGGTTTGTAATGTCTTTTTTTTGTATTAGGGTGGGGTTTGTAATGTCCTTTTTTTCATTTTTGTTGTGGGGGTTGTAATGTGCTTTTTTTATATTTGATGACATAGGTTTTTTAATTTTTGTAATTAGTGGGATAGGGGGTTAATAGTTGGTAGGTAGGTAGTGTTAGGTAGGTAGGGGTTAATAGGTTAGAGGGGGTTAGATTAGATTTAGTGGTTTATTGGGGGTAATAGTGTAGTGTAGTGTTTGTTCTTAGTGTCATGGAGGACCCTCATTGCACTTATGTGGTTAATTATAGGGTTCTCTTTGTCCTATGAGGGTCTTCATAGACCCTTATGGGACTGATTGGGTTAAATAGAGGCTTACGGGGGTCTGTATGGTCCCCCATAAGTGATGGGGTTAGATGGTGGCTTATGGGGATCTGTATAGACCCCCATAAGTGATTGGTTAGATGGAGGCTTATGTGGGTCTGTATAGACCCCCATAGGTGATTGGGTTAGATGGAGGCTTATGAGGGTCTGTATAGACCCCAATAAGTGATGGGGTTAGATGGAGTCTTAAGGGGGTCTGTATAGACCCCCAGAAGTGATGGGTTAGATGGAGGCTTATGGGGGTCTGTATAGACCCCCATAAGTGATGGCGTTAAATAGGGCTAGAAGGGGTTAGATAGGCCCAGTTAGAGTTAGATAGGTACAGTTAGGGTTAGATAGGCCCAGTTAGAGTTAGATAGGTACAGTTAGGGTTAACTAGGGTTTAGTAAGGGTTAATGGGATATAGTTAGGGTTAATGAGGTATAGTTAGGGTTAATAATGTAGTTTTGCGGGCTTGGCGGAAGGCTGGCCGGAGGATTTGAATGGGTCGGGTACTTCCATGCGGCTGCGTGGGATCAAAGGCTTTCCCTGCGACGGTGGTGGCCACAAGGGAAAGCAGGGCGCCGGCTACAAGCCGGCCGGAGCCCTCGGCCACAAGGGAATAGAATACCTAAGTAGCTTGCGGCCACACAGTACCTACGGACATTAATAGAATGAGGCCCTATGTGCTATTTTCAAAAATTGCTAAACAGACATAAAAGGGGTATTGTTATCTGACAGGGTTAAAATGTGATGTTATGAAGGCTTAACTTGGGTTATAAAATTATATTTATTAAAATTTTCTTGGATCCTATTTATTGAACAGGGTTAAACTTTAAAGATACTCTTCAAGCAGATTATGTTTTTGTTTATATAACAGTTTTACTTAGTTTACTTTTGGGAGTGCATTTAGTTTTCTGCAGCCCTAGGACAATTTTTTGGGGTATTACCCCAACACCCTTTTTACTACTACTCCTTACTACTTGCTATATCCCCATGCTAAGATTACGACATTTACATATACATGCATGCATATAGAGCCTATATGAAATACAAGTCTATGTGTTTGTGTGTATCACATATATAGTTGTGAGCTTACGAGTTGTTGCTAACGCTGCGGGCTCGTGAAGCGAGGGCACTGGGCGAGGGTCTCAGTTGCTGGCATGGAGCGCTGTAGGCGCTCCATGCCAGCACCTGAGGACCTCGCAAAGCGAGGGCCGCAGTTGCTGGCATGGAGCGCCGCCAGCAACTGCGACCCTCGCAAAGTTCACGTCGCAACCCAAAGAGCACGACACACACATTACGACACTCGCAAACAACATACGACACACGTTCACACACATTACGGCCTCGCAACACTCGGACGCAACCCGCGAACATTACAAAATGTAAAACACAATAAATACACACAGCACATACATAAAAAGCTTACCTACAGCAAGAGGAAGCATCCACGACCTCAAAAAAACAACTTACACCTTCATTTAAATCAAAATAAAAGAGTTTAGACACTAAAAACTGTAAGCGACAGAAAAAATGGCCGCCGAACAAAACGAAAACGAGGCTACAGCACTCTAAACTCGCAAAACACCACAAGAAACTCGCAAAACGCCACAAACGACCTACGGATATTCATACCACACATTGCCCGCCATTTTAACCCAATGCGGAAGTACACAACTACGCTAACGGTTTGGTCTCGCGCACGCACACTGTTACACTGCACACATTCATCATGCTAACACAGCAGCTCCACACCACTAATGCTCCAGCAACATCAAAACAGATTGCCAGCTCTTCAACACAATGCTTCAAAATAGGTAAAGTATATTCATTTATTAATGTATTATATATTTCATTATTATACACCAAACAGCATTAGCTACCTTACAATTTCATTGCCGTCATTTTTTGACGGGCAATTCGCTAGTATACAATATATCTCAAACTGTTGGGAATACTCACAGACAAAACAATAACCTCTGCATATGGCTATTCATGTGCATCAACACACTATATCCCATAACAACTGAGATAAATATATAAATGGCTTGAAGAATCATCTGATTAGATTAAAGGAAACTACTTTAACACAGCAAGTCTGCAGGTCAGTAGAGATTATTGTGTTGATATAACTTTGTGTCTAAAAATCTAGCCACTGTCTGTTAGGCAATGTCACCTCCTACATTGACCTTTTAGTTAGAGAAAATAAGCAGTAGCGGAGTCTGAGCTTGAAAAGTGTAGTATTGAATGCTGTTTTTTAAAATAATGAAATATGAATTGTATTAATGATCAAAGTCTAAACATTTAGCTCCTCTATCCTGAAGATGTGGGCTGACATTGTGGTAGCTGGGGTCCAACATTCATCCTCTTAGCCTGGGTCCATATTGACAGTGGCACGGGCAAAAGCATGAAAGAGGTGGCAGTCATGACCAGGCTCCCTGCAGATGTATTGTTATGGAATTACTTGAGACCCATTGGGTATCATTATGTGGCTATTTGTTGCCTGAAGCCAACCCAAATGGACCACTGCCAAGGAGACAAAACAGGAGCCAGAACCAGCCCACCCTGTGGTAAGCATGATGCCAATTGGGAAAGGGTTAGGGCCATGAGAAGACCTGACTGAATTTAAGCAGGAGGATCCTGCTTTAGAGGGTCCTAGGGCACTGACTAGGGATACAAGACCTGAGAGGGAAAGGTATATTTTGGAGGGCGACTTGTTATATAGGGTGACCACAGAGGGACAAGCAGCCTTGGAGGGCGAGACGACAGCTGGTTGTCCCCAAATGGTATCAGGCAGTTCTGCTATTCATCGCACATGACATTTCCTTAGCAGAACATCATCACACTTGCCAAAGCCTGACTCAAGCCTATTATTGGAGTATCACGACATGTTGTTAATTTATGTGTCTCGTGTGTTATTTGTCAGTGTTTTCATGGCCGTGGACGAGTGCCCCAGGCTCTGTTGCAGCCCATGCCCATTATAGAAATTTCCTACCACTGAGTGGCTATAGATATCAATGGCTTCCTTGCCACATCTAGTAAGTCATGCAAAAGAAACATCCTCACTCTGGTGAATTAAGCACCTCGTAGCTCTTGGCCACATTACAGCAACAATGGTGGCTGATGCCTTGGTAGCCATTTTGACCCAAGTAAAATTTTGTCAGAGCTGGGTACCCAGTTTATGCCTGAGCTGACTCAGTAGTTGTGTCAGAAGTCTGGAGTGAGCCAGCTGAGGTTAAACCCCTATCATCCATAGACCAATGATTAGTATAAGAGGTCCAATGGCACCCTGAAGGCTATGATTAGAGCCTTTGTGGACCAGGAGAAGGATTGGAAAAAGTTGCTTCCCTACCTCCTCTTTGCCCACAGAGAGGTCCCTCAAGTGTCCACAGCGTTCAGACCCTTTGAACACTTCCCAGGTGGAGATTAAAAGCCCATTGGACCTGTTATGGGAAGGGGCATCCAGGGGGAGGAACTCCCATATATGGCGTGGCTCAGGGTTAGCCTGGAGACACTGACTGGGCTAGATAAGCATCTGCTTGCAGACCAAGGCAAGCAAACGTGCTGGTATGATCACAAAGCCCAGGGTATGGAATTCCAGGTAGGCCAAAACGTATTAATGTTAATACCCAATCGCCAGAACAAGCTCCAGGCAATTTTGGAGGGTCCCTTCCAAATCGTCCTGGAAACTAGTTGACACCACCTATGGAGTTGTCATGGATGAGAAGCAGCAGATTTACAAGGTGTTCCATGTCAATATGCTGAGGCCGTACCAAAGTTGGAATCCCCAAGTAATAGCTATATGGCTAGCAGAAGGAGAAACATTTGAGACTGGGGTACTATTAGACATGCTTGCCCCTGTTGACCCATCCACTATTTCACTTATCTCAACCGACTTGTCACCCCTAACTAGTGAAAGGGGGAGCTGATTCGCCATGAAGGCTTGTTTTTGACCCTACTGGGTAGGACGGACCTACCGGTCCATGAGGTCCTTACTATTAACCACTGAAGCAGCCCTTGTATAGGGTGCCCAAATATGTAAAGAGAAATATAAGGAAGAAGTTGGATGAGATATTAGAGCTAGGGGTCATCGAGCCATCTTTTAGCTCTTGGGTGACCCCTGTGGTATTGGTCCCTAAGAAGGATGGGACCACCAGGTTTTGTGTGAAGTTTAGGTGGCTAAATGACAAGACGACTACTGACGCTCACCATATTCCTAGAGTGGATCTACTTGACCATTCTGGACTGGCATATCCCACTTGTTGAAAACTCTAGAAAGAAGAAGTATTCACCACACCATTTGGCCTATACTAGTTTACGGTTATTCAAGAATACCCCTCTCATGTTTAAAAGACTTGTTGACCACCTACTACATGGATGCCAGGTGTTCACCCATGCGTACTTGAATGACATTGCCATATTCAACAATGCTTGGCAGGAACATGTGGACCACCTAGCCACGGTCTTGGGTCAGATTCAGCAAGTTGGAATGACCATTCACCCTGAGAAATGCTGGTTTGCTATGGGAGATACAGAGTATGGAGTGTGAAGGTCCGGCCAGATCCGGCTAAGGTAGCCTCAATAGAATAGTGTCCCATTCCAGTGAGTAAGAGGCAGGTGTCAGCAATTCTGGGTACCGCAGGGTATTAGTGCAGAACTCGGCAAAGTCACTGATAGACATCACCAAAAAGAGGATGCCTCGACTGGTACAGTGGACCCTCAAATGTGAGAGAGCCTGCTGGGACCTGAAGGCCTCCCTTACTTCCCACCAAGTCCTAGATGTCCCGGATTACTTTTGCTCTTTCTTAGTCCAGACTGATGTCTCCACATATAGCATTGGGGCTGTTTTAGGTCGGGAGGATGCCCAGAGTGAGGAGCACCCCACTGCATACCTAAGCCACAAGCCTCAAGAGGTCATCAATGCGGCTACTAAGAAGGAGTTTCTGGCAGTTGTCTGAGCCCCAAAGAAACTGCAACCCTTCCTTTTTGGGAAAGGGTTTGAGGTTGTCACAGACCACAACCCATTGTGCTGGCTCAATAGGGTGGCTGGGGACAATGGTTGCCTGTTGAGCCTATCCCTGAAGACTCATAACTTTACTATCCAATACAGGCAGGGTAGATCTCATCAGAATCCTGATGGGCTCTCCAGCCATTTGGACATTTCAGATCTCCAGTTGTCCGTGACTGTGATTATGACAGCCCTTCACTTAGGATTCTCTGTGTCAAAACTGTGGTGTTGCAGGTTTCCATTGCAACACTGGCAGTTACAAAGAGAACTTTAGCTGTCTGCAGGAGACTAAGTTCTGTTCAGCCAGGGTGCACTACTAAGGCTCCCTTTCTCATTCCCAGCCCTTGATAGACTTCTGACACACAAATGAATCCCTTGCACCAATACACAATTAACCTCTTGACTTATATATATATATATATACACACATCATACAGGTATACCCCACTTAAAGCTACCCCGTTTAGAGCTGATTCACTATAGAGCTGTTTTTCCTGCCAGACACCTTTTAATGCTAAACCCTGCTATAGAGCTATTTTTGCCTGCCAGATCCCTTTTAACGCTCTGATTTGCTATAATAAAACAGAATCCAGGATGATCCAGAAGCTTCTGCTAACATTCAGTTTGTGTTAGTGTTATGTTTACTGTTTCTATGAAGTTCATATAAAACCAAAAAAGTTTAAATTTCAATTGAAATTGGTGTTTTTTCATGAGTTCCTCTATCCCTATCTTCCCCATGTTAAACTGCCCCGTTTAGAGCTGTTTCGCTTAACACTCCTATTGCCTGGAATCTACAGCGTTAAACAAGGTATATATATATATCTATATACACGCATATATATATATATATATATATATATATATATATATATATATATATATATATATATAATAAATTAAAAGTACATCTGTGTTCACATTTGAATGTCTAAAGCAAGTTAAAAAACCTGCTTCCAGCTCAGAGTTCCGAGAAAAACAGTTATTACACTGCATTCTGGGAAGTTGAGCTGGGACACACAAATATGGCCACAAATGCCTCGCTCTTCATTCCGTAGCCATTATCAATCATGGCTTCCTTTAAGCTTATGCATGCTGTATTACACAGCTTTCGATGCAAAGCCAAGGTTGGAATAAACACAGGCTGAGTATCCAATCCATGTACAGCTGTTTCAAGCTTACTGGCTATCATCAGCATGGAGCGGGATCTCAGCCTGTGTTGTGGAAATTATGAGTAGGTAGTTCACCACAACAATCATATATATATATATATATATATATATATATATATATATATATACACATATATAATATTTAAATGTTAAAGAGAGATACTATTATTGACATGGTGAGCATTAGCTAATTTATATGGTTAGAATTTATTTCTCCAACCTCTATCTGTCCGCATCCCATATTCCTCTCTATCTCCCTTCCATGCTACCTTAATTCATTTTCATACTATCCCCCTTCCTTTCTCAATCCAATACTCCCCTCTCTATCACATATTATAGTTGTCAAATTATGAATCTTCGTCACGCTTGCGAACCTCGGATAGCGAGGCGAGCAGTTGAGGCATTGAAACTCAGAGCTCTTAGGTGATGAGAGCCAAAGGAGCTCATTGCCTGCGAGCCTGGAGAAGTGAAGCGAGCAGTTGAGGCATTGAAACACACGGGACTTAGGCACAAATGAGCGCTGAAGGTGTTCCTGCGAGCCTCGCAGTGCGAGGCGAGTCGTTAAGTCATTGAAAAATGCAGAACTTAGCCTCCAAGCAGTTAGGAAACGCAGGATTGCCTTAGGCTGCAGGCAGTTGAGGAGTGCAGGACTTAGAAACAAAATGCGAGGTGCAGAACTTAGAAAAAAAGCACGAGGTTGGAAAAATACGAAGTTAACCGCACGGACCGAGCAAATCAAAGAACACGAAAAACACAAAAAATAAAACAAAAAACTCACACACAACAGGGGAGGACAGCCAGGACATCTGGGAGTGAGGTTCCACGCGAATTTAAGCCGAATTTGCAGAATTTCAGCACTTGAAAAATCGGCTAAGTGAGAAAAAAAATGACGGCTGATTAAAACAAGGCTTCACGACCCCGAACCATGCAAAATACCGCCAGACGCATACCATTTACCCAGGAACGTACAAGGTACAAAACACACTATTATAAAGGACTAGCGACTTGCCCGTCAAAAAATGACGGTCAATAAAAGAAAGTGTTGAAATGCTGTCTGTCACACAATGTGAGTGTACTGTGTGCCTCAAGTAACTAAATTCCTCAAAAAGCAGAAATGTACATGACATAAAATAAGAAAAAGTAAAATCACCAAAAATAAAAAATGTACATTACAGAACCAAAAAAAGAAACCTAAGTGACCAAAAATAAAAAAAGGAACATTACAGAAAATAAAAAAAGACATTACAACCTCCCATCACTACAACATTTTAAAAAAAATTACACACCTGAAAATGAAATACATATAATACATACATATAATACAATACAACACAATTAAATAAAATAAAAAACAATACAATTAAATAAAATACAATACAACCCTATGTAATATACATGCCACTATATAATGTAATATACATCCCACTATGTAATATACATCCCACTATGTAATATACAATACTATCTAATAATACATCCCCTATCTATGTAATATACAATACATGCTATCTATCTATCTATATATATATATAGCTACCCTAATTGTAAGGTACAATAAAATAATTAAGACCACTTACCTTTGAGATGTTTCTTCAGATCAGCAACCTACGGTAAAGAAGATTCCAAAAATTAATACAACACGTTTACATGAAATACCTAAACATTCTCAACATTTTAAACATTCTAAACATTCTAAATATTGTAAATATTATACTCACCTTTCCAGCATGTCCCGTTCCAGCATGTCACGTCCTCCATATTCCGTCCGCCATGTTCCGTCGGCCATCTTTGCGTGTTGTCGGCGGTACTCCTGTAAAAAAAAAACATTAAATTAGTAAACATAAAGCAAAGTAAAATAAACACAATCTACATTATACTTACCTTTCCGCGATGTCTCCGGCCTCCTCGTCTTCTCCGGAAGTATACACCCCAAAATACAACGCTGATTGGATAACACACCTTTCAATCTTTATTTGAACCAATCCTAAGGCTTTATTGCCATCAGCCAATCACAATGGAATATACCCCCACGTACTGATTGGTGAAGACATCTGCGCCTTCCCATTGGCTGTAATATTGATTGATTTTAACAGTAGCCAATGAGAATGCTCAAATCCTTCATCAATCAGTTACGTGAGGGTGTATTCCATTGTGATTGGCTATTGTCAGTGCAACCAATCATCAGACTGCGCAGAGGCTCCAACCAATCACCCTGTGATTGGCTGAAGGCATCTGTGCCTTGTGATTGGTTTAAATAAAGATTGATAGGTGCATTATCCAATCAGAGTGGGATTTTATGGTGTATCACTTTCTGATTGACTCGCACATTGGTGCCTCCTGATTGGGTGAATTTGATAGACAGCGTTTTCAACCAATCAGAAGGCGCCATTGCTTATTTTCTTCCGGAAAATTCTCCTGGAGCCTCATTAGCGTCGGGGATGTCCGGGAGTGCGGATGTAAGTATATATAATATTTTTTTTTTTTTTTTTTTTTACAGGGCGTGGCAGAAGAGTATCCGGAGGAGGCGGTAGACATCGCGGGGAGGTAAGTATAATGAAGATTATATTTATTTTATTTTGATGTATGTGTATTAATGTTGTGTTTTTTTTTAACAGGTGCCGCGCCGGAGAAGGATTTAAAGAATGCCGGACGGGACATTGGGGAAAGGTGAATAGAATATTTAGAATGTATAGAATGTATAGAATGTATTGAATGTATAGAATGTATGTAATGTCTATAATGTTTATTTTATAAGTGTAAACATGTTGCACTAATTTTTGTGTAATTTTTTTTTCGTAGGTGGCTGATTGCAATGGACATCTGCAAAGGTAAGTGGTCTTAATTTTTTTATTTTAGCTTAGACTTAGATTAGTAAATATATAGATAGCATTTATTGTATGTTAGCTAGGGATTTTATATCGATAGCATAGGATGGATTGTATATTAAATTGTGTTATTTATTTAGTTAGATTGGGAATGTATTATTATATAGATAGGATGTATATTAGATTATGCTATTTATTTAGATAGATTGGGTATGTATTATTATATAGATAGGATGTATATTAGATTATGCTATTTATTTAGATAGATTGTGTAATGTATATTAGATAGTGGTGTATTGTATTTTTTAATTGTATGTATTTGTATTATATGTATTTCCTTTTCAGGTGTGTATTTTTTTTTTCTGTAGTGAGGGGAGGTTGTAATGTTTTTTTTTTTTCTGTAATGTTCCTTTTTTTATTTTTTGTGACTTAGGTTTTTTTATTTCATGTAATGTAGATTTTTTTTGTGACTTTAGGCTTTTTTATTTTCTGTAATTAGAGTGGTGGGGGTTAATAGGGGGTAGGTAGTGTAGATGTTAATAGGTTAGTGTAGAGGGTGTTTAGTTGATCTTTAATGTTTTATTGGGGTGGTATAGTGCAGAATAGTGTTAATACATAGTGTCATGATGGTCCTTGAGGACCATCATGGCACTTATGTGATTAATGTAGAGTTGTAACAGGCCCATAATGGTGTTAATATACCCTTATGGGACTGATGGGGTTAAATAGAGGCTTATGGGGGTCTGTATTGCCCCCCATAAGTGACAGGGTTAATGAAGGGCTTATGGGGGTCTGTATTGACCCCCATGAGTGACAGGCTTAATGAAGGGCTTATGGAGGTCTCTATTGACCCCCATGAGTGACAGGGTTAATGAGGGTTTTATGGGGGTCTGTATTGACCCCCATGATTGACAGGTTGACAGAGTACTTTTTTTTTCTTTTACAACAGGTCCTTTAAGGACCTTTAGGGTCCTTTAAGGACCTGTAACGCGTGAATTTAGAATTTTGATTGCAGCGGGGGGCCCCGATCGCGTGCAATTGGGACCCCCACTGCGATGGTTAATGTGGGGTTAATGCAGGGCTCGGAGCTTATCTCGGATACCCTGCGGTTAATCCGGATTTCCGATCTTATCTCGGATCCCTTCTTGGGTAAGTTGTAGGTGGCTGAGCGGTCCTGGGTCTTTGAGCCTCGTTTTCATTTTTTTCGGCGGCCATTTTTTCTCTCGCTTAGGGGATTTTCGTGTGTGTGAACTCGGGAATTTGTACTTAAATGGAGGTGTAACTTCACTTTCAGAGGTCCTGGGTGCCCCCCCTTGCTATGGGTAAGCTTTTTATGTCGTTTTTGTGAGTACTTGGTGTGTTTTGACTGTTTTTAGGTGCACGCTGTTCCGCCATTTGTCGTGTGTGTGGGTGTTTGTTACGTTAAGGTTGGTTCTGAGGTTAATGCAGGTTTCCGAGGTGAGCCTCTTTTTCGTTTTTTTCGGCGGCCATTTTTTCTCTCGCTTAGGGGATTTTCGTGTGTTTGAACTCTGGAATTTGGACTTAAATGGAGGTGTAACTTCACTTTCAGAGGTCCTGGGTGCCCCCCTTGCTATGGGTAAGCTTTTTATGTCGTTTTTGTGAGTACTTGGTGTGTTTTCACTGTTTGTAGTGGAGCGCGGGTCGGACGTTATAGTGCGTGTCGGTGTCTGTTACGTTAAGGTTGCCTCATTCCCTAAGTGCTTTGCGAGGACCCACATTGCAAATGCGGCCCCTCGCTTCGTGAGGACACGCATTTGCGGAAGCAAGGGCCTCAGTTGCTGTCATGGAGCGCCTTCGGCGCTCCATGCCAGCAACTGAGGCCCTCGTCCGCGGTGTGTGTGTGTGTGTAACCAGTGTGAGGCGCCTATGAGATTTTTTTTTTTTTAAGTCGTGTGTGTGTGTGTTAACACAGCCGACGTTGGAGCCTCCACCTCCGCAAATGCGGACCCTCGCTTTGCGAGGATCTGCATTTGCGGGGACGTTACGTTGTTTTTTTTTTGGCTGGGAGGTTGGGTTTTTTTTTGTTAAAAAGCCGTGTGTGTGGTGTGTTTGTGTTAACACAGCCGACGTTGAGCCTCCACCTCGCTTCGCGAGGATCCGCATTTGCGGGGACGTTGGGATGCTCCACCACCGCAAATGCGGCCCCTCGCTTCGCGAGGACCCGCATTTGCGGGGAACTGCGTCCCTCGCTTTGCGAGGGACGCAGTTCTTGCGGGCTCGCACAGCGAGCCCGCAAGCGTGAGCAACAGCCTGCATGCTCACAACTATATATGTGATGGAAAATGCTCACTAGCTACATAACACATAGACAATTGCCGCCATTTTACAACACTAACTTGCAACTAATAACATTAGGAATCTAAAATGGCGCTTTACACGACTAAACCACCAATTTCGCCTTGCGCACACAGCCTATTTATACTGCACAATTGGTACATTGCTGACACTTTCTCATCAGGGCACCAACAGTACAACTGTACATTTTATGCTGCAGGAAAATCAAAAGAGAATGTTAGCTCTTCAGGCTATTGATTACTGGATATATTAATTACAAATAGGTAAAGTATATTCATTTATTAAGTAATTCATTCATTAATTATTATTAAAAAAAAAAATATATAAATTAAAAAATTACTCTAAATAGCATATTTTACACTGCTGTTACTTTATGAATACATGAATGCTTCACACTTATACTAATACATTTGTTCATTCAGAATTAATTATTAACGTACATTAATTTATTAAGTATTAATTAGTAATGGAAAATAACAACTTATACTTTCAAATACACTAAAGAAAATTAAATTTTTACACTGCAGTTATATATATCGAGCAGAAGGTGCTCAGAGGAGCAAAAGTACACAAGGAGAGAGGCTCGCAAAGGCGCTCAGCGAGAGGCTCGCAATGAGCCATGAAGGTCCTCAGAGTAGCAAAAGCCTTACATTGTGTGTCAAACAGCATTGCCATAGCTTAAAATGTTATTGCTTTGTCAATTTTGACGGGCAAGTCGCTAGTCATATATATAGTTGTCGTACTGCTAGTAGTCGTCACGCTTTGCTAGCCTCGCGAAGCCAAGCAGTTGAGGCAAGCGGGACTTAGGCTGCAATGAGCGTCAAAGGCATGTGGGACTTGGATGCAAAATTACCGCCCATATGGCTTAGGACCTAAAGCACGTAGATGGACTGTACAAATATGCCTCAATGAACTTACACACTCACACACAGCACAGGGTGAGAGCCAGGGAGTCTGTGAGTGAGATTGCAAGTTAATTTGAGGCATATTTTATCTTTTTTAACAATCTAAAATCGCCTAAGCGAGAAAAGAAATGGCTGCTGAAAAAACGCAAACACGACGAAAAAGCGGCCGAAGGACGTAAAACGAGGCCGAAGGTTGTAAATACGAGCCCTAAGCAGTAAGACTTAATGCAAAACAGTAACACTTAACAGAAGCCAGTAACATTTAACCCAAGGTAGTAACACTCATCGCGAGGCCTCTAAACTACACGGGGGGATAGTCTAGTCAAAGTACACAGAGGGAGAGGCTTGCAATGATCGCCGAAGATGATCATTGCAAAGAAGGAAAGTTGTGGCTCCCAATGAGCACCAAAGGTGCTCAGAGGGGCCATAGCCTCGCATTGTGTGGCAAACAGCATTGCCAACTTTAAATATTATTGAAGTCATTTTTGACGGGCAAGTTGCTAGTCTACATTTAATCTCCTTCTTTATCTCCATCACAACCTAGATTTATTCCATCCCCACTCAATCCTCATGACCCCCATGAATTGCATCCACTTCCCTGGGGCAATATACAATATATATTTACACATATCTATTTATTGAAACTGATATATATATCATCTACAGTGCCTTGCAAAAATATTCATCCCCCTTGGCATTTTTCGTGTTTTGTTGCCTCACAACCTGGATTGTTTGAGGATTTGCATCATTTAATTTACAGAACATGCCCACAACTTTGAAGATGTTTTTTTTATTGTGAAGCAAACAACAAATAGGACAAAATAACAGAAAAAGTAAATGTGCACAACTATTCACCCCCCTAAAGCCAATACTTTACTGCAATCACAGCTCCAAGTCGCTTTGGATAAGTCTCTATGAGCTTGCCACATCTTACCACTGGGATTTTTGCCCATTCCTCCTTGCAAAACTGCTCCAGCTCCTTCAAGTTGGATGGTTTGCGCTCGTGAACTGCAATCTTTAAGTCTGACCACAGATTTTTTATTAGATTGAGGTCTGGGCTTTGATTAGGCCATTCCAACACATTTACATGTTTCCCCTTAAACCACTCAAGTGTTGTTTTAGCAGTGTGTTTGGGGTCATTGTCCTGCTGGAAGGTGAACCTCCATCCTAGCCTCAAATCACGCACAGAGTGGTACAGATTTTGCTTAAGAATATCCCTGTATTTCGCACCATCCATCTTTCCCTCAACTCTGACCAGTTTCCTAGTCCCGGCTGCTTAAAAAAACATCTCCACAGCATGATGCTGCCACCACCATGTTTCACTGTGGGGATGGTGTTCTTTGGTGATGTGATGTGTTGGGTTTGCGCCAGACATAACATTTTCTTTGGTTGAAAAGTTAAATTTTAGTCTCATCAGACCAGAGCACCTTCCTCCATACCTTTTGGGAGTATCCCACATGCCTTTTTGCAAACTCAAACTGTGCCATTTTGTTTTTTGCTGAAAGTAATGGCTTTCTTCTGGCCACTCTGCCATAAAGCCCAACTCTATGGAGCATACGGCTTATTGTCGTCCTATGTACAGATACTCCAGTCTTTGTTGTGGAACTCTGCAGCTCCTCCAGGGTGACCTTAGGTCTCTGTGCTGCCTCTCTGATAAATGCCCACCTTGCCCGGTCCGTGAGTTTTGGTGGGTGGCTGTCTCTTAGCAGGTTTGCTGTTGTGCCATGTTCTTTCCATTTGGTTATGATAGATTTGATGGTGCTCCTGGGGATCATCAAAGATTTGGATATTTTTTATAACCTAACCTGGACTTATACTTCTCAACAACATTGTCCCTTACTTGTTTGGAGTGTTCCTTGGTCTTCATGGCATTGTTTGGTTCGTGGTGCCTCTTGCTTAGGTGTTGCAGCCTCTGGGGCCTTTCAAAAAAGGTGTGTATATGTAATGACAGATCATGTGACAGACTGCACACAGGTGGACATTATCGGCTTCATAACAATGGGGGTGAATACATACGCACATGCCAATTTTCTGTTTTCTATTTCTAAAAAATAGTTTTATGTATATATTTTTCTCACTTCAACAACTTAGACTATTGTGTCCTGATCCATCACATAAAATTCAGATTACCAAAACATTGAATTTAAGGCTGTAATGTAACAAAATAGGTAAAAAGTCAAGGGGGTGAATACATTTGCAAGGCACTGTATATTTATCTACTTACACTTCTTTGCATATATGCAGCTGTACAGCTTGAACATTCCTCTGCTCACTTTACAGGAGTTTGTGAGGAGTGAGCAATAACTGTAATTTGCTGTCTGGCAAAAAAGGCTTATATGTTTAAGGTTATGTAAATCATCCCCTTTCAGTGTGCTCAGTGTTTGCTCTTTTTCTCCCACAATCTTCCTTACTGCAGTTCCTCTGTGCTACTTCTACCCTTTGGAAAGGGGTCTTTAAAGCTCACCTTTTCAAGGAAGCCAATCACATATAGCCCACAAACCTTCTGCTTACTGATACCAACTGACCTGCTGGTTCATTCTTCACCAAGACGCTCAGCTCCCCATTACACCAATTAATGGTTATTAATTTCCCTGCTCCTATTGTATCATTTGCCCAACAATCTCTTTCAATATATAAGCTCTCAGGGACTGGGATCTCTGCCCCTTTGTATTAGCATTTGCTATTTATATATGTGTCACATATACAAATCAATACATTGATCACTACCTGCTCTACATTAAACAGTTATAGTCTAGGTTAGTTTAATGGCTTTAGAAACCTATCATAGCCCTATCTCTTTATCAGTCTCATGCCTGTGTCATAATGTAGAACTGAAAGTAAGAGCAATAATACTCATTTGTAGGCGAGGGTATGGAGGAGACAGTCTTTTTCTTACAAGGGCATTCTTCCTGTGGCTAATACCTTGGTCATGCTGGATATTAATTGAGCCTTGGGCCAAGCATTGGTGAATAGAAGAGGCTCTGGGCTGAATGAACATAAGCTTATGTGTGGTCATATGTATAGTGAGCAGGCATTGTGATGTCATTGTGCATACCGTGATGCAGAGCTGCCTAGCTGGTTCAAACACCAAGTTTGCCTTCTTGCTGAAACACTTCACCAATGAGCAACTAACAAGGTATTAATATAGAGAAGGTGATAACAGAAAACAGATGCACAGAAACACTCACAGTCAGACACTGGGACTAATACCATGTGTTCAATGAAACAATATTTCCATTGCTACAAGTGAAGGGGTTAATATCTATATTGGTTGTGTCATCCACATTTTCTTCATATATTGTTTAAAATAATTGCAAAAGTACAAGGGTGATCTGTTGTCTCACACAGCCATCTACCCTTTATCTACTAACAACCCTTTAAAGTGACACACCTTTGTCTGTATATTACCTCACATTTTTCAACCTTCCAAATTCAAATCATGATCTCTTTTTCCTCAATATTTGAAGTTAAAGTTACATTTCTTATTATATGACCCATTTAAACTATCCATCAGGTCGTGAAGTTTATCCTTATAAATTCTGTCTACAACACTATGCCCCATTTACTCATCCACCTTTTGAGTTATATATAATTTATTAAAAACATCCAAAACATAAAATAGGACAAATATATAATCTAGGAGCATTTAAAATGTTGTGTTACAAGGAATCACATATAATAGTTGTCAAACTGCGAGACGTCGTCACGCTCTGCGAGTTAGGCGATGAGCGCCATAGGCATAAGCCGTTAACGCGTTGCATTTAGCCGATGAGCGCCAAAGGTGCTCAATGTTGCGAGCCTCGCAAAGCGAGCCGTTAACACGTAGCACTTCACATAGCGAGGCGAGCCGTTAAGGCACTACAACTATCACCACAAACACGAGGAGGCAATGAAACACGCGGGACTTAGCCACAAAACACTTCCTAAATGCGGGATCGCCTTGGGCTGCAAGCAGTTGACAAAAGCGGGACTTAGAAAAAAAAAGAGACGTGGGACTTAGAAAAAAAAAGATACGAGACGCAAAAAATTACGAGATTAACGGACGAACTGCAAATACGAAAAAAACATAAAAACACACTAAATACACCCCAAAAAATTACAAAAACATCACAGACAGCACGGGGCAACAGCCAGGACGTCTGGGAGTGAGATGGAACGCAAATTTAACCCAATTAAGACGATTTTCGCCACTCGAAAATCGCCTAAAGAAGGAAAAAAATGGGCAATGAAAAAAATGAAAACAAGGCTACACGACCCCGGACCGCGCACAACACTGCCAAACGCGTAGCACTTTACACATTAAACTACGAACTAGAAAATACACTATTACAAATACCGGAAAATGCATTAATAACATTACGACTATACAATGCCGCTTTACACAATAAACCAACGGCTTTACCTCGCGCACGCAGCCTATTTATAATGCACACTTCAAACACTCATTACACTTTATCAGCAGGGCACTAACACTCACAATGTATATTGTATGCAGACGCAAACTACAAACAGATTGTTAGCCCTTCAGACTATTGCTCGCTGCATATATCAATTATAAATATTTAAACTATATTAATTTATTCAAAAAATAATTCATTATTACTTAACTACATATACAAAAAATGTATATCTCTCTTTATCATGACTTATGAAGGTGCACAGAGGACCAAAAGTACAAGACAGGAGAGGCTTGCAATGAGCGCCGAAGGTACTCAGAGAACAAAACGCTTTACATTGTGTGTCAAACAGCATTCCCTGGCTTAACATTTTATTGCAAGTAGCTAGTAAATACATATTGTCCCAACGAATACCAATATGAACTATCATTACTAGGAAACAATAGGCAATACACACACTGCTTCCTTCAGATTAGATTTGAGTGCACACGCGGAACTATTGCTTCCTGGCTTCTTGTTTCCGGGGGACAGTTTTGGCAGAGGACAGGAAGCGGCTAGTGACATTCTCATGCCTGCACAGAGGACGCTGTTCCTGGGTTAGAGTTTGGGCTCTCACTGGTCTGGTTGGTAGTAATATCATAGGCTGGGATAATGGCCGGAGGCTGGAGCTGGAAGCTGCTATCTGCTGCTAGGGCCCAACTGCTGGGCAGGAGCTGTGCGAGGACTGACAGGTAAGAGACACATGGAAGGTGTGTGACATGTCAGGTGTTAGTATAAAGGTATAACTGGACACTACTAGTGTCAGGTGCTGCCCATGTAATGCATCACTCTGTCCCATTTAGTATTAGTATAAAGGTATACCTGGACACTGACAATGTTAGGTGCTGCCTATGTAATGCATCAGTCTGTCCCATTTAGTATTAGTATAAAGGTATAACTGGACACTGACAATGTCAGGTGCTGCCCATGTAATGCATCACTCTGTCCCATTTAGTATTAGTATAAAGGTATAACTGGACACTACTAATGTCAGGTGCTGCCCATGTAATGCATCAGTCTGTCCCATTTAGTATTAGTATAAAGGTATAACTGGACACTACTAATGTCAGGTGCTGCCTATGTAATGCATCAGTCTGTCCCATTTAGTATTAGTATAAAGGTATAACTGGACACTACTAATGTCAGGTGCTGCCCATGTAATGCATCAGTCTGTCCCATTTAGTATTAGTATAAAGGTATACCTGGACACTGACAATGTTAGGTGCTGCCTATGTAATGCATCAGTCTGTCCCATTTAGTATTAGTATAAAGGTATAACTGGACACTACTAATGTCAGGTGCTGCCTATGTAATGCATCAGTCTGTCCCATTTAGTATTAGAATAAAGGTATAACTGGACACTGATACTGTTAGGTGCTGCCTATGTAATGCATCAGTCTGTCCCATTTAGTATTAGTATAAAGGTATAACTGGACACTACTAATGTCAGGTGCTGCCTATGTAATGCATCAGTCTGTCCCATTTAGTATTAGTATAAAGGTATAACTGGACACTACTAATGTCAGGTGCTGCCTATGTAATGCATCAGTCTGTCCCATTTAGTATTAGTATAAAGGTATAACTAAACACTACTAATGTCAGGTGCTGCCTATGTAATGCATCAGTCTGTCCCATTTAGTATTAGTATAAAGGTATAACTGGACACTACTAATGTCAGGTGCTGCCCATGTAATGCATCAGTCTGTCCCATTTAGTATTAGAATAAAGGTATAACTGGACACTGATACTGTCAGGTGCTGCCCATGTAATGCATCAGTCTGTCCCATTTAGTATTAGTATAAAGGTATAACTGGACACTACTAATGTCAGGTGCTGCCTATGTAATGCATCAGTCTGTCCCATTTAGTATAAAGGTATAACTGGACACTGATACTGTCAGGTGCTGCCCCTGTAATGCATCAGTCTGTCCCATTTAGTATTAGTATAAAGGTATAACTGGACACTACTAATGTCAGGTGCTGCATATGTAATGCATCAGTCTGTCCCATTTAGTATTAGTATAATGGTATAACTAAACACTACTAATGTCAGGTGTTAGTATAAAGGTATAACTGGACACTAATAATGTCAGGTGCTGCACAAGTAGAAAACAATGAAATCCAATACTACAGGGCTGGTCGTGCCTGCTTACATTTGGTGTTATAACTTATCAGTCTGTCCCATTTAGTATTAGTATAAAGGTATAACTGGACACTACTAATTTAAGGAGCTGCCCATGTAATGCATCAGTCTGTCCCATTTAGTATTAGTATAAAGGTATAACTGGACACTACTAATGTCAGGTGCTGCCTATGTAATGCATCACTCTGTCCAATATAGTATTAGTATAAAGGTATAACTGGACACTACTAATGTCAGGTGCTGCCTATGTAATGCATCAGTCTGTCCCATTTAGTATTAGTATAAAGGTATAACTGGACACTACTAATGTCAGGTGCTGCCCATGTAATGCATCACTCTGTCCCATTTAGTATTAGTATAAAGGTATAACTGGACACTACTAATGTTAGGTGCTGCCCATGTAATGCATCACTCTGTCCCATTTAGTATAAATGTATAACTGGACTCTGATACTGTCAGGTGCTGCCTATCTAATGCATGTGTGAGGCCAGGTGTAAATGTACAACATCAGTCCATATTGATGTAACACTACTATTGTAAAATATCAGATGAGTTATCAGTAACGTGAGGATTAAGGTGCTTATTTATTTATTTATTTATTTATTTAGTTCCAAGCTCGTAAGTGCAACGTGGAACCTGCAACGGCTGCGGGCTTGAAATTTTGCAGAGTTACAGAGCTATTAAATTAGAGCAGGGAGCGAGTTACGGTATGTAGAGACAAACCTGTAAACCATCTGTTGAACGTTGGATGCGCGGCAGTGAACGTAATCAATTCGTCAAACCCGTAGTTTACAGGTTTAGATGGAGCCAATGGCAACAGAGATTGTCAGAATTACGTCACTGAAGCCGTACGGATTTCAATTCCGAGTTACGATCGGACCCACATTCCAAATATAATGCAATATTGATAAAGCCGGGATCGATATAACATGGAAATAAAAGTGAAAATAAAGTATTTTTGGGGCCGATTTGCGAGCTTGAGAATGTTGTGCTATAACATATAATAGTTGTCATCTTACGTTTTTGTCCGTCACTCCATGTTAAACGAGGCTCGCAATGAGCACCATGTGCGCCCTCAATCCGTGTCCTTCGGCGTTCATTGCAGCAAAGTGGTGCATGCCTTGCGATGAACGACTCATTGTGAGGCACGTAAAGTAGATGTGGGGAGAGGCTCACAATGAGCGATGAAGGTGCTCCGAAGGGGCAGAGCCTCGCATTGTGTGGCAAACGGCATTGCCAGCCTTAAAATTTTATTGCTGTAATTTTTGGCGGCAAGTCGCTAGTTAATTCTAAGACCTAAGATCACTTTCCCTGTTAAAAAAGTACAGTAGTGTGTGTGTATATATGCGCATTTAAATTGATACTAATTGGACTTTACCCCCCTTTCGGGTCCTCTAGCACTTGTTGGCTATTTGGCTCCATTTGCGGGTTTCGGGCTTGAATGTGAGTGATTTTGATGCAATTTAATAGCATGATTGTAAACGTAGCAGTTATAGGCTTTACAGATGAAAGGATTTGCGGGCTCGCAAGTAGAATTCTTACGTCCCGTAGGGTTTTCTCGCTCCTACCCCGCAAGTCGTCGGTGGGCAGCTTCAAGAGGCCAATTTAATAGCCGTAAGTCTTGTGAGCTACGGTTTTCAACGTAGCGGGAATTTAATGTGGCTACTGTGGCGAGGAAGCTGTCTGTTTATAATAAAACAGGAGTTAACACATTTATCTGAAAGTTGGGAGCCAGCTATACCGTTTTAGGAGTTAGGTTATGGATTATATATAGAAATACATGTTTAATATCTGAAAGTAGAGAATCTTAGGAGCAAAGCTTCTAGCATTTGTCAGCCCTGTTAGATTGTGTTTATATGTTAGGTCAGAGACGGGTATAAAGGATAACTCTAGACCAAATTCAGCACTGTAAATATAATAGCATATATAATGATATATCAATATTATAGCGGACTACTTTATTTATACAGCATGTGTTTGAGCTGTTTGTCTCTGTCAGACACAGGTACAAAATACAGAAACAGATTTTTTGGGCCGATAAGAACCAAAACGGTTCATCTGATCTGCTTATTCTATACACCTAAAATGTTGCCTTCAGTAAGCCTCAGGGTAGCCTTTTGATTATCCAGGGATTCTTAAATTCCTTAATTTAGACTGAACTACTTCCACTGGAAGGCTATTCCACTTCTCTACTCTTTCTGTCAAAATAATACTTTCTCATATTACCCTTACATCTTCCAACTTCAAATAATGTACTCTTGTCCTTGTATTCCTCTTTTTCTCAAACTACTAACACAAAGGGCTGTCCCTGTAATACAGTAAACCAAGGATATGCATCTTTTTATCTGCATAGATTATCTGCATAACTTTTAACACATTGGCATATGGTCAGAATTGTATAGCGGGTGCTTGTTTTGCCATGTACTCAAGAATTCACAGCTAAGAATGATTTTAATTGAGGTTGATGATTTTGGGTTTGATGGAAGAGTCTCGTTAGTCTATACTGAGACAATTTAGGCTCTAGAGCCACAGGTTAATGGATCCTGTATTAGACTCCTGTGTGCTATCAATACTGTGGGCATAAGGCTGCTGCTTATGTATAGTGTGTATGAGCCATGTGTCTGTGAAGCATAGGTATAAAAGTACACCCTAAACACTACTAATCTAAAAAGCTGCCACTGTAGCATGTCAGTCTTATCATGTTATCAATAAAATGAGTAACAGACTATTTTTTTTAAATATCATGTATCTGAGCATGTAGGCTTTTTTGCTCCATTTGCGGGTTGAGGGCTTGAATGCGAGTGATTTTGATGCAATTTAATAGTGTGATTGGAATGTAACAGTTACGGGCTAGAAAGAACAAAAGATTTCCGGGCTAACAAGTCGAATTCTCACGTCCAGTAGGGTTTTATCACTCGTAAGTCATCAGTGGGTAGCTTTAAGAGACCAATTTAATAGCCATAAATCTTGCGGACTATGTTACGAGCTGCGGTTTTCAACGTAGAGGGAATTTAATTTGGCTAATAGGCTATTAAAAACAGTGTGCAATTAAAAATAAATAAAAGTTAACATCAATAAAAACATGTTTGAATCTCATTACTAAAAGAGATTTCAATTCTCTCAAAAGCAGCCACACAGACATTTCTGGCCTCTTCTGATTTGAGATTTGTAATTCATTAATCATTTTTTTTCCCCCTAAAGTGTTTTCGTGGGCCCACATATTGCCCTTTGAATTTTCTCCCATATGGCCTCCAAATTGCTTAGTGGGAAAATCATTTCTCTCTTTCACATCATAAGATAACGCATCAAATTCATTAAACTTCCTCTATGCAGCCCTAATTCACAATCTTCTCTAACACATTGGAAGTTTTCCATTTTTCTTCTATATAAAGCAAAGGCAATCTTGGAGATGCAGCCCTTCAAGTAAAATATGGTGCATATACCTTGGTTAGAAAGTAAAACATACGGTATTCTGTGAATAATGTCTTCTATGTCAACTTAAGGTTGACATTTTTAAAAATGGTGCAAGATGGACTGGAGATTCTCTAGAGTTTTCTAACACTTCATCCATTACCACTTGTAACCCAGTGTGTTTTAAAAAGGTATAAGCTTTGTTTCGAGTTTGGGCTTTTCATTATAAAAATGTTAGAGATCTCCAGGATAGTAATATCATTATTTGTGGTCTGCAAACTCTAATTAGTTGTGCAAAACCAAACTAGTTTAATAGTTTAATTTAATAGCTCAGTCCTCCATGAGCGAGCACAAAAATGTTCATAACTTGTAAACATTTCTAGGTCTTCCTTATATTGAATTTTGTGTGATATCCCTTTTTTATGTTCTATTTTTGTTTTTGTTTTAGTTAATGCGATTTAGCAATGTCGTAAATGCTTGACCTATAAAGTGAAATTAATAATCATGATCTGTAAATAAATTAGCAGTAATTTCTTAGCCAGTTGTAATTAGTAAGTATGATAATCATTTGAGAGTGATTAATTTTGCTACTTTCTCCCACATTGTATTGTTTCCGGGGTCATGTACACTTTGTTTTCATTACCTTTAAATTGCAAAAATCAGAATAAACAACTTTTCAATATTTTGTGATTTAAAACAGCAACATTACACTGAAAATGCTTGTTTTCCCACTATCTTTTTGGCAGAGCTCCATCTGTCTTATTAAAGCTTTGACCATAAGTGTAGCACAGCTCCCTATACTGTGTCAGGAAAGCTGTGCAGTAAATAGGCAATTGCACGTAAGTATCTTGCAGTCTAAACCATGGTTTTAAACAGAACTCATCTTTTCAGTGTAAGTTATTTCGATATACCAACTTTTTTTGTAATTGCATTACATTGATAATTGTGTATTTTGAAACTTTCTACTTGTGATGAAAGTTATAAGTTATGAAAACGGAACGCTAACAGTGGCCCATTGAATACATAATAGCGGCCATAGGTTTCTATATGTTTGTGTAGCATTGTGTGTATGTGGTTTGCAATGTGTTTAGTGAAGCACACTGCGCCTGACAGTATTCAGCTATATAAATTTACAATTAATTTATCAGTCAGTCAGTTTTATTGTTGCACTTACAATCTTGTATGTCTTATTGCAGTCGTATTTCTGGATTGTTGCTTCTGAGAGGCATGCAGAGCAGTACCTGGTGGGATGAACATTTATCTGAAGAAAATAAGAAGTTTCTAAAGCGTTTAACTGCAGAGGAATATAGAGCTCAAACAGCAAGCAAGTTGTGTCCTCTGAAAGATGAGCCCTGGCCTGTTCATCCATGGGAGCCAGGTAGGTGGACAGAAGTTTAAAGGACAACTGTAGTTCCCTAACCACATGAGCTAGAGGTTTAATTGGGCATTTATTATTTTTAAAATGCATATCCAATGATAAAGGGTCAAAAGTTTTATATGACACTTTGAATAACTATACTTGATTGGCAAAATGTGTTTAGACAAATAAACACAGCCTTCTTTTTATCTTTTATTGGTTACCGCAGACACCCATGTTTCTTTTATCAGCTTACTTTTGCAGTAGGGTGTGTTCTTGTAAACTAATGTGCTCTCCTTTAGTGCTACTAATAGCCCTGAAGGTTATAGATCCCAATTCCCATTGTGCTGATATAAACGTCCTGTGCAGTCAAAATCTCCTCCCTTCTCAGTAAGCTGATCACTAGAAACCAAAATGGTAAACCCCACAGCAACATCATTACATATAACTAGTAATAATATAGGCTATGTATTGTTTTATTTTCAATTGTGAAAACATATTGACTGTGTAGAAGAGTAGTACTTTAAATGTATGATGCCTGTGGTCCTTTAAAAAAAAAATGATATCCAGTATTAAACTCCATGTCAAGGTTCAGACTCCGCTGCAGCTGGTATCCACCCACTATAAGGTCAACGGGGTGGTGGCTTTTTCTACCAGGAAGCTGTAAAACTTTCATACATAATGCACAGCACTAATACAATGTGTTGGAGGCTTCCCTTGGCTTTGAACTTTTGCTGTTGAGACATGATAATTTATTTGTTTCTAACAGCTGATTGCCCATAAAACCATTTGAAACTGTTTCTTAGCCAACTGTTTCTCGGCCAATCCCTCACCCTCTTCTCCATGAGTTATCAAGGTGGAGACAAACCCTTAACTGGAGTCTTATACTCTAATCTTTCAAAAATATTTATAAAAGCAACATTCACAATTATATTCATCAGTGCATAATTCAATAACCAACTCTTCTTGCTATAGTATTACAGTGGCCCTTTATTGATAATTAAGCCAATGTTTGAAAAAGGTATGGGTCGTTGTTTTTCATAGCCTACAGATCCTACCACGTTTTTGGCAAACATTGCATCTTTTTATCTGACAGACTTGGAAGTTTAGGCGACACTGTCAATATAATGTATAATAATACAAAGAGTTGAGTTTCTTTTGTAATAGGTCTTTATTGGATACCAGGGTAAGTGTATTAACATTATTGTGGGACACTTTAATTCCTTTTTCATTCCTCGCTTTGTAGAAATTACAAACAATTAGTGATATTTGCAGTTATAGGAATATCTGTAGCTTTACCAATGTTATTGTTGTAGTCAGGTATACCCTAATACTATGTGTTACCTGTCAAATTCTGCTCTAACAGTGTCTCATCAAAAGCATGTGATTTCTGATCTTTCTACAGGCTCCAAGAGGGTTGGTTTAATTGCCGTGAAGCTGGGAATGATGCCAATATGGACCAAGTCTGGAGACAAACATCCTGTCACCATGCTGCAAGTGAGATGATCAGTAGGATCTTACATGGTCTATTTTCATGTGTTTTCTGATCTTGCATTGTTTTCATTTACAACCCATTGCAGATATTTACCAAAGTAATTTATACCTACTCCTACACATAACCGCAAAGATATAAACCTCTCACCATCCGTTCTCATTTTCAAGAATCTTAACTGACCAAGTTTCTATGCAAGCAAGTTCTTACTCGAACTTAATTTTCTGTATATTAACTTATTGAACAGCATTTGTGTACTTTTCTTTTTTACATGGGGACTTTTTTCCTTGCTGGCATTGCTTATGATAGGTTTAGGCAATGTTGGTCCTGAAGTGTTGAGCACAGTCCTGGATTCAGTTTTTCCCTGCTGGACACAGGAAAGGCATTCTGAAGGTCTGAGACTGATAAATCCAGAACTGTATCTATCACTCCAGGACCAATGTTGTCTATCGCTAGCTTAAATGCGGGAAATACAAAACAACAAATGTTTACTCTACAGAAGTAGTAGAGGGCCCTGCTAACAATCCAATCTAACAATCTATTAGGTATGTATATTAGAGACTAAAGAGGAGGGGATTGATTGTTGGTAGTCTGGTGTGGCAGCAGGATCCATGCACTTGTTTGAATCCCTGATATTAGGAAACTAATTGGTAGGCTTCTCTGGATCAATTTTAAACTTGGAGTAGGGGATAGTCTGACAGTGGGGTAGAGATTACCCATGGTGGGGGCTGCATTACAAAAGCCTTGGAGAGTGTGAGGAAGTAACGAAAGGTGAAGAGAGACTTATCTTCTAGGTATTTATGGTATATTTACATATTTGTGGTGGATTTTAGTAGGTATTGTGCTATAAATACAACACGGGAACCTAGCTAACTTAAAATAGTTGCTACCATTATAGAGATAAAGTGTGAAGTAAAGCTTTTTGGTGTAAATGTGGTCAACTGGTTAGTAGTATTCAAGGTTGAATATCTTTTGTGATGTTCGGATAATCAAAATGCAAATATTGGTTATAGTGGTATCTTGTACACCACTAGGTGCACTCTTTGAATTAAATGTTCACTTAAATGTTGTTGTTTATTATTATTATTATTATTATTATTATTATCATCTTTTATTTATATAGTGGCAAAATATTCTGTAGGGCTGAAGTACAGCAAATAAGGGCAATGACAATACATTTTTACACTAAGGCCCTGCCTTTGAATCAACAATCAGGCAATGTAATCATTTCATACAAAGCTCTGTGTCAGACTGAGAGCTCTCAAGCTTACTTTCTAAAGCAGATAAGTGAAAATAAGGTGAAGGAATTAGAGGGGAAAGAGAAGGACTAGTGTATGTGATCTAAGAAAACTGAAAAATATCCAAACTTCAGTGCAGTTGAGCTGAAGAGGGGTTAAGGTGTTTGTGTGTCTTAGGTCTTAGCATGGAACCGGAGGTGAAGTGGGTCCAGTTCAGATTCAGAAAGGTTAAGGTGTAAGCATGTGTCGTAGGTCTTGGTGCACGAGTTGATGTGGGTCCAGTTCAGTTACATAGGGCCTCATTCAATTGCGATTTGGCCAATTGAATAGGGGTCTAAATAAGCACATAGCATATTTTTTTTAAAGAAGTTTTTAGTTTGTGAAAACCTTGCTTTTGGATAGATGCTTACTAACTAAAAACTTCTTTAAAAAAATATGTTATGTGCTTATTTAGAGGCCTATTCAATTGGCCAAAGTGCAATTGAATGAGGCCCATAGTATTTAAGGTTGAAAAAAGACTTTCAGTCCATCAAGTTCAGTCTTTTAAGATCTCCTCTGATCTGCAATATGAGGATTAACTATTTATTCATTAGTTGTTAATTAATTATTAATCAATTATTTAATGTTTTTTTTATTTTTTATTATTAATTAGTCCAGAGGAAGGAAAATAGAAGGGAAAAAAAAAAAAAGCGAGACTTAGCCAATTGTCTCAAAGGGAAATGTAAAAAATTTGGATCAATACTGTCTCTCTAATTATCCATGATAACCCTGAATTCCCTTTTTAATTAGAAACAAATCTAGTCCCCTTTTAAAGTTATCTATCGATTCCGCTGTCACCACCTCCTCTGGTAGAGAATTCCACAGATTAACCACCCTTACTGTGAAGAACCCTTTTCTTTCTTTGAGGTGGAATCTTTTTACTTCTAACCTCAAGGGATGTCCTCTTGTCAGTTGAAAACCTCTTGGCACAAAAAGCTCCCCTGACAAATCTTTATACTGACCCTGGATGTATTTATATAAGGTAATCATATCTCCTCTTAGACACCTTTTTTCTAGAGAAAATAAGATTAATTTGGTTAGTCTTTCTTCATAACTTAGCCCCTCCATTCCCCTTATTAGTTGTGTTGCCCTTCTCTGTACCTTTTCCAGCTCTAAAATGTCCTTTTTATGAAGTGGTGCCCAAAATTGTACTCCATATTCCAAATGAGGGCGTACTAGAGATTTGTATAGTGGCAGAATTATATTTGCTTCCCTGGCTTCTATACCCTTCTTAATACATGCTAATATTTTATTGGCCTTTGCAGCTGCTGCTTGGCTTTGAGCACTGTTACCTAGGTGGTTGTCCTCAAGCACTCCCAAATCCCTTTCAATATCTGATACACCTAGATTTGCTCCATTAAGATTATAAATTGCATGGCTAGTTTTCCTTCCCAGATGCATAACCTTACATTTATTCATATTAAATCTCATCTGCCATTTAGATGCCCATTCCTCAATTTTATGTAAATCCCCTTGGAGGGAAAGCACATCATTATCTGATTTAATTACCTTGCACAACTTTGTGTCATCAACGAAAATGGGGACCCCACACTCCAATCCTACCTCTAAGTCATTAATAAATATGTTAAAAAGGAGAGGACCTAATACTGAACCCTGAGGAACCCCACTTACCACATTAGTCCAATCGGAGTATGTTCCATTTACAACAACCCTTTGCTTCCTGTCTTTTAGCCAGCTCTCAATCCATGAGCAGATATTTACTGCAATTCCTGTATCCCTTAGTTTGCCCAATAGTCTCCCATGTGGCACTGTATCAAAAGCCTTCGCAAAATCCAAAAAGACTACATCCACTGAGTTGCCTTGATCCAGGTTCCTACTAACCTCCTCATAGAAACGAATCTGATTTGTTTGTCATGACCTATCCCTCATAAATCCATGTTGACTCCTACTTATAATCCTGTTCAAATAGACATATTCTTGTATATTATCCCTTATTAACCCTTCTAAAAGCTTCCCCACTACAGAAGTGAGGCTCACTGGTCTATAATTTCCCGGATTTGCTCTTGCTCCCTTCTTAAATATAGGTATCACATCAGCTTTTCTCCAGTCATCTGGTAGAGACCCTGTGTTGAGTGAATCTTGAAAAATTAAATATAATGGTTTGGCTATTACAGAACCCAGTTCCCTTAGTACCCTTGGATGTATTCCATCAGGACCCAGGGCTTTATTAACATTTATTTTTTCCAACCTCTTTTGCATTACTTCCTGTGTTAACCAATTATTTGGCAAAGGTAGTGTAGCCCCATTATGTTGCAGTGTCCCAACCACTTGTACCTCCCTTGTGTATACCGAAGAAAAGAACCTATTTAGCTCATCTGCCTTTTCCTGGTCACTAATTTTCAGATGGCCTGTGTCACATTGTAATGTTCCTATAGCTTCCTTCCTGGCCTTCTTCCCATTAATATACTTAAAAAATATTTTAGGGTTAGTCTTACTCTCTTTTGCAATACATTTTTCATTTTCTATTTTAGCCAGTCTAATTGCTCTTTTGCAAGCCTTGTTGATTTCCTTGTATTCCCGTAAAGCAGTCTCTGTCCCCTCTAGTTTGTATAATTTAAATGCCTGTTTTTTACTCCGTATCTTGATCTTTAAATCATTGTTAAGCCACTTTGGATGGATCGATTTACTCCTTTTACTTTTATTCCCACACGGTATATGCCGATGTGTATGTATATTTAGTAAGGATTTAAATGTTGTCCATTTATGTTCAGTGTTTTTACCTATAAGTTCTCTGTCCCAGTCTATACTTTGTATTGCTGCCCTTAGACCTTTAAAATCTGCCCTTTTTAAAATTAAGAGTTTTTGTTGGCCCCTTAAAATGTTGTTTATTTAATTCAATCTCAAATGAGACTGTGTGTTGTCATCAATGTTTCCCAAAGGTTGCCCTATTTCAACATTTGGTACTATATCAATATTATTTGTGATGACTAAATCTAAGATGGCTTCATTTCTAGTAGGCTCCTGTATAACCTGGGCCAGATAATGATCCCTGAGTGTACTCAAGAACCTGCTCCCCTTAGCTGAACTGCTGGTCTCATTTATCCAGTTTATTTCAGGGTAATTAAAATCTCCCATTATTAGAACTTACCCATGGTTAGCTGCATTTCCAATCTGTAATAATAATTGTATTTCCTCACTTTCAGCTATATTTGGGGGTTTATAGTATACTCCTACTAATATTCTTTTGGAATTTGCTGCTCCGCTATTTAACTCTACCCACAAACATTCAACTTTATCACTAGGTCCACCATAAATATCTTCTCTGACTATAGGCTTAAATTCAGGCTTAACATACAGACAAATCCCTCCTCCTCGTTTACCATTGCCTATATCTTTCCTAAATAGGTTATAACCATCCAGATTAACAGTCCAGTCATGAGATTCATCCCACCACGTTTCGGTAATGCCTATTAAATCCCATTTTTCATTAATTGCTAATAATTCTAACTCTCCCATTTTTCCTGGCAAGCTTCTGGCATTAGCAAGCATACATCTTATGTTATGAGTCTGTAGGTCTGAAGTGCCTGCCACTGTACTTGAATTACTTAGTACTACCTCCCTATTGACTATACAGGGAGTGCAGAATTATTAGGCAAATGAGTATTTTGACCACATCATCCTCTTTATGCATGTTGTCTTATTCCAAGCTGTATAGGCTCGAAAGCCTACTACCAATTAAGCATATTAGGTGATGTGCATCTCTGTAATGAGAAGGGGTGTGGTCTAATGACATCAACACCCTATATCAGGTGTGCATAATTATTAGGCAACTTCCTTTCCTTTGGCAAAATGGGTCAAAAGAAGGACTTGACAGGCTCAGAAAAGTCAAAAATAGTGAGATATCTTGCAGAGGGATGCAGCACTCTTAAAATTGCAAAGCTTCTGATGCGTGATCATCGAACAATCAAGCGTTTCATTCAAAATAGTCAACAGGGTCGCAAGAAGCGTGTGGAAAAACCAAGGCGCAAAATAACTGCCCATGAACTGAGAAAAGTCAAGCATGCAGCTGCCACGATGCCACTTGCCACCAGTTTGGCCATATTTCAGAGCTGCAACATCACTGGAGTGCCCAAAAGCACAAGGTGTGCAATACTCAGAGACATGGCCAAGGTAAGAAAGGCTGAAAGACGACCACCACTGAACAAGACACACAAGCTAAAATGTCAAGACTGGGCCAAGAAATATCTCAAGACTGATTTTTCTAAGGTTTTATGGACTGATGAAATGAGAGTGAGTCTTGATGGGCCAGATGGATGGGCCCGTGGCTGGATTGGTAAAGGGCAGAGAGCTCCAGTCCGACTCAGATGCCAGCAAGGTGGAGGTGGAGTACTGGTTTGGGCTGGTATCATCAAAGATGAACTTGTGGGGCCTTTTCGGGTTGAGGATGGAGTCAAGCTCAACTCCCAGTCCTACTGCCAGTTCCTGGAAGACACCTTATTCAAGCAGTGGTACAGGAAGAAGTCTGCATCCTTCAAGAAAAACATGATTTTCATGCAGGACAATGCTCCATCACACGCGTCAAAGTACTCCACAGCGTGGTTGGCAAGAAAGGGTATAAAAGAAGAAAATCTAATGACATGGCCTCCTTGTTCACCTGATCTGAACCCCATTGAGAACCTGTGGTCCATCATCAAATGTGAGATTTACAAGGAGGGAAAACAGTACACCTCTCTGAACAGTGTCTGGGAGGCTGTGGTTGCTGCTGCATGCAATATTGATGGTGAACAGATCAAAACACTGCCAGAATCCATGGATGGCAGGCTTTTGAGTGTCCTTGCAAAGAAAGGTGGCTATATTGGTCACTGATTTGTTTTTGTTTTGTGTTTGAATGTCAGAAATGTATATTTGTGAATGTTGAGATGTTATATTGGTTTCACTGGTAAAAATAAATAATTGAAATGGGTATATATTTGTTTTTTGTTAAGTTGCCTAATAATTATGCACACTAATAGTCACCTGCACACACAGATATCCCCCTAAAATAGCTAAAACTAAAAACAAACTAAAAACTACTTCCAAAAATATTCAGCTTTGATATTAATGAGTTTTTTGGGTTCATTGAGAACATGGTTGTTGTTCAATAATAAAATGAATCCTCAAAAATACAACTTGCCTAATAATTCTGCACTCCCTGTACTACCCCTCCCCCCATCTCCTCCCCTATGAGTTGTTAATTCATCCCTTATACCCTCTACACTTTCTACCCCATTACTTATATCTAGTCCCTCCCCCCACCTACTAGTTTAAAAACTCCTCCAGCCTTTCTACCATCCTATCCCCTAGTACAAAAGCTCCCTCATCATTAAGGTGCAATCCATCCCTACTGTAGAGATTGTACCGAAGTGAGAAGTCAGCCCAGTGCTCTAAAAAGCCAAACCCCTCCTTAGTACACCACATCTTCAGTTGCTGGGGTTTTTATGTATTATTATTATTATTATTATTATTATTATTATTATTATCATCATCTTTATTATTATCATCTTTATTTATTTCGTTTAAGATGTGAGTGTGTGTCGTAGGTCTCAGCATGGAGCAGGAGACCCGTGACCAGCTATATAACTTACTTATCACTAATGTCTGTATTTTTTTTTCTTATTATGGGACTCTTACTTAATTTGTTTACTGGTCAGCCTGGCTATGTCCCAAAGATATTTTCTAGTAACCTTATTCTCCTCAACCTTCACTGGGATGATAACATTATCAATGTATGAGTTCATAAAGCTGGTAAATTGTTGGAGTGTTGTCATTTCTATTGTTCAGTGGTATGGTATATGAGATTGTTAGAATTTAAGCTGACTATAGTTCAAAGTTTTGTTGGGATATTATCCAAAATAAACTAAGCTTTTGTGTCTCCCAGAAACAATGCTTCAGACGTAAATTGATAAAGTGCTGCACCAAATATGGTACATGAAGGTACAGGTCACTTAACTCAATACCCAGTGCCTCAGGTGCTAATTATTAATGGCAATGATCTCTCATTTCCAAGACATGCAATTCTTGGTTTGTGAGTGGATACAAATTGCTGATTGCAACTCCAAATACAATACTTCAGCATACGTGTACTGTAGGAAAATGCATAATTTAATACATTTCAATTGATACATTATTTGGTATTGGCTATATTCTTAATTTGGCATATTTTGAACCTCAGTTGTGCACTCTAAGTAGAATACATTGAATGCTAGACAATACTTCTAGGGTCATCTAAGTAAAAATAGGCCAAATGGGAGATAATTTTTGTATGCTCAGAAGTTAGAATGTGTAAGTTGCAGACAACTTTCACACAGGATTTCTTTGTGAGAGATCCTCTACCCGAATAAACAAGATCAGGAGGCTTTGTTGGCCTTAAACATAGAAAGAGAATGTGTCTATTAATTTATTTACAACCACTGTAGATTCACCTAGAACTTCTGTACTTTTCATGTTGTACCCATGAATATTGTATGGTGGCTGTAATGCCATTGATTGTATGTAGTGTTGTATGCTTAAAGGTCCACTGTGGTCAAATGTTTTACGCATTGTTGTTTTGTTTTTTTATTTTTTTCCAATAAATTGATTATGGGCAGAATGCTTTTGAAAAAAAAACAAAAAACCTTTAATAACCTTTTTATATGCACATTTTGTTTGCTTGTTTGCGTCGCTCAGTCATGTCCTACTCTCTGTGGCCTTGTGGACTGCAACCCACCATGCTGATCTACTTGATATTCATGGCAAAGATACTGGAGTGGGTTGCCAGTTCCTTCTCCAGTGGGCCACAGCTTACAGATCCTGGTATTCCTAGGTGGTCCCTCATATATAAGTACTAATCACACCCGACCCTGCTTGGCTTCAGAGTGGTGTGACCTATTGGTCCCTGGCTGGAATCAAAACCAGGTTGCAGCGGTGAAAGCACCAAATCTTAACCACTGGAACACCAGGAGCCCTAAAAGCTCAAAAACGTTGGTCAAGACTCCAATGCTGGAAAAGATTGAAGGCATATAAAGAAGGGGACCTCAGAGGTGGAGATTGATAGATGAGGTCATTGAAACAATGAACATATGCTTGATGGAGCTTAGAGGCAGTGGTTGATAGATGTGTCTGGCGTGCTGTTGGTTCATATGACTGAACAATAATTCCTTAGTGTGGCTCCATTTTGCTTTCTTCCCTGTTGCTGCCTGTTACTTTCTCAGGCGTGTGAGTTATTGTAAACTAACCCCCCCCCCCTCCCCCTTATTCATGCTGGGAGCACTGACAGATCCAACTGTTACATTCCCATTGTGCAGATAGACTCAATGTGTATTCAAAGTCTTCTCCCACTTCAGGAAGTTGATCAGTTGAAGCTAAAATGATGTTGTGGTGCGTCCTTCTTCTACTGCAGAATTTTACAAATGTAATAAATTACTCTCTTTGCATCGACAAATAGAGTAATTCCTGCCCAGGGTAATTTTCAATCTATTATTTATCATTACCCGAACTGGGTCTACACTGAAGTGGGATATCTTAGATGGATTGGGGTACACTAATGTCCTTCTTTCAGCAGTGAAGAAGTAGTTGGTGTATGAACTTTTAGACAACCTGACTAATGAGCCCACTCAAGACTTTCACTGCCTAAATAATATTTCTAATTATCCCACCTTAAGCTCCCATGTCATTAACTTAACTCCCATTTCATCCCCAATTACTATGTACACATCCCCTTCCGGATTGCTACCTTGTCGTGGTGAAGGGACTTGTGTACTTCAATGAAGCTGTGAGCTATACCATATATGGTTACACAAGATGGGCAGGTCATTGCAGAGAGATTGACAAATTGCAGTGCACTGGAGAAGGAACTAGCAACACACTCCAGTATCTTTGCCATGAAAACCATATGGGTCAGAACAACCAGAAACCTAGACAAATGTACCTGGCGTACTGCATCCTTATGGTCACTGAGAGTCAGACAGGACTGAAGGACAGGACAACAGCAACTATGTACACATACTCTGATTCATGAATGCCATTTTTTTATTTTTTTTTATTCCTCGTTCTAAATAATGTTCAGGCTGAGATGTCATTTTTATAAGAACATGGAACATGGTTAAACTGAATTAAAGGGCCAGTGTACACTTCATGTTAAACTTATTATTATTTATTTTTTTAATCACCATCACTTAACATTAAAAATACATGTCTCAACAGCAGCAAATCAAATATTTAGCCAGAAAATATAACTCTAAAACACAGTTTACTGGCCACTACTTTATCCCTCCCAACCTCTCTCAATGTCCTGAGCCCTAATAAAGGAAATGAATGTCTTCAACTGGGAAACATTGGTTAGGCTGTCTTGGTAAGGTCTGAATAATGTTATCTCAGTTGAAATATTTCACTTCCTTTCAGTAGTTTGTCGGCCAGTGAGAAAGATGGGAGGTGTACAGAGATGGTGAATTATAAAATAGGTTTAACATGAAAATGCGTACAATTAGATATAGAGTTTAACATTCATTTCTGATAATTTGGACATAATCTTAAAATGTTAATGTATAATAATATAACAATATTTATATAATGTTTTTTTTAATACATAAATAAAAGATAATAATAACATTTAAGTGAACATAGTTCTTGATGATTATGGGACACAGGGAGCAAGCTTTGATCTCCATTCTTTTGAATGTTCAATGTACCAAACCATTGCTCCTGATTGACTCCTGACTTTAAACTGTTTACTTTAGCTGGTTCCTATAAACATTAAAAAAAATGTTTGCGCTCAGATTTAGGTTATGTGAGTTTCGGCAAAATAAACACAATGTACAGCCAATGTACCTGCAGAGATATTATTGCTGGAAGCCCCGAAATTAAATTTCAGAGCTCGGCCTTACGCTTTGTTGTAAATGGATACTTGAGGGAAGGAAATAACATTGCAATAAATGCTTCTTCTTTTAGACTTTTGGGGAAATAGTTTTTTTTTTTTTTTTTAATCATTGGAAGGTTACATTTTTGAATAGAAAAAGGAAAAATATATGATCTATATCTATGATATCCTTTGTGCTTTACACCACTTTTTGTCTGAAAAAAATAAATAACTTTAATATGATGCATATTATCCGAAAATAATGCCGCTCAAAATGTATACAAAAATCGTGCACTATAAAATAAATCCCCTGATGTAAGTATAACATGGATTAATAGAATCATAAATATAGATCTCAAATCAAGGAAAACACCCTATATAAAGGGTTGAATGCCTATAGCTCTAATGGTCAATAATGATTAATCCTCCTATATCAGAATAAACTGATGCTCCTGAAAAAATCAGGGTATACTGATAATCATTAAATTTAATTAAATGTGATATATATAAAAAAACACTATTCAAAAAACATATAAAACCAATAAATACAGGGTAGGACAGAGATCCTAAATAAACTGGAGGCTCAATATGTGTATAAATGTGCTATCAAAGACACCTGGGAGCGAAAAACAAAAAGCTGCAGATAACATATAACAGTATTAGTGTATTCGCAACTAGTTGCCCCACTCAATATACTTGCTGTTCATTTGCCAAGCTTTATAGGCATCCATAAAACTTGTCCCATCGTCCTGGGTCTGGTGTGTCCTCCTGTGGTCTCTGTCCCCTGTAGTTACATATATATTAGCCAACAGGCCGTTTCGTCCATCCTCGTGGCCTCTCTGGCTTATAAAGCCAGTTTACTTCTGGATAACATTGTAAGCAACATGACCGCATCATTACGCTATTGTACAATAATACAACTTTATTAAACAATCGGGGGACATATTCACATTATTCAAAGAGTTCCTAACTTTATTGAATCACGATCTTAAAAAAAATAAACTTTTGGATCTTTTCTATGGGTTATTGGTTATAAGATGTTTAATATTCAATATTTAATATCGATAATAAAGATAAATCTCTATAAATATCCTTAGCCTGCTGTTTAGTGGATTTTTGTATACATTTTGAGCGGCGTTATTTTCGGATAATATGTATCCAAATAAAGTAATTTATTTTTTCATTAAATTTTTCCTTAAATAAATGGGCATATATGATCATTCTAGTTTATTTATTGATATTTGCGTTTAAAATTGTCTGGTCTCCTCATCCAGCATTTTCATTCTCATAAATTAATAATCACACTTAGGCCCAGATTTATCAAGCAACATATTGGAATATGACATTCATTACAGCAGGCAATACACCACCATATACACAAAGCAGCATTTATAAAGTAGTGAACGCAGCGATACATCTTTCAATACAATAGAAAACTCCTGTATCCAATTCAACCGTACAGCTTAAAATGCCTATTGATATGTCCGCAAAAATTCTTCAATTTATTTATGCAATTTATTTTCTTAAGCTGATGTCATGAAATAGAACAATGTGTATATGTTAGAAATGGTGGCAAAGAATATGAAAAATATTACATTTTAAGACGTAAAATAATTTTAATGTTAATAGCAGTAATAATAACATTAATGATAATAAATATAATATGAAAAAATATATATATATTTAGAATACACACAATGAATCTTTATTATTGACGCCAAAAACAATAAAATGTAAAATTAAATATATTTAAGAAATAGGATCCCTAATCTCGGAATGAAATACACTATTTAGAGATAACGAAAACCAGTATCATCTACAAGGGGAGTAAATAGTAAAAGGTAAGAATATTTTTAAAGATTAATAATAATAAAGTGCAATATGTGCTATATTGTGCAAAATACAGTATTTGCAAAGAATGAAATATTATGGTGCATAAATAAATATAAAAATAGGGAGATTTAGAGATTAATGTATTATAAGAAAGGCGCTCCTTGCGCTGGTGGAGATGAGTGCCATAGGCGCTCATCCCTACGACCCCCTATGACTTTTGGACCGCAAATGCGGACCCTTCGGGTCGAGGGGCCGCATTTGTGGAGGTGGAGGCTCTACGGCGCCTCACAACCCGTTACAAACGACCACACAAGCGGGGACTTTAAAAAAACAAAAACAAACACGCAATGACTAACTTCGGACTTACACAAAAAATACGAGCCGTGGGACTTAGAAAAAGTACGACCTTAACGGACAACCCACGCACAGCGGCAAACAAAAATAAATAAAAGCTTTACCCACACCAAGGGGGGACACCCAGGACCTCTGCAACACTGCTTAAACTTCGATTTCCGTCAAATTTACAAACTTAAGACGCTCGAAAATCCCCTAAACAAGAGAAAAATGGCCACCGAAAAAAACAAAAACGAGGCTACACGACCCCTAAAGCCGCTAAATGCCACAAACCAAATACTGCTTTTACAAAAATCCATACGACCTACAACATACACCATTAGCAAGGACGCTTCATCATACAAACCGCATACACATTCACCGCCATTTTACAACACGAACTTACACAATGCAGAAGTACCCAGCTACACTAATGGCTTCCCCTCACACATGCAGCCTATTTACACTACACACTGCACACATTGCTGACACTTACACCTCAGCTCCACAACAGTGCAAACCTACATTGTATGCTGCAGGAACATCAAAACAGATTGTCAGCTCTTCAGCACAATGCTTCCTGCATATATTACTTACAAATAGGTAAAGTATATTCATTTATTCCATATTTACCTTATATACTCGAGTATAAGCCGACCCGATTTATAAGCCCAGGCACCCTTTTTTACCACAAAATACTGGGTAAAATGAGTGACTCGAGTAAAAGCCGAGGGTGGGAAATGTGCTGCCCCCCTGTGCCCCTCTTGTGTCCTCTGTGTCCCCCTCTTGTGTCCTCTGTGTCCCCCTCTTGTGTCCTCTGTGTCCCCCTCTTGTGTCCCCCTTTCTCTTCCATGTCTCTTCCCCCCCCTCCTCATTCTCAATCTCCCTCCTCAACCTCCCTCCTCGGTCTCAACCCCCCTCCTCGGTCTCAACCCCCCTCCTCGGTCCCCCCCCTCATACTACCCCTCTAAATACCCCCCCCCCCCTCTCGGTATATGCTAATGACGTGGCGCGCAGGGGGGAGGGAAAGAGACACAAGTGGGGGTTAGAGAGACACAAGTGGGGGTTAGAGAGACACAAGTGGGGGTTAGAGAGACACAAGTGGGGGTTAGAGAGACACAAGTGGGGGTTAGAGAGACACAAGTGGGGGTTAGAGAGACACAAGTGGGGGTTAGAGAGACACAAGTGGGGGTTAGAGAGACACAAGTGGGGGTTAGAGAGACACAAGTGGGGGTTAGAGAGACACAAGGGGGGGTTAGAGAGACACAAGGGGGGGTTAGAGAGACACAAGGGGGGGTTAGAGAGACACAAGGGGGGGTTAGAGAGACACAAGGGGGGGTTAGAGACCCGGGGGGGGGGGGGGGGGGGGGGGAGTGACTTGAGTATAAGCCGAGGGGGCCCTTTTTAGCCTTAAAAAAAGGGCTGAAAAACTCGGCTTATACTCTAGTATATACGGTTTGTGTATGTATGTATGTATGTATGTATGTATATATATATATATATATATATATATATATTTGCTGTAGTATATTTATAAAGAGATTAAATCACATTGAAAATTACAGAATTCAATATGTAGTCACGAAAGCTAATTTGAGGCTTTATTTGGCGTTTTTCGGCTAAGTGAGGGGAAAAAATGGGCGGGGTGATGGACACGGGTCTGAGAGTGCGGGGGGGATCGCGATGAGCACGCCTGCGCTCAGCACGAGGCACGAAAGTGGTAGGTTGGTAACGTTGACGGTGGAAAAGGCTCTCCGTGAGCGCCGAAGGTGCTCATTGCAAGGCATGAAAGTGTCGGGTTGGCCGAGGCCTGCAATGAGCGTCAAAGCCGATCATCGCAAAGCCTGTAAAGTAGATGGTGGGAGAGGCTCTCCATGAGCGCCAAAAGAGCTCATTGCGAGGCTCGCAAGTTAGAGGGTGAGAACCTTGCATTGTGTGGCAAAAAGCATTGCCAGCCTTCAAATTTTATTGCCGTCATTTTTCACAGACAAGTCATTAGTATTTATATAGTATTGAGAATCAATTTCGTTCTCTTTAACACTTTATTACTAGTTTACATTATATTCTAGAATTATAATACAATATTAATAGCACTTATTTTGTAGGCTGGCACTATTGCGCTTTAATAGGTGTTTCTTAATACTATCTCATATGCACCTTTAATACTGTATTTTGCACAAAATAGCACATATTGCACTTTATTATTTTTCATTTTTATGAATATTCTTACCTTTTACTATTTATTCCCCTTGTAGATTATATGAGTTTTCATTATCTTTAAATTGTGTATTTCTTTCCGAGATTAGGGATCCTATTGCTTAAATTTATTTTGTTTTACATTTTATTGTTTGTCGTCAATCATAAAGATTCATTGTGTGTTTTCTATAGTGCTAATCTAGGTAGTGTAAATATATATTTTTTTCGTATGCGAAAGCTGTAAGGGTGTTAAACACCCATTACACTCCAAGACATAAAGTAATACATTTAATAGTAATATATAATAAATGCATTTAATGTTATTTGATATTTTGTATACAATATTACTAATGTATATTTTTACAAATAATGACTAGATACAATATGTAGTTCAATCCTATCACATATGCTATCCATTGTAACAAGCAATACATTACATAAATGTGGATATATTCACTACTGATAAATTCAAATGCTCCATTTCATAAATTTGCTGATAACTATGCTGAACACTAGGGGCATATTGAGGTGAATTAATATGAATCAATACCCGGGAGTGCATTTGTCCCTTGATAAATCCGGCCTTTAGTCTTTCTGTGTGTAATTTTAGCTAATTAACATCTATGAGCAATAACTCTTATTATATGCATCCTGACAGTCCATGTGCATATCCAATTTCCATCAATAATAATGCTGCCACATGGGCAGGGTCTGCTGCTGGGTCATATACACACATCTGTCAAACCTGGTATTATACAGCCAATGCAGGAAGATTGTGTAGAATAGGATATGGCAAGAAGGTTTTTACATTTGCATTGCCACAGCATTTAGAAGCATAGTCACTGATTTAATGATACATAAAATCAATTAGGTAGGTGATTTGAATTAGATTTGAATGTTTTTTTCTTAATGGACCACTGTATTTTGGAAAAAAAAAAACATCACATACTTGAGAAGTAATTAAATTAACATTGACAGGTGTGCAAGACAGGAACATAAAAGCATTTTAGAGAGAATATATTTAGATGGCTCTTATTATGTCAAGGGAAATTCCATCTTGGGCCGATAGTTTTGCCTATAGCTTAAGATTTATCAGTAAGAAGCTATATGAAGTTCCTGTTTGTCAACAGAACTGGGAAGAGATCTTATTTAAGTAATGGACATCAGCATCTATGGGGAAAATTGTTGAAGATGGTTTATAAGTACAGGAATCCATTTTGTGTTTGTTGCACCACTTCCTCAGAGTTGATTCATGGGGGTGAGGCGAGACTCATTATAAAGATAATTGGATAAGATTGAAATATACCCTATACCCTTTCTCTATCACTGGCCTAGAAACAGAACCCTTGCATGATTCACTGCAACAATGGCTCTCCAAAAATATAAAATGCCGCTCTCACACATACAACTTCCACCAATGTGTCATGGATCACTCCAGGGTCCTGCAGAGGCACCATTTTTTCCCTAATTAAGAAACAGACTTATGACTTTTTTTTTCTGCTTAAATTACACTGAGTCAGACTTATACATTTCAAAAATATTTTTTCTGCAGTGTTCCTTTAAAGCTAAAAACAAGTTAAGAAGCTGTAAATAATTATATTAAAGGGACATGGAGGGTTTACTGTTTTTATTATTAAAATAATCTACCTTAGTGTGTATTTGGGAATCAAAACATAATTTTATTAACCTTTTAAATAGTCCCTACATTGGTCCGCCCCCTGTAACTCATGTACACAATGTTTCTATAGTGCTAGATGTATAAGCCAATAAAAACTTTCTTTCCACAGGAAGTTTTCAGTGAGTAAAAACAGCTTTTAAGCAAGTTTCAAATTAACACTTTGATTATTTTCATATTAAAAACAATGAAATTCCATATCCTTTAAAATCTTGTAAATACTTTTAGAAACCTTGTCAAGTTCCTCAAAAGATGATAAATATCACAGTTCTGTAGTTCTTTGTCCCTAAAGTCATAAAAATCATAAAATCTCTAGAAAAATATTAAAATAAAATATTCCTATCATCATTAGTAATTTTCTGTAACAATTTGAATTAATAATGAAAACTGGAGAAAATTCCAATAGACGGAATATAAATTATATCAGAATTATTCCTGATCAAACTAATGATATTGAAAAGTAATTTGGGTGACGCACTTTATGTTGTATTTAGTTGTAAAAGGGATTTGTTTGAGTAAAGAGTTTTGTTGGGTATACTTAAAGACCCTTGCAATGTTGATATGTTTGACAGTCGCCCAAATTTACTAAGGTGATCGTTAAGTCCTCCAGGATTTTACAACCCTCGCTGAGCAATAACCTATATCTCTTTAAAATAAAAGGACATAGCAGACATCCCAAGTATGGTAGAAATAATAAAGGACCAATAAAAATATGAAATATTTGCAGTTAGAAGTTACTAAAAAATGTTTTATAGTAATAGATTTACTAAATGTTAGCAGTCACTCTGCACAAGTCAGTTCTTCATAAATGTAAACCGCTTTCCCCCAGGTTTTTTAAACCTCTACCTGATGGTGCATAGCAGTTACTATAACTTCCATGTCCTTTTAATGCAGCCAGTGACTCTTATGCCCTGTTTATGTACAGATTTACTAGTTTATTAAAACTCCTATTCCTAGCTGGATTTGGCTATAGTAGAATGGTATTTTTAAACATTTTTTTGTTCTTTCTATTCTTTCAAGGTCCGGGACTGTCATGTAATAAAGTATACTTCGAAGGAGGAATATAATGGAAGAACTTCGACACTCACAGTAGGAGGAAAAAATGTATCCCCTTTCTATGTAAGTGTTATTTTCTTTAGTGGGTCAGTGTAGAAAAAAAAAAAAATAATATATATATATATATATATATATATATATATATATATATATATATATATATATATATATATATATATATATATATATATCCTTGCAAAAGTATTCACCCCCTTGACTCTTTACCTATTTTGTTACATTACAGCCTTAAGTTCAATGTTTTGTTAATCTGAATCTTATGTGATGGATCAGAACACAATAGTCTAAGTTGGTAAAGTGAAAGGGGAAAAATATATTCATAAAACTATTTTTTAGAAATAGAAAACATAAAATTGGCATGTGCATATGTGTTCACCCCCTTTGTTATGAAGCCCATAAAAAGCTCTGGTGCAACCAAATACCTTGAGAAGTCACATAATTAGTGAAATGATGTCCACCTGTGTGCAATCTGTCACATGATCTGTCATTACATATACACACCTTTTTTTGAAAGGCCCAAGAGGCTGCAACACCTAAGCAAGAGGCACCACTAACAAACACTGCTATGAAGACCAAGGAACTATTGAAACAAGTAAGGGACAATGTTGTTGAGAAGTTCAAGGTTAGGTTATTAAAAAAAAAAAAAAAAAAAAATCAAAAACTTTGATGATCCCCAGGAGCACCATCAAATCTATCATAACCAAATGGAAAGAACATGGCACAATAGCAAACGTGCCAAGACACGGCAGCCCACCAAAACTCACGGACTGGGCAAGGAGGGCATTAATCAGAGAGGCCGCACAGAGACCTAAGGTAACCCTGGAGGAGCTGCAGAGTTCCACAGCAGAGACTGGCGTATCTGTACATAGGACGACAATAAGCCGTAAGCTCCATAGAATTGGGCTTTATGCCAGAAGAAAGCCTTTACTTTCAGCATAAAACAAAATGGCATGTTTTGAGTTTGCGAAAAGGCATGTGGGAGACTCCCAAAATGTATGGAGGAAGCTGCTCTGGTCTGATGAGACTAAAATTAAACTTTTTTCCGCCATCAAAGGAAACGCTATGTCTGTCGCAAATCCAACACCTCATATCACCCAAAGAACACCATCCCCACAGTGAAACATGGTGGTGGCAGCATCATGCTATGGGGGGTTTTCAGCAGCCGGGACTGGGAAACTGGTCAGAGTTGAGGGAAAGATGGATGGTGCTAAATACAGGGATATTCTTGAGCAAAACCTGTACCACTCTGTGCGTGATTTGAGGCTAGGACGGAGGTTCACACACTTGGGTGGTTTAAGGGGAATATGTAAATGTGTTGGAATGGCCTAGTCAAAGCCCAGACCTCAATCCAATAGAAAATCTGTGGTCAGACTTAAAGATTGCTGTTCACAAGCGCAAACCATCCAACTTGAAGTAGTTGAAGTAGTTTTGCAAGGAGGAATGGGCAAAAATCCCAGTGGTAAGATGTGGCAAGCTCATAGAAACTTACCCAAAGCGAATTTGAGCTGTGATTGCCGCAAAAGGTGGCTCTACAAAGTATTGACTTTAATGGGGTGAATAGTTATGCACATTGACTTTTTCTGTTATTTTGTCCTATTTGTTGTTTGCTTCACAATAAAAAAACAAAAAAAAAAAAACATCTTCAAAGTTGTGGGCATGGTCTGTAAATTAAATGAGGCAAATCCTCAAACAATCTATGTTAATTCCAGGTTGTGAGACAACAAAACACGTAAAATGCAAGACACTGTATATATTTGTGGATCTGCTGGGGTTGTCTGGAACGCTTACGATGTTGGTTACACTTTGCGAGGCGAGATGTCACCCGGGACTTAGGTTGCAATGAGTGCCGACACTGCTCCTTGCACTGCGAGCCTCGCGGAGTGAGGCGAGTAGTTGAAGCACATGGGACTTTGCCGTTTGCAGCCCATAGGACTTAGGCTGCAATGAACGCCATAGGCGCTCATTGCGAGGCCCGTGGGAATTTGGCGCAAGTACGATACTCTCGAAGCACAACTTGGGACTGAAACCCGTACATGCATTGTACGCCTCGCAAAAAATCTGACTTTAACGCCTGAACCATGGAACTGCAAAGACCGGAAAAACACAACAAATGTGGCTCAAATTAATTTACACACTCACGCATAGCATAGTGGGAGAGCCAGGGAGCCTGTGAGTGTGGTTGCAAGTTAATTTGAGCCATATTTGACTTTTTTTCACCAACAAAAATTGCCTAAATAAAAAAAAATAATGGCTGCTGAAAAAACGCGAACACGCCGAAAACGAAGCCAAAGGACGCAAAACTAACCCCCAGGAAGTAAAAGTGCTCAGAGGGCCCATAGCTTTGCATTGTGTGGCAAACACCATTACCAGCCTTACTATTTTACTCCTGTCATTTTTGACAGGCAATTTCCTAGTTGGATATAAAATGCAATTGCTAATACAGTAAACTCCAGTGTTTTCCATTAGACCTAACTCTGATACAACACTGATCATAGGAGTAGTAATGCATTTTTTGTATATTTAACATAGCCTAGTAGTTCTAGTGCTTTGTAAAAGCATTATGGCAGGGATGTGGTAAAAAAAAGTGTGGTTATGGTCATCACCTGTGCTGACATTTTGGCTAAGGTTCACTTAAAAGGATTCTTTTGGTAAAACGTTTTGTTTTTTATATAAAATGTTTTAACCAGGTTTAATTCATTTGATCCTTCTCACTTAATCTTATAGAACATTTACAACCACTCACTTGTAAGAGACACACATAATTACAGTTTCTGGGACTACCTTCTTTCTCTATGACTTCTGTCCTGTAGGCTGCTATTTTGCTGACCTATGACCTGTAGCACTGTAATATGTGCGCTAAAGACACTCCCACAGAGTAGGGGATTCACATGCCAGTGTTATGCAATTAGACGGCAAGCAGACAATGACATGCTGTATATTAGAAGTTGCTAAAGCTCTAAGCCGAAAGGACTTTCAGTCATAATGGTTACTTATAATCCTTTAATAAAGGAGCTGTGTGAATGTGAACATCTACACTGATTAGTTGTAAACTTCTAACAGCATGCCACTGGTCCTTTAGCTTACAAATTGCAGTGCTACTGGTCACAGGCGAACAAGATGGAAGCCTGCAGGAGCGATTAAAGAGAGAGATCCAGAACTTTACTCTGTTGATCTCTTACAAGTAAGTGTTAAGGCTGACCGATCTAAGCTTCCTGCAGTGATCATTGCAGGGAAGCAGGCAGATAAAGACTCTTATCAGGATAATCTTGTGGGAGTATACTCTCCCGCCCCTTTGACACCTTATAAATAAGTTTAAATGTAAGTATTGCAAGCCACATTGAAATGTTTATTTAAACGGCTGATTTTATTGCTAATTTGTTATTAATTGGACAAATTAAACCATATTGGATGAGCACTAAAGTAGAGTAGTTTAATGACTGTGGAGTGCCTATTCCACTAATCCTTTAACTGTTATTGTAATAGAAATTAAAGGTAAATCAACATATAACCTTAAGAAATAGGCATTTTCTTATTTGGTTTTCTTTTATTATAACAAATTGAGTTGGTATTAGGGGATCACTAGTACTTTTTTATATACAAACTCATGCATACATCTTTAATAATCCCCTCAATGTGAACAGGTAGTGATGGAGCAATGGAGAACATAAATTGGTGAATACAGAAGGAAACACTCCATGCAAAAGTCTTAGCTACCCCTTCCCAATAATCATTGGATAATAGCCCTGTCTGTATAACATTGACCTTATGTGTGTATTTGCCTGTTTATCGTTTGCTAATTTAGCTGATGATTCCTGCAGTATTTACAAAAAATGTGATTATGTATATATGCAAATCTCCCTTGTCCCCCTCTATATGAGGGAGGTCTCACCCAGTAATTATATAAAACCATAAAATCACTTCCTTCAGTACAATCTTTCAATAAATAATAAACCCCTCGTTTTGAGCCCCTCCCCCTCCCTGGGGGTTATGATGAGTGGCGGTATAGTACTTTAACTGTATATATTACATTTTTTAGGTCATATGTTCCAGATAAGAGATGTTCCACTGGATATGCTGAAAAAAGCAGTCTAAAGGTTTCTATATTTCCATAGAAATATTCTAACCGATAACACACCTAAGCAAATGCATAGCAAAATGTTAAAAATTTGTCTTGCCTCTGGGGTATTAACAATTCTTTTGACCACTGGCACTCCAAGGGTTACTGTACCATTTTCACAATGCTAAATCATTTACCTTTATTGGGCACCATCATTTCTGTACCTGTGTGAGCCATGTGGTTGTTCATTTAATTCAGATTAAGATCCATTATTAGCGTTATACCTATAGTCTAGTGATATCTAGTTGTAATTATTTTGAATCCAGAAGCACAACCTTTAGAAGCTCAGCCCTGGGAAATTTCGACCCGGCATATATATGCCCATCTGCTTTACCAAAATGCACATCTGAAATGCTGCTGCGTCAGATCTTTTCAGAATCTAACATTTAGCTTGGCTTTAGAGGAAATGGATGGGGTTTTTAGCATGAAGTTTTTATTCAAGTGACCTTTCCTAATAAATGGGATTATTCAAGTGTGACACCACAGGCAACCCATTAAATTGCTTCCTAAGACATTGGAATTGGAATGAAAAAATCCTTGTTATACTGGCCTGATTTTCAGCTGCAGACCTTGATTAGATGTCAGCATGTATTGGACTGTGTGGTATAACATTATAACTTCATATAGAACATATCTGTATGTGTGATACCTTCTTTATTGAACAAACATGTATGTGTGTGTGTGTGTGTGTGTATATATATATATATATATATAATATATATTCTTATTCTTTTAAGCAAAGCATAGCTTCCTTTTTGCGCATAATCAATCCTGTGCTATGCTTACAGCGGTGTATTACAAGGAGCATAAGGGATGATATATTGGTTATGTTAATATCAAGCACTTGATTAATTAAATTAACAGGTAAATGTAATAGAAGTTCCTTTCAGTCTGAATGTTTTAATAGTAGAAAATGTATAGTGACATTGTTGATGTTTGTTCATTCATTCGGGTCCGACTCTCCGGGATCCTTTGGACTTACTGGATGCCAGGCACAATCATTATGTCTTTGGTTGTGCTTCTCCATAAAGTTTTCTTGACAAAGATACTGGAGTGTGTTGTCAGTTCCTTCTCCAGTGGACCCCAACTCTGTCCATCTTGGGTGACCCTACATGGGGTAGCTCACAGCTTCATTGAGGCACACAAGCCCCTTTTACCATGACAAAGTAGTGATCCAGAAGCGGATAGTCATGTTAGCCATCCCCATGAAAACAAAATAGTTTTAAAATATGTCTACTCACGTTTTCATTGTTCATTTACTCAGCATTGGGGTATTACATTTTCAGTGTACCTGCCTCTTTTATTCTACTCCCTCTGTTGCACCATTTTGCTTGAATGGGCTGACAGCACTGCTTTGATCCAGAACAACTACATAGCAGATACAGAGGTTTTTTTTGTGTGAGATCTTCTCTTCTGTTTGCACTGAATCACAACCGTGCTGCCAACCTCCAGAAATTAATAATCCAATAGATAATCCAATATAGGGGAGGGAGATGATCAATAACCATATTTAAAAATTTTTGAGGGATACATGTGCTTTTAATTATTTGCGGTCATTTATTTTAATTTACATTCTGGTTGAAAAAATGTATTTTTACATGATAAATATATTTTTTTTTTTTTAAAGAATCACAACGCTGTTAATGTGGGTTATTTTCTATTGCAGAGAGCAGAGGCTGTACTAGAATTGTACCGTGAAGCTGCAGTGCCCCCGAAACAGAAAATCAGCATATTCAAAGTGTCTGATAATGCAATACTAAAGCCAGGTAATGATATAGCACTTGTATGGTAAAATTTCCATATATGACAATAATGTAAAATCTATTAAGGAAAAGCTTGTTCATTGTGATGAGTGTAGTATAACCCCTATTATTGCTGTACAGTCAATGTAAAGTACCGGTTTCAATTATTTACTTTCCTGTGCTCAAGTTAAAGGACCTTTTGTAGTGCATTTCCAAGTAAAGCGAATAGGTTTGTTTGTTGGGTAGAGACTGTTAAAACCGTATGCAGTTTAAAATAAATGTTAATGTTCTGTTTAATCTTGTCTGTACCAGTTTTAACCTCAAGCAGAGCTGCTTATCTTCTCCTACCTGTGCTTATGAGAGGGTGTGACCAGCTCTGCCTTGAAACTGGACTAAAAAAAGGTGGCCAGTGAGACTGAGCATGCTCCAAAAAGGGGAAGGGGTTATAATGTCTCATGCACTGTCACTGGCAGAGGAAGCGGCAAGCAGGTTACATCTGTTACCTCTGTGTAGGCCATGGGGGCAGATCTATTAATGCCATGTGGTGGAGCCAGTGACATCATAGCAGAGCCTGCTCCCTTTCCCCCGGTGAGGTGGAGAAAACCGGTCTGCTTGAGGAGAAAATCAACAGTTTAAAAGCTAAGAAAACATGTTGACTTTTGATATTTATTTTAAACTGCATGCTGTTTGTATCAGTCTTTGTCTAACAAACAAACATGACCTTTACATACTCACACTTTTTTAAATGTAGTAAATTAACTAAAGAAAATAGATTCAATACCTGTATATAAATACATCCAGGGTCAGTATAATGTTTTTGACAGTTGAACTTTACAATGACAATATGCAAGAAATAACAGATCATTCTGAGAATAAACGTCTAAAGTAGGCAAGGACACCTTTTCCCACTGAACATCTCAGGAAACAGTATTTCCACTTTTGCTAAGGATTCTGGGTAGTGACATGTAAACAAGACTCCAAACATATTACCTTTTTGCCTCAGGCCAAGGATATCCTTTTAGGCCTATGAGTTGTGCTGGTCTATGAGTGGGTTTCTGGCCCTGTACCTTAATCCATGGCTATTTTTTTTTAAACATTCCCATGTTAAATGGGCCCGAGGCAAAAAGTTGGTACGTTTGATCCTCCTTTACATGTCACTACCCAGAATCCTTAGCAACAGCGGAAATACTGTTTACTGAGCATTTCTGTGAGAATAAAACATCTGTACATATTTATTCTTTCCCTGATGGTTATACAGTGGAGGGTGTTTCACCCACCATAACATATTTAATGTATGACCTTAAAAGAAACACACCCATCACTGTAATGGCCATGGAATTGTAGAACTCGCTGTAACCACAGATTCAATAAATAATGTTAAAAAGAGTTTTAATATGTTTTTTGGGAAAGTTCATTAGAATAGGTAGGTTATTGGTCCAGGAACAATCCTAGTGTTAGGTTTTGGGATCGGGAAGCATTTTTTATCCCCTATTGAGATAATTTGCAGTGTTTCAGTAGGGTTGTTAATTTCTCTTCATCTGGACTAGCTCACAGTTCACACAATATGATGATCGGAGGAATGGTAAAAAAAAGGTTGAACTTGATGGACATTATTTTCAATGCACAACTGGCCAAGCAAATTCAGATAATAGATTTTACAACCTCTTCCTTTTAAGTTTGTATTTAGCAGATCAGGATAGAGCAAGAGCAATCTTCCCACTGTAGCGTCAATGTGCTTTAATGCTGCTTTAAAGAACATTGCAAAGATCCTAATCACGGTAGAATTGAAAGCCTTAACTATAAATAAAGATATTTGTAATTGATTGTTCAAAAAATCAAACTTTGTGTTAGCAACATTATAAGTCAATTTTCTATTTTCAGACATATTATCGTTCAAGATAATTGAGTCTTTTCTGAGGTGATTAACTCTCACAGTCAGGGTGATTAGTATTAAGACCCTGCCCGGTTGAAATAAATATGAATAATGACACTTTATCCTTCTTCTTACACTACTTTTCGTCTTTATAACCCCCCCACTATGAGGGGTTATTAATCACCTCTTATAAAACACTTTACCAAATAAAAGGAGCTTGAATAGCCATTTCTGCCTAAGAATTGCAAAATGTAATTCCTAGCAAAATATTATTATTATTATTATGTTTTAATAACACCCAATTGCAAATGTCTTCTTTAATAGGTAAAGTTTTAATTTCTTTTATAAGTGCGGCTTCTGTAATTCATTTTTTATTACTGCAAATGCAGCTTCATGGCCTTCATTGTTTTACGTTTTGCATCCTGTTAGTCATCTTTATGTCGTCCTTTAAGGCATCTTTATCTTGAAAAGGTAGTTTAATAAAATAATTGATTTTCTACGAATTGTCTTGATAAAACCCTCTTTTTCTATATTGTTTAAATTGTCACTTATGTAGTTCAGCAGCATGTCTGTTTGATTATGAATTTAGGGGATCTTATCACTAATCTGTTTTTGAATGGGATCACAGGCACTGTTGGTATGCCACACAGAATAAGTTAGATTCACCATACCCATTATAATACTCTATTCGAGAGCTCTCCTTCCGTTCACACAATTATTCTCAGTCACACATGGATGGCTTCTAATAGCAAGGCAATATACAATAGTCTTCCCTTCTGTGTAATGCCAGTTTTATTTTGGATTGCTTGGATCATACACCAATAAAACTGTCATACACGACAGCCGATTATTGAAGCTTTCCCTCTTAATCCAATAATCTTTTCCTTTGGGTATTAGGGGACACTCCACTGTCATCAGGCTGAAAATTGGTCAGTTGCAGCCATATATTATACACACATAAATATAGTATCTTGAATAAATCTGCTTTTATATTAAATAAAATAAGAAATATTTTTAAGAAATAACTTTTTCCACATTTTTCTGTATTTCAAAAAGTACATCTTTATGTCAGTAGTGTTTTAGTAAACTGACTCTTCTGCCATTACAACAGTACTTTAATATATTACAATCCTTGCAGTGTTATCATAATTAATCAAGCTTTAATTGTTTCCATCTATGTAAGCAAAACAGTGTTCATCACCTTCACGCAATAGTGTCAAGTTTTGAAATATGTTAAGACCCACATGGCAAGATACACAACTACATAGAGGTCATCGGCAATCATGTTTAATTAATGAGTCAGCAGTTGTGGGACCTTCCTAGGATAGGATATCCTTTTGTAAGGAAGTAACTGAGCCCTTTGAACTAAAGAATAAATGAATAGGGATCACTTGGGGATGTCAACTCTTGGTATGTCCCCCCAATACAAACGTTGTGTTCCCATACGATAACACTAGAGAAGTCTCTCACATTTTCCATATTAATAGTATATTTTTAGTAAGGCTATGTGTTTTCAATTACATGCTGCCCTTTAATAACATACACCGTTCTATGAACTAAAATCAAATATTACTATAGTGCCTCAATCTTTTATTTCCCTTACACATTATTAACATTTCTCTTCTATATTTACTTCCTCCTCTGTTGTTCCATGCCATGTCCACAAATTCCGCGTTGGTGCCTTTCCCTGAGCAATAAAGCATAGATCCCCATAACTAATCTATGTAGAAATCATGTGATGCCGACCTACTACATTTTTTGTTCAAACTCCTGTATTGATTCACAGAAGCAGCGAATGAACAGCTCATCTCTATTGAATGATGGAAGGTCATTATATAAAACTGGAGTTGGAAAATATAGACTAGCATGTATATATATATGTATATATATGTGTGTATATATATATATATATATATATATATATATATATATATATATATATATATATATATATATATATATATATATATATATACATACAGTGGATATAAAAAGTCTACACACCCCTGTTAAAATGTCAGGTTTCTGTGCTGTAAAAAAGTGAGACAAAGATAAATTATTTCAGAACTTTATTCACCTTTAATGTGACCTATAAACTTTACAACAATTGAAAAACAAACTGAAATCTTTTAGGTGGAGGGAGGAAAAAAAATAATGTGGTTGCATAAGTCTGCACACCCTCTTATAACTGTGGATGTAGCTGTGTTCAGAATTAAGCAATCACATTCCAAATCGTGTTAAATAGGAGTCAGCATACACCTGCCATCATTTAAAGTGCCTTTGATTAACCCCAAATAAAGTTTAGCTGCTCTAGTTGGTCTTTCCTGAAATTTTCTTAGTTGCATCCCACAGCAAAAGCCATGGTCCACAGAGAGCTTCCAAAGCATCAGAGGGATCTCATTGTTAAAAGGTATCGGTCAGGAGAAGGGTACAAAATAATTTCCAAGGCATTATATATACCATGGAACACATTGAAGACATTCATCATCAAGTGGAGAAAATATGGCACAACAGTGACATTACCAAGAACTGATGCTCCCTCCAAAATTGATGAAAGGACGGGAAGAAAACTGGTCTGGGAGGCTACCAAGAGGCCTACAGCAACATTAAAGGAGCTGCAGGAATATCTGGCAAGTACTGGCTGTGTGGTACATGTGACAACAATCTACCGTATTCTTCATATGTCTGGGGTATGGGGTAGTGGCAAGACGAAAGCATTTTCTTACGAAGAAAAACATCCAAGCCAGGCTACATTTTACAAAAACACATCTGAAGTCTCCCAAAAGCATGTGGGAAAAGGTGTTATGGTCTGATGAAACAGAGGTTGAACTTTTTGGCCATAATTCCAAAAGATATGTTTGGCGCAAAAACAACACTGCACATCACCAGAAGAACACCATACCCACAGTGAAGCATGGTGGTGGCAGCATCATGCTTTGGGGCTGTTTTTCTTCAGCTGGAACTGGGTCCTTAGTTAAGATAGAGGGAATTATGAACAGTTCCAAATACCAGCCAATATTGGCACAAAACCTTCAGGCTTCTGCTAGAAAGCTGAACATGAAGAGGAACTTCATCTTTCAGCATGACAACGACCCAAATCATACATCCAAACCAATAAAGGAATGGCTTCACCAGAAGAAGATTCAAGTTTTGGAATGGCCCAGCCAGAGCCCAGACCTGAATCCGATTTGAAAATATGTGGGGAGATCTGAAGAGGGCTGTGCACAATCTGACAGATTTAGAGTGTTTTTGCAAAGAAGAGTGGGCAAATCTTGCCAAGTCAAAATGTGCCATGCTGATAGACTCATACCCAAAAAGACTGAGTGCTGTAATAAAATCAAAAGGTGCTTCAACAAAGTATTAGTTTAAGGGTGTGCATACTTATGCAACCATATTAATTTTTTTTTTATATTTTTTGTTCCATCTACCTAAAAGATTTCAGTTAGTTTTTCAATTGAGTTGTACAGTTTAAAGGTCACATTAAAGGTGGAAAAAGTTCTGAAATGATTTATCTTTGTCTAATTTTTTTACAGCACAGAAACCTGATATTTTAACAGGGGTGTGTAGACTTTTTATATCCACCATATATATATATATATATATATATATATATATATATATATATATATATATATTATTATTATTATTATTATTATTATTATTATTATTATTATTATTATTATATGTTCCGTAGCGCTGTACAGAGGAAATGAACAAGGAAAAATATACATTTTAACAAACTGCAAAAAGTGGAGGGCATATGTGTGTGTATGTGTGTATATATATATATATATATATATATATATATATATAAATATATATATATATATATATATATATATATATATATATATATAATTTGAATGTTAATTGTTCTAATGGATTCAAGTGTTTTCAACTCTAAGTTGTGCCCAACTTTTAATCCTCTCCCATCAGGTACACCTCTGTATGCTGCACATTTCCGCCCCGGACAGTATGTGGATGTCACTGCAAAATCGTAAGTCCTTTTTTCCCCTATTTTTCATTTTTAGTGTCTGCCTTGTGAATAGTAATTTTTTTGATGATTAGCATATCATCATACCAATATTGAATCTAAGATATTGATCAGAAATTTACTTTGATATTCCACAAAAGATGAGTGCATTCAGACTCCTATCATTATAAATACCAATCCAGTTCCAATATTATCATATTTGGCACATTTTCCAGGGTGGAGGCCTTACTTGGATTCAATGAGGCTCCCTAGAATAACAAGGGTACTGAAGAAGTCTCCCTTTAATACACTAAGCTTATGCAATTACTATCTAGCTATAATGTACAGCATATTACTTCACCATTATAAAGCAGCACAGTTTAGTTTTATTAGGGTGAAAGAACCGCAATAGCACAGCTTCAGAATGATTGTTATGTTTGTTTTAGCAGATACGGAATGCTAGAATAAACATACATTATGTGACATTTGCAATTTCTATTCAAATCATACTCTCCCTCCCTAGTTCTATGTATATAAAATGAATTTAATTTATATAAATGGCATATTATCTTTGACATTAAAAAAAACTAGAACATATAAGCACTAAAGAAGGTCACCTTAATCTTTATTTTCATTATTTGACAACTTCATATTCTAAAATAATTTCAGCCAGACTTTTGTAGAAAAGTGGCTTTGTATATCTTTTTTTATATGAATTGGCATTATAATAAAATCTTTATAAATCTGTCAGATTATACATAGAATATATTGTCTGGAACATTTTCCTTATTCCATATTTTTTTCCATATTAATTGCTATAAAAAAATGATTTAAAGAAGAAATGGACCATCTGTTGTACATGCAGTGTGTCATTTTTAATTATTGAGCCCTCTTTAAAGGACCACTGTAGACCAAAAAATATATAATGCACTTATAAGAACATGTTTTATGCACTGCAGACTTTGTGTTGTATGACAAATAGATTACCGTATATTATTTTAAGAAAATGATTGGTAAAGTATCAATGAAACCGATTTAAAAAAAAAAAAAAAAAATGTTCTTGACCTTCCCTTATCTGATAAGCAAGGCCTCAAACAGAGCCTATTCACTGCTTTCTTATCTGATCTACATCTAGCTGAATAGGAAAACAAACACAATGTTGTTGCTGTCCAAACATCCATAAGTCTCCTGTTGATCTACTTCCTGTAACATATCAGGACAGAGGAAGATGAAAACATCCCATTGTTTCAATTCATTGTAATTTTTCTACACTAATCTCCACCAATTTTTTTTGTTTTGCTCCAAAATTTGATGTGTTCAGGACTGGAAGGAAATTTAATTTCAAGCTGTATTGAAAAACACACCCTTTAGTGCCCAGTGACCAATCATGATCCCTCACTACACTAAAGTTACAAAGTAATTAAGGTTTAATAAAGACTTTTAGTCCATCAAGTCCAACCCTTTTAGATCTCTTTTCATCTGCGAAATCCAGATTGGTTGTTAATGGATTCAGAGGAAGGCAAGCAGAAAAAAAACCCATTGCCAATTTTCTCAAAAGGGTAAGAAAATTAAATTCCTTCCTGACCCCAGATACTGGCGATTGGACTCCTCCCTGGATCAATACTCTCTCTCTGGTTATCCAGGATAACCCTGAATGCCCTTTTTATTCACAATATATCTAACCCCTTTTTTTTAAAGTTATCTATCAAATCCACTGTCACCACCTCCTTTGGTAAAGAATTCCGCAGATTAATCACCCATACTGCGAAGAACCCTTTTCTTTCTTTAAGGTGGAAGCTTTTTACTTCTTACCTCAAAGGATGTCCTCTTGTCGGTTGAAAACTACTTGGCTTTATATTGACCCTGGATGTATTTATATAAGGTAGTCATATCCCCTTGTAGACGCCTTTTTTTTTTTTTTTCTAGAGAAAATAAGTTTAATTGTGTTAGTCTTTCTTCATAACTTAGCCCCTCCATTCCCCTTTATTAGTTTTGTTGCCCTTCTTCATACTTTTTCCAGCTCTAGAATGTCCTTTTTATGAAGTGGTGCTCCAAGCTGTACTCCATATTCCAAATTAGGGCATACTAGGGATGTGTATAGTGGCAGAATTATATTTGCTTCCTTTGCTTCTATACCCTTCTTAATACATGCTGATAGTTTATTTGCCTTTGCAGATGCTGCGTGGCATTGAGCACTGTTACCTAGGCGGTTGTCCACAAGCCCCGCCAAATCCCTTTCAATATCTGATACCCCTAGATTTGCTTCATTAAGAATATAAATTACATGGCTATTTTCCTTCCCAGATGCATAACTTTACATTTATTTGTATTAAATCTCATTTGCCATTTAGTTGCACATTTCTCTAATTTATGGAAATTCCTTTGGAGGGAAAGTACTTTTTTTTATTTTTTTTATTTAATTACCTTGCACAACTGAGTGTAATGAGCAAATATGGAGACAATACTTTCCAGTCCTACTTTTAAGTCATTAATAAAAATGTTAAAAAGGAGAGGACCAAATACTGAACCCTGGGGAACCCCACTTACCACATTAGTCCAATTGGAGTATGTTCCAAATGTAAGCATTTATTTCATTCTGCTGCTTGATACTGTGCTGTATCTAACAGCATTACTTTCACCACAACCGCATCAGCACTCTTTGTAGCTCATATCTTCTAATGTGCCACTCCATGTGCTAATTTCTTACTTACTGTGCTTGATAACGCTAGGATTGGTTGTTTGCCACAGAAACAAATAAGCACATTGTCACAAACTAGCATATCAAAGCAGCACAAATGATGGGGAATGCCTCAAGAATTATGTACAAATGGCTGGTACGATGTAATATCAGTTTTCGCTGCTTTTAAAGTGTTGCTTGAAGTACATTAAGGATTTTTTGGGTTACGTTGAGTCTATCGAATGATTAAAACTGGAGATGGTACATATTTACCATTTTAATTCAAATAACGTTTATCTTGGACCATTAATAATGCGGAGTAGCAGTTTGATAGAAATCAAATTGTCCATGCTGCATATTGAATAAAAGGATTGTTTTATTTTCCTCCTTTTTAAAATGTCACTGATCATCAATATAGTTTGCATGAACATTTCTGTCGAGCTCAGTGTTGGTAATCGACAGGGCTTGTCAAATCCTGAGAAACGGGGAGTCATGACAACTAAAATTTGGTTATTTCTGGCTTCTACCTTACGAGGTTAGAAATAGATAGATATTTAATCTTTATAATCCATATCATGGCTCCTAAAACATTTTTGGCTAGCTTTTTCCTAAACTTGCAGGCTCCGAAGTTTCAGGTAAATTTGGAAACTCCTGGCTTAGAAAATCATGAAGTATATACTTTGTTTGGGTTAGGGACCAAGAGGAAGAAATGTGATATAGTTGAGGACAGTTGCTAACTATGTTACTGATGCTTCAGAAACATCTTCTTGTGTAAATATAGTTATCTACCATTGTAGAGGCTTTATATTAGAAAAATATTATTTTTGTTACCCTGCTGTTAATTGTAAAGAAATGAACACGTGACATAATGAAACAAAATCTAGCACATACATTTGCTGTTAATCTGGTGTGAATTTTTAATGTACATGTGCTAGATAGTAATGTGTATGTCTAATAGTATTATTCTTGTTAATCCGCACTGAAAACATGTATGGACAGAACCATGTCTACATTTAAAAATACTAACATAGGAGCAGATCACTTTCCCTTTTTAGAGATATGTTCAGAATATTAGTTTGAACAGTGGTGTCAGTAGACCTCCTGACCTTTGCAAGAATTGCACCAGGAAGCTTGGCTGGGCCAGTATCATTGCGCATTACTCATGTGATGAAGCCCAGAAAGCCTACTTTGACATGGATGCAGAGCAGGCAGTGCATTATGCTGATTTGAGAGCAGAGATCCTGGCCAGAGTTGGCATCACCAGAAGTGTCAGAACAAAGATTCTTTTCATGGAAGTTGTGAGACCCATCGCTCACAGCTTTTTGACTGCTGCATCTAGCAAAGATTGTCGGTGTCCTAAAAATAATGGACCAGAGTTAATTCCAAAACTGCTGGTAATGGATCACTTTTTAAGAAATCTTTCTTCAGGTATAAGAGAATGGATGGGACAAAATGAAGCTGAGGCTCCAGATGAGTTTTTTTACACTGACAGAAAGATAAACGGCTATGAATGAAATCTCGCTATGCTCAAGAGGAAGCTCTACCGTACTCGAAGACTGTTTAAAACCATGAAGGCTCAAACCAATCATTTGGTTAAAAGTCCTGGATTCAGACAAGAAAATGTAAATCCAGAATCTGGAAGATATCTACTACAAAAAAACACAGAAAAATAGTTTGTTTTTTGAAAATTCAAAGCACAGACAGAACCCAGTAAGCAATGTCGTTTGTGGAGATTTTGGGCATATAGGGTCAAATTGCCCACAGTGAAAAACCAATGCAGTGTAACACGGGAGAGCACAAGTTCACTTGTAACCTCTGGAATTTATCTGGTCGCAACTGGCATGTTTTGGCAGTGATCTATTCTCTGTATCAAGGAAGGCGCATATACAACTGAATATAAAATAAGAAAAGCCAAAAAGGTTGGTACAGAAATAACTGCCTCAAGGCATTGGTCGCTCAACCCCATAGTGTTGAGCTGGTGAGGCGGATATGTGACTGTTATCCAAGGGGTTTGCATAAGCCACAGACTCTGTAACGCTCTCTTCCCCCAGTAGGACTGCAGGGGTTAACTTTCTTGTTCAGGTGATTAGCTTCAATTGGGCAGACCTAATTTAAGACTGCTCCTGGAGTATTTGTGGGTATGCTTATGGACTGAATTTTTGCAGTGATACAGCAGTTATCCGCTTATGACCTTTTTGAGCAGTGTGGTGACCTGGAAATCTGATACTGACCAGTAATTGTTAACAAAAAATCTGGACTTTTTTGTTTTAGTCCACCCAGATGGGAGCTGGTTAGTGAAGAATCTAGGAAGCTAGGACTGTTTTTTTTTTGTGGTGGTGGTGGTGGTGGTGGTGGGGGGGGGGGGGGGGGGGGGACTTGTTTGTGTGTGTGTGTATAAATGCTTATTGTTAAGTCATACTCTATGTCCATTAGTCTTATTCAGGAAAAAATGTTTTAGAATCAAAAACCACCAAGGTTCTCTATATTGACTATTTAGGGATTTTTGCATATTGAATCTTGTATATTTTATTTTTATGTTCTAATTATTTCCTTTTGTTTTTTATTATATTGTAACCTAATTCAGCTGTACATGAAGGAGCTTGATAAACTTTAAATTCATTGTGTATCATCCTTTAATTAAGGACTAAGCAGTCACTTCTGCAGAGACTCAGCCAGAGACACTTGGCATCATAACATCTACCTGAGCAAAAGTTTTTACCAACTGACACTATCTGACATCTTAGTTTATTTTACCTACAGACCTAGAGCCTCACACACCACCATCTTCTATTATACCTCCAAACTCATCTAACATATTCTACCCTGTCCAGATCCACCTATTATTATCTTTTATGTGTATCGTGCCAACATATTCCGTAGCGCTGACCTACTACCAATGATTTGTGTTACTTTGTAGTGCCGTTTCTTCTCAGTCAACTCCATTTTCACAGCTGATTCACCCATAGACTTAATCACAAATTAACCTTCTATTCTCTTTTCAATAATTTGCAAATCCCTTATTTCTCCCTTTTTAATTCCTTTACATTTTCTTACATTAATCCTTTAGTCTGTAACCTTGCAAACTCTGTCATACAATTTACTTTGTATTAAAGTGTTGTGTGTATTATTGTTAGCTCAAATGCAGAGTCGTCAATTCCTTTTGTATCAGTCTGTCAAATTATTTATTGTCATACCCCTGTTTTACTGTACCCCAGCACTATAGAATATTTTGTACTATGAAAAATGGGATATACAGTGCCTTGCAAAAGTACCTACCCCCTTGGCATTTTTCGTGTTTTTGTTACCTCACAACCTGGAATTAACATGGATTGTTTGAGGATTTGCATCATTTTAATTTACAGAACATGCCCACAACTTTGAATATTTTTTTTATTTTTATTGTGAAGCAAACAACAAATTGGACAAAATAACAGAAAAAGTCAATGTGCATAACTATTCACCCCCCAAAGTCAATACTTTGTAGAGCCACCTTTTGTGGCAATCACAGCTCCAAGTCACTTTGGATAAGTCTCTGAGCTTGCCACATCTTACCACTGGGATTTTTGCCCATTCCTCCTTGCAAAACTGCTCCATTTCCTTCAAGTTGGATGGTTTGCGCTTGTGAACAGCAATCTAAGTCTGACCACAGATTTTCTATTGGATTGAGGTCTGGGCTTTGACTAGGCCATTCCAACACATTTACATGTTTCCCCTTAAACCACCCAAGTGTGTGAACCTCCGTCCTAGCCTCAAATCACACACAGAGTGGTACAGGTTTTGCTCAAGAATATCCCTGTATTTAGCACTATCCATCTTTCCTCCAACTTTGACCAGTTGGGTTTGTGCCAGACATAGCGTTTTCTTTAATGGCCGAAAAGTTTAATTTTAGTCTCATCAGACCAGAGCACCTTCCTCCATACATTTTGGGAGTCTCCCACATGCCTTTTCGCAAACTCAAAACGTGGCATTTTGTGTTTTGCTGAAAGTAATGGCTTTCTTCTGGCCACTCTGCCATAAAGCCCAACTCTATGGAGCGTATGTACAGATACTCCAGTCTCTGCTGTGGAAGTCTGCAGTTCCTCCAGGGTTTCCTTAGGTCCCTGTACTGCCTCTCTGATTAATGCCCTCCTTGCCTGGTCCGTGAGTTTTGGTGGGTGGACGTCTCTTGGCAGGTTTGCTGTTGTGCCATTTGGTTATGATGGATTTGATGATGCTCCTGGGGATCATCAAGGATTTGGATATTTTTTATAACCTAACCCTGACTTGTACTTCTCAACAACATTGTCCCTTACTTGTTTGGAGAGTTCCTTGGTCTTCATGACAGTGTTTGGTTAGTGGTGCCTCTTGCTTAGGTGTTGCAGCCTCTTGGGACTTTCAAAAAAGGTGTGTATATGTAATGACAGATCATGTGACACTTAGATTGCACACAGGTGGACATTGTTTCACTAATTATGTGACTCCTGAAGGTAATTGGTTGCACCAGAGCTTTTTATTATGGGCTTCATAACAAAGGGGTGAATACATACGCACATACCAATTTTCTGTTTTTCTATTTCTAAAAAATAGTTTTATGTGTATATTTTTCTCATTTCACTTCACCAACTTAGACTATTGTGTCCTGATCCATCACATAAAATTCAGATTACGAACACATTGAATTTAAGGCTGTAATGTAACAAAATAGGTAAAAAGTCAAGGGGGTAGATACATTTGCAATGGCACTGTAATAATAGTCTCTTGCACATTTTGGTAGGCGATCTAAGAGGCACTGATAGCTATTTCAGTACCAAAGAGGAGTGTTTCAAGGAATATTAACATGTAGAAACTATTTGACTTCATTTTACAGACAAAGTGTTTTTATTCTAGTGCCAACATCTCCCACTCAATGGTAGCTCTTTTAAATGCAAGAACCAAGTGCAAAAATGTAACCTGTCATTAACAGCTGCAGACTTGATCAAGCTTCAATCATGCCTTAATTAAACCTGGGGAAACTAATCGGCTCTGCAATCGTGTGTCAGCCCCTCTTTAATCATTGTATATATTGATGATGCCAGTAGTTAAAAGTGCCAGCTTATTTCTTCATGGAGTATAAAAAGGCAATTGGTTGATTTTGTTTTACGTACTATATGTCCTATTGCGTGTTCTTATGCCTTTATTCTCAGCCTCACATATAACTAATCTGCAGTTATTCATGAACAATAGTTACTTGCATTTTAAATTACATTTATTGATTCTTTAATTATATTTTTGAAAAAACATTTATAATGGCAAATGTTGCCCAGAAAAAAAATGCTATTTATAATTTGTAATTTGAGTATTTCATACGTAGCAAAAACTAAAATCAGATTCCGTTTTTCTAATGGGTACATTTTGCCGACTTTGAAATATTCTTAGCCTCGTGCTGTTTCCTTGATTGTTATCCCACGAATCACACAAGAGCAGCCGTAACTGCGTTTGTTTGATTGATTGACTCTGGCAGATCATTTCTTTTTTATGAAGGTTTTCAGTCTTCCAGAGCCAACATTCAGAGTAGTTTTACAGGCAGACAAATCACATTGTAAGGATGGCACAAAATAGACTGCACCTATGGGAGTCAGAGTATGATTAAATCAAGTCTTACAATTATTTAGTAGTCTACAGTGTTACATTTTTTAAATTTCCAGTGTAGTGAAAAATGCCATCCTTGGTTTATATAAAATAAGTCCACATACAGCATTCATTTACTAGAATGCAATGTAAAAAAATACAGTACATACCGTATATACTCGAGTATAAGCCGACCCGAGTATAAGCCGATGCACCCATTTTACCACAAAATACTGGGTAAAATAAGTGACTTGAGTATAAGCCGAGGGTGGGAAATGTGCTGCCCTCTGTGTCCCCCCTCTCTCTCCCGTGTCTCTTCTCCCCTCTCCATTTCCTGTGTCTCTTCTCCCCTCTCGCTTCCCTGTGTCTCTTTCCCCTCCCTTATCTCCCTCCTCAACCCCCCATCCTCAACCCCCCATCCTCAACCCCCCATCCTCAACCCCCCATCCTCAACCCCCCATCCTCAACCCCCCATCCTCAACCTCAAGCCCATCCTCAACCTCAAGCCCATCCTCAACCTCAAGCCCATCCTCAACCTCAAGCCCATCCTCAACCTCAAGCCCATCCTCAACCTCAAGCCCATCCTCAACCTCAAGCCCATCCTCAACCTCAAGCCCATCCTCAACCTCAAGCCCATCCTCAACCTCAAGCCCATCCTCAACCTCAAGCCCATCCTCAACCTCAAGCCCATCCTCAACCTCAAGCCCATCCTCAACCTCAAGCCCATCCTCAACCTCAAGCCCATCCTCAACCTCAAGCCCATCCTCAACCTCATCCTCAATCTCAAGCCCATCCTCAATCTCAAGCCCATCCTCAACCTCATCCTCAATCTCAAGCCCATCCTCAATCTCAAGCCCATCCTCAATCTCAAGCCCATCCTCAACCTCATCCTCAATCTCAAGCCCATCCTCAATCTCAAGCCCATCCTCAATCTCAAGCCCATCCTCAATCTCAAGCCCATCCTCAATCTCAAGCCCATCCTCAACCTCAAGCCCATCCTCAACCTCAAGCCCATCCTCAACCTCAAGCCCATCCTCAACCTCAAGCCCATCCTCAACCTCAAGCCCATCCTCAACCTCAAGCCCATCCTCAACCTCAAGCCCATCCTCAACCTCAAGCCCATCCTCAACCTCAAGCCCATCCTCAACCTCAAGCCCATCCTCAACCTCAAGCCCATCCTCAACCTCAAGCCCATCCTCAACCTCAAGCCCATCCTCAACCTCAAGCCCATCCTCAACCTCAAGCCCATCCTCAACCTCAAGCCCATCCTCAACCTCAAGCCCATCCTCAACCTCAAGCCCATCCTCAACCTCAAGCCCATCCTCAACCTCAAGCCCATCCTCAACCTCAAGCCCATCCTCAACCTCAAGCCCATCCTCAACCTCAAGCCCATCCTCAACCTCAAGCCCATCCTCAACCTCAAGCCCATCCTCAACCTCAAGCCCATCCTCAACCTCAAGCCCATCCTCAACCTCAAGCCCATCCTCAACCTCAAGCCCATCCTCAACCTCAAGCCCATCCTCAACCTCAAGCCCATCCTCAACCTCAAGCCCATCCTCAACCTCAAGCCCATCCTCAACCTCAAGCCCATCCTCAACCTCAACCCCCCCCCCCGATCCTCAACCCCCCCCCCCCGATCCTCAACCCCCCCCCCCCCCAATCCTCAACCCCCCCCCCGATCCTCAACCCCCCCCCCGATCCTCAACCCCCCCCCCGATCCTCAACCCCCCCCCCCGATCCTCAACCCCCCCCCCGATCCTCAACCCCCCCCCCCGATCCTCAACCCCCCCCCCGATCCTCAACCCCCCCCCATCCTCAACCCCCCCCCCCCCCCTCAACCCCCCCCCCCATCCTCAACCCCCCCCATCCTCAACCCCCCCCATCCTCAACCCCCCCCCCCCTCCTCAACCCCCCCCCCCATCCTCAACCCCCCCCATCCTCAACCCCCCCCCATCCTCAACCCCCCCCCCCATCCTCAACCTCCCGCCATCCTCAACCCCCCCCATCTCCTCAACCTCAACCCAACCCACCTCCTCAACCTAAACCCCCCTCTCCCCTCACTTACCTGCTTGTGCTCTGGCCTCTGCTCTTTGACCCGGCGACGGCGCGCATGTGAGTGACGTCACATGCATGCCGCGTCATTAGCATATACCGGATACGGGCACCCGGTATATGCTAATGACGCGGCACACATGTGATGGAGGAGGGGGGCGGGGGGGGTTGAGGGGGGTTTAGGTTAAGGAGGGGGGAGGGAAAGACACACGGGGGGGGGTTGGAGACACACGGGGGGGGGGTTGGAGACACACGGGGGGGGGGGTTGGAGACACACGGGGGGGGGGGTTTGGAGACACACGGGGGGGTTGGAGACACACGGGGGGGGGGGGTTAGAGAGACACGGGTGGGAGTGACTCGAGTATAAGCCGAGGGGGCCCTTTTTTGCCTTAAAAAAGGGCTGAAAAACTCGGCTTATACACGAGTATATACAGTATATAATTTACATTACCTATTGTTAATGCAATATTTTAATATTTATATCTGAATAGCTTTGACATCACTGTGGTATCATTATAAATTAAACATAAACTCACTTTATGATTGTAAAATTAACATACAGTATAATATCTAAAGGTATACATTGTAAAACCTGATTTCCTGCTTAAATGTTATGAGCACAGAACCTTCTACAACTTCTGTATAAATATCTATACTTTTGTCATGTATTCACTGTATGGGATATCTTGATTTATACAAACAAATAATAGTCATTTATTTTCTACTGTGTGGTGCCATTTAAAAAATATTTTAGACATTGTGTATTATAAGGAATAAAATTACTGTAACCGTACATACACAATAACTTTTCAAGTTACCTTGGAGCTCTCTGCTCCAATAAAATTGTATCGTCAGGAAAACGTGGGTGACTTGAGACAGTGTTAGAGGTGGTTTATTACATTTGTAAAGACAAGCTTAAGCGTATATTGAATTGTGATTAGATTTTTTTTTTTTTAGGATATTGTCTTGTATTTGCTTGTATTTTTCATGTTTATTTGTTTCCTATATCATGAGTATTTGCATTATCACTCAAAAATAGTAATGTAACCCAACACTAGCCATATAAATATAATTTCTTGCTGTCTGTTTTTAAAATTTTTAAAACTCCTTTGGTGGTTGTAATTGTCATCTTTGCAGTGCCAGTACATGAAAGTATAGTTTATAACTTTTAATTTGTTTGCAGGAACAAAACAAAAAGTAAGACCATTAAATAAAATGACCAAGAAAGGCCTCAATGTAAAAACTCATATTATAAATTGTCAATAAGCCTTTGGTTCATATGTTCCTCTATATAGCACTGAAGAATGAGCAAATCCGTGAGCAATTTTGTAGTTAAAATCCTCTCTGACAGAGCAGTTGTTCTGTTAATATACTCAGCCAGCCACTATTCTCTTTTCTACCGCACTAAAGTGCCCCAAAGTGCACTGCAGTTGAGTTAAAAGTATATGCAAGTGAGGTGGGTTATGAATGCATTCTGTAGAGGAGCATCATAGCCCACCTAGCAAAAAATGTTTGCATGCAAAAATGCAAATATTTTTTGCAAAAAAAGAAAATGTGCTGGGGGTGATGTAGACACCCCCAGCAATGACACTTTGCATATCGGGTACCTAATTAAAAAATGGTACCCAATATAAAAGCTGCTGATTGGCTAAAGGAAACGAAAGTGTCTGAAATCATGTGACTTCCCACATTAGGGAAGAGTTCAAGTGCTAACTGAGCATGCCTGCACAATCCCCAGGCCAAAACGATACAATGTATTACTTATGCTAATATTCCCTGGGAATTTCAGGGGGTGTCAACATTGAGAGAAAACAGTTTGCAAATGCAAGAAATTCAGAAAAGACACTTGTTTCTCAAGTGTATATCAATCTTAACAATATTAGCATCTACAGTCAGGTCCAAATATTGGGACATCGACATAATTCTAATCTTTTTGGCTCTATACACCACCACAATGGATTTGAAATGAAATGAACAAGATGTGCATTAACTGCAAACTTTCAGCTTTAATTTGAGGGTATTTACATCCAAATCAGGTGAACGGTGTAGGAAGTACAACAGTTTGTATATGTGCCTCCCACTTTTTAAGGGACCAAAAGCAATGGGACAGATTAACAGTCATAAAACAAACTTATCACTTTTTAATACTTGGTTGCAAATCCTTTGCAGTCAATTACAGCCTGAAGTCTGGAACGCATAGACATCACCAGACGCTGGGTTTCATCCCTGGTGATGCTCTGCCAGACCTCTATTGCAACTGTCTTCAGTTCCTGCTTGTTCTTGGGGCATTTTCCCTTCAGTTTTGTCTTCAGCAAGTGAAATGCATGCTCAATCGGATTCAGATCAGGTGATTGACTTGGCCATTGCATAACATTCCACTTCTTTCCCTTAAAAAACTCTTTGGTTGCTTTTGCAGTAAGCTTCGGGTCATTATCCATCTGCACTGTGAAGCGCCGTCCAATGAGTTCTGAAGCATTTGGCTGAATATGAGCAGATAATATTGCCCGAAACACTTCAGAATTCATCCTGCTGCTTTTGTCAGCAGTCACATCATAAAAAAAAAAAAGAGAACCGGTTCCATTGCCAGCCATACATGCCCACACCATGACACTACCACCACCATGCTTCACTGATGAGGTGGTATGCTTTGGATCATGAGCAGTTCCTTTCCGTCTCCATACTCTTCTCTTCCCATCACTCTGGTACAAGTTGATCTTAGTCTCATCTGTCCATAGGATGTTGTTCCAGAACTGTGAAGGCTTTTTTAGGTGTTGTTTGGCAAACTCTAATCTGGCCTTCCTGTTTTTGAGGCTCACCAATGTTTTACATCTTGTGGTGAACCCTCTGTATTCACTCTGGTGAAGTCTTCTCTTGATTGTTGACTTTGACACACATACACCTACCTCCTGGAGAGTGTTCTTGATCTGGCCAACTGTTGTGAAGGGTGTTTTCCTCACCAGGGAAATAATTATTCGGTCATCCACCACAGTTTTCCGTGGTCTTCCGGATCTTTTGGTGTTGCTGAGCTCACCGGTGCGTTCTTTCTTTTTAAGGATGTTCCAAACAGTTGATTTGGCCACACCTAATGTTTTTGCTATCTCTCTAAAGGGTTTGTTTAGTTTTTTCAGCCTAATGATGGCTTGCTTCACGGATAGTGACAGCTCTTTGGATCTCATATTGAGAGTTAACAGCAACAAATGCAAATAGCACACTTAAAATGAACACTGGAGCTTGTATCTGCTCTTTGTAAATGGGAATAACACACACCTGGCCATGGAACAGCTGAGCAGCCAATTGTCCCATTACTTTTGGTCCCTTAAAAAGTGGGAGGCACATATACAAACTGTTGTAATTCCTACACCGTTCACCTGATTTGGATGTAAATACCCTCAAATTAAAGCTGAAAGTCTGCAGTTACAGCACATCTTGTTAGTTTCAAATCCATTGTGGTGGTGTATAGAGCCAAAAAGTTTAGAATTGTGTCGATGTCCCGATATTTATGGACCTATCTGTATGTAATCTATGTAAGCCATGGGCATAAAACATTTTTTTGAAAATCTGAACTTCTGAAGACTCTTTATGAGTACAGGATTACACTTTCTGTTTGGTACTTCACTTCCTTAAATAGTAAGGTTATTTTTATATTTAGAAGGAATGGCTAATGAACAAAAAATTACCTTTAAGGGCCACTGTATATGAAGTATGCAAAAAGCTAAGAACATTATTAGTTATGCAAGTCATTGACATAAAATTATTTTCAGAAAATCATAATTTTAGCAAACTGTCATCGTCCGTTTAAGATGCCATGATAATCATTTATTTTTAAGGCACAAGCTATGGCTCAAAAGCCGAATGTGCAAGGCTTGCAGGTGTACTTGCAAGCTTCCTCTATCGAACTGTTATTTGAATCCAGCAGCAAATCCTCCTCCCTTCTTCATCTGTTCAATATATAATAAAAGTCAGCAAGAAGTGTGGAAGACAAAAAAATGGCATCCTTCAGTCTCTACTAAATGTACCATTTTACCTAAATTACTTTCATGTACACAGTTTTCATAACTGCTTATGCTGTTAACTTGTTACAAGCTTCACAAGCAAATTTTTCTGGAGTTACAAAAAGGTTCTTTAGCCACCCTTTCATTCCCAGATTTTGTCACAACTTAGGGTGTTTCAGATGTTTATGGCAGTGAAGATTTTCAATCATATGACCATAGCTCAATCCTGTTAGCAGGTGAAACCAGGAACCTGAAAGCACTCCATACTGCTGCAAATTAATATGAAAACAACATGGCGTGTATTCATGGGTGGACGATTCAGAATGACTTTTATGTGTAGTGCTGTGTGCCACTGCCTCAATCTAAAGACTGTTGTTGGCTTCAAAAATTACGCTGTTGCAATCCCCTTCAAGCTGCCTACAATTAAGGAATTTAGAACTGGATAATGTTACTGAATATGTCTTCTGTTGGTGTCATGATAATGCACATTTAATGACAGATGGAAAGGCTCCTTTGCGGGGAAATTCCTGTCATTGCCTGCTTGGATCCTCCTGTACAACAAACGCAGGGCTCCCCGCTGTTCTTGATCCGTGAGCGTCAGGAAGCTTGCATCTCCTAGAGAACCTGTGCACAAATGGGAATGTGATTTGCACAGTTCCTTTTCTATAAGCCATCTTCAGAAATGCCTTTGTTAGTCAGCCTCTGCAGAGTGGCGCGAGGCAGGCTGTTTAGGATTTGATTGGAATCCCCTACTGTGAAAAGCACCCTTATTACACTATAACTCATCTCGCCCCCAATAAAAAGCAAGCCAGACAAAACTCCCGAGCATTGTACAATTTCAAATTTCCAAAATACATTCCCCTTTCGGCGGTCTAATATTTGCAGGAGTTGTTTACAAGTTTAAATCCAGTAAACAACTCCACTAGTAGCACAGAGGGGTGTTGATCCCCTGTGCTACTGTACATCAAAGATGTTACCTGCTAAATGTCAAATAAGTGCTATCACAATGTTTCCAAAGCCCTGCATGGTGCTGGCACAATAAAGACAGAGCCACCCTGGGGAGATGACCTTTCTTTTTATTGCTTCACTGTACATATAGAACTGCTACATCCTGAGGCATCCTGTGAGAGGCGTAGCAAGCTGTAAGTTTAATGCTGCTACCTAACATCTCCGTAGACTAACTAAATGGTAATCATGATACATCAGATGTGCTGATCCTAGACATTGTATTCACTTAAAGTACAGTACTATGAACATAAAACCATTTTTGGAAAAAGATCATAGACTATGTTTATATATGGCAGCTTCCTTCTTGTCTTGTTTAAATGCTTCCTGACGGTTTGGCCTCAGATGCATGTGGTTATCTATTCTACTGGTTTATGGGAATGATGGAAATGGATTTGTTATGTAATTGGATCATTTAGAATGTAACACCTACTCCCAGCACAATAATTACAAGCATGCCCCTACAGAATATTAAAGGCCCCTTTCCCACACCCAACCTTTACCAAAGTAACATTGATACCGCTAATGAAAAACAAACTCTGCTATACACAAGATTGTGGCTATTTGCAGTCCACACATACTAGTTCAAAGTTTGTGGCTGAGTGACTCACCTTGCAGTCCAGATATTTTTTATTTGCCCTTTAAATGACTACTGCAGGGTCCTAACAGGAGCTAGATTATTTTATTTGGTTAATATAAAATGTATATATGTTTTTTCTATTTAGTTTCATGTGTTTTAATATTCAATAATACTTTCATTTTAATCATTGGAAGATCAGATTCAACTGGTGGTGGTCTGTACCCACTTTAAAGTCAACTGGAGGATCTAGCTCTGCCTGGCAGAAAGTGCTAAATTGTCAGGCACAAGAATATATTGTACAATGCCCTTCATGGTCTGCAGCCTTGCTGTTTTGACTAGGTTAATGATTTATGATAGTGAGTAATATCTGGACCACTAGAGGCTAATTCTCGAATATAAAATATCTTTAATAATATAAATTGCTTTTTTAATCAGTGAACGTGGATATTATTAATGATCCATGCATTGTTCCTCTTGGGGTATTACTGTTTACATTTAAAGGACCATTGTATGTCCATGAAAATATCTGTGATACTTTTATCTTGGTTGCATGTATGAGAAGTTTACATTTTTGCAGACAGAACTTGCATTTATTGATGCAAGCTGCTTGCTTGTGAGCATGTGCTGAGGCAAAGGGCAGGTGTAAAATTCCAAATGCTCTAATGGTTTAAAGGACCACTGTAGTCTAGTAAAAACTTCACATGTGTGAAGTAGGTCACAAAATAACAACGTTAGCAGGTATGCAAGACAGGAAGATAAAAGCACATCAGAGAAAATCTGATTGTTAAATGACTGCCATTGGTGAAGCCATCTTAGATGGTTGGTCTGACCATAACTTGAGGGAGTGGGGCCTTTAATAAATACCCCATTGGCAGTAGTAGTCAAAGACCACCTTTTGCAGCAGATATGAATACTGAATCTCATCTTACTGTTCCTCTCCCTCCTTACAGGTTTCTAATCTTTTCAAAACCAAGACAAAATGTCTGTCGTCATTTAACAAAAGCTGAATACAATAGTTACAACTAAAACTATTTGTTTTAAACCGTGTACAACATTTTGTATATCTCAAAAAGTCAGGCTGGCTCATACGTTTTATGTAATTTTGTTAAAACGTAATAAATTAGAGGTTCTTTTTAACCATGTAGCTGCTCTATTTTAATTATATTTTGGTTTATTTCCAGAAGAAGAGTAAATAATTTAAAAGTTCTAAATGGGTATTACAGGATGTGAGATTTCTTTTGTATACAGGTTGACAATCATGCTCGTCAGGTCTGTCCCTTTAATAAAGTTTTGTGTATATGTTTTTGCTATAATTATATTCTGTGATAAATGAGCACAAGGAATGGCTTTAGCAGATCTAATTTTATGAGTGCACCGAACCAGAGTGAGAGCTTGAATGATTTACTGTACTTTTCTGCTGTGGGAAGATATTTTCTCTCTCCACGCGTCTCAATCAGAAGCGACTCCTTCAGATCCACACTGCTCCCTGCAGCGCCAAAGCAATAGCTCAGGTGCAACAGTGCTCCGTAATATGCTAATGCATTGCTGATTCTAAATATTACTTTTTATTATACAGGAACTTCAGTTGCTTTATAATCCCTTAGTTAGTTAGAATGTTCTTAATGTAATTTGTAAAGCATTTATAAGAGTTAGTAACATTATATATCATTTTGTAATTATGTTTGTAAACCCTTTTTGGAGTCCAAAAGCATTTATGGAAGCTCCTGAACCTTATCCAAGAATATGGCTCTGGGGTCCAAACCTGCACCAATATCCCTACTGAGAAGCTTCTAATTTCTCAGTAGGGACTTCTGAAAGCTTTCAACAGACTGAACACTGTTTAAGTTATAAAAGGTTTTTCGGTCTCTGAAAAAAAGCTGCAATTTTATTGAAGCTTTTTCCTTTTGTATCAGTGCGTCCCACAAATCTACTTCACATAACACTCAGAAGGACTCCATAGCATGTGCTGTTCTATATAAATGTCTTAACTAGATGACTTAAAGGGCCACTTAATTAAGCACAATTTGGACCACATCACAGTAAAGATCTCCTGAAAACATATTGAAATACTTTTTTAATTTTTTATTTTATTTCAATCTGGTAAAATAAATTCTGTGTTTACATGAGTCACTGACTGCCCACAGCCAGACTTGCAACTACTGCTCTGTGTAGTGAGCAAAAGAAAAAAAAAGCAATGAACCCTTAAGTCCATCTGATCCATCTGTGCAGAGCATGGGTTGCTAGAATCACCTTAACAGGTCAGTTATGAGTTAACTTGTCAGTGCAGTACTTGGTTAAGTGAAAAACTGCTATCAGTCATTGTCCTCACAATGTGGCTAGGCTATATGCCATTGCTCATTCAACAGCCAGTAGGCAGGATTGACTTTGTATGTAAACAGAGGTAAAACTTTAGATTTTTTTTTTATGTAATTGATAACATTTCATTCTCACTGCACTCCAGAGTAACAGATTGCCACCTCCAAGACTTGTCTCCTTCTTTTCCTGTACCCTCTGATGCAGGCTGCCATGTTTCACAGCTGAAATTTCACACCCTTGCGGGAGAGACTTGACAATGGCTTCTGTTCCTGCAAGCAGACAGTGACATGCTGTGTGTATGCATGCAGTAGCATTACACTGGCAGTGTGTGTGTAATCTGTAATCTGTTGCTCTGTAGGCATTTTAGAAATAAGTATAGTGTACATTTTATATAACCGTTACACTGCGGACAACATTAGTAAGGCTACATGGTTAAAAAAAAAAAAAAAAATATATATATATATATATATATATATATATATATATATATATATAAACAAAAAAAATTGTGGTTCCTTTAAGATGGTCAGTCTTAAGTCTGAATCTCAAAATAAGTGGCATTGAAGGATTCTGAATACTGTAGCAAATAACTAGAGAATCTGCACAGTTCATAAAATCGTGTGAATTGTATTTCCAAAGTTTTTATAATTTTTGATGTTTAGACTGTTTAGTCTTTTCATTAAATAGTTATCTCAATGAATTAGTTAATGCCTGAAAATGTTCAGTATATATTAACAACAAAGTGCAAATTGGACTCTTATTGCACATGAAATAGACACATTTGCTCTGTAGAGCATGTAGGGAATGTCAGGTGCAACTCTTTGGACCACTCCATGTGCATTTCTATCTAGGTACAGTTATCACTGATCCTTTACAGCAGCACTAAGAGACCACACAGGACAACATCAGGTTCCATGGCGTCAACATGTGGCCATATATTAAACAGGTGTAAAACTTGAGGAGACATTTCGCCAAGAAAAACACCATCCACTAACAAGCTAAACAATAATATTAAGGTTTTTCCATTTTATTAAATCACCACTGTAGTTTGGTAAAAACATCATTTGATTTAGAATATGTAATGTACAAATTACTTTAGTAGCCCTGCAAGGCCGTAACATTAAATAATAATTAAAAAAAAAAAAAAATATATATATATATATATATATATATATATATATATAATCACATATATACAGTCAGGTCCATAAATATTGGGACATCGACACAATTCTAATCTTTTTGGCTCTATACACCACCACAATGGATTTGAAATGAAACAAACATGTGCTTTAACTGCAGACTTTCAGCTTTAATTTGAGGGTATTTACATCCAAATCAGGTGAACGGTGTAGGAATTACAACAGTTTGTATATGTGCCTCCCACTTTTTAAGGGACCAAAAGTAATGGGGCAGATTAACAGTCATAAATAAAACTTTCACTTTTTAATACTTGGTTGCAAATCCTGTGCAGTCAATTACAGCCTGAAGTCTGGAACGCATAGACATCACCAGACACTGGGTTTCATCCCTGGTAATGCTCTGCCAGACCTCTATTGCAACTGTCTTCTGTTCCTGTTTGTTCTTGGGGCATTTTCCCTTCAGTTTTTTCTTCAGCAAGTGAAATGCATGCTCAATCGGATTCAGGTCAGGTGATTGACTTGGCCATTACACAATATTCCACTTATTTCCCTTAAAAAACTCTTTGGTTGCTTTTGCAGTATGCTTCGGGTCATTGTCCATCTGCACTGTGAAGTGCCGTCCAATGAGTTCTGAAGCATTTTGGCTGAATATGAGCAGATAATATTGCCGGAAAAACTTCAGAATTCATCCTGCTGCTTTTGTCAGCAGTCACATTATTAATAAATACAAGAGAACCAGTTCCATTGGCAACCATACATGCCCACGCCATGACACTACCACCACCATGCTTCACTGATGAGGTGGTACGCTTTGGATCATGCGCAGTTCCTTTCCTTCTCCATACTCTTCTGTTCCCATCACTCTGGTACAAGTTGATCTTAGTCTCATCTGTCCATAGGATGTTGTTCCAGAACTGTGAAGGCTTTTATAGGTGTTGTTTGGCAAACTCTAATCTGGCCCTCCTGTTTTTGAGGCTCACCAATGATTTACATCTTGTGGTGAACCCTCTGTATTCACTCTGGTGAAGTCTTCTCTTGATTGTTTACTTCGTCACACATACACCTACCTCCTGGAGAGTGTTCTTGATCTGGCCCACTGTTGTGAAGGGCGTTTTCTTCACCAGGGAAATAATTATTCGGTCATCCACCACAGTTGTTTTCCGTGGTCTTCCGGGTCTTTTGGTGTTGCTGAGCTCACCGGTGCGTTCTTTCTTTTTAAGGATGTTCCAAACAGTTTATTTGACCACACCTAATGTTTTTGCTATCTCTCTGATGGGTTTGTTTTTTACACCTATAAAAGCCTTCACAGTTCTGGAACAACATCCTATGGACAGATGAGACTAAGATCAACTTGTACCAGAGTGATGGGAACAGAAGAGTATGGAGAAGGAAAGGAACTGCGCATGATCCAAAGCGTACCACCTCATCAGTGAAGCATGGTGGTGGTAGTGTCATGGCGTGGGCATGTATGGTTGCCAATGGAACTGGTTCTCTTGTATTTATTGATAATGTGACTGCTGACAAAAGCAGCAGGATGAATTCTGAAGTTTTTCCGGCAATATTATCTGCTCATATTCAGCCAAAATGCTTCAGAACTCATTGGACGGCACTTCACAGTGCAGATGGACAATGACCCGAAGCATACTGCAAAAGCAACCAAAGAGTTTTTTAAGGGAAATAAGTGGAATATTGTGTAATGGCCAAGTCAATCACCTGACCTGAATCCGATTGAGCATGCATTTCACTTGCTGAAGAAAAAACTGAAGGGAAAATGCCCCAAGAACAAACAGGAACAGAAGACAGTTGCAATAGAGGTCTGGCAGAGCATTACCAGGGATGAAACCCAGTGTCTGGTGATGTCTATGCGTTCCAGACTTCAGGCTGTAATTGACTGCACAGGATTTGCAACCAAGTATTAAAAAGTGAAAGTTTTATTTATGACTGTTAATCTGCCCCATTACTTTTGGTCCCTTAAAAAGTGGGAGGCACATATACAAACTGTTGTAATTCCTACACCGTTCACCTGATTTGGATGTAAATACCCTCAAATTAAAGCTGAAAGTCTGCAGTTACGCACATCTTGTTCGTTTCATTTCAAATCCATTGTGGTGGTGTATAGAGCCAAAAAGATTAGAATTGTGTCGATGTCCCGATATTTATGGACCTGACTGTATATAGTTGTCAGCAATGCGGGTTGTTACTAATGCTTGCGGGCTCGCTATGCTAACACTGCATTTGGGTATGGATTTTAACCCTATACAAACCTTCAAGCCAGCAACAGCACAATGCAGAGATCCACATATCAATTTCCTCCTTGCTTCCCTGTGCAAGGTTTAAAACAAGACTACTCCGTGATGCTTTGCTTCACAAACTGCCACCACAGATTGAAACAATGTATTAGCTGTCTGTGATTGTCCAAATTATGAATGATATGCTAATTTTAGCAGGGATTTTCAGGGTTGTTAGCGCAAGAGATTTAGCAAACTTTAGGCTAAGTTTAATATTGTTTACTTTTGCAAAAAATGTTTTCATACATTACTGATTCCCCTGTATCAGATGCAGTCATAATCCAGGAAACCTAAATATACTGAAGTATATTATTTTCAGTGTCATAATAAGTAACAAATATATTTATTAGAAGTTAAACTTTTAAAATGTCTTCTTTGAGTTTCTTTTTTAACGTTAAAACATGTTATAGGTAGATCCCACATACACTAAATTGCTAACCCAAACAGCACCTTGAGTAGTCAGACACATTGCTCATAATTCTTACTGTGTGCACATAGAGGACATCACTTTGATTAATGGAGTTAGCTGTTAGGAGTCACATCCATTTATTATTTCGAACAGTTTAAAGCCGAGAGTAGGGGTAGATTCTTCTAGTCCACAATTTAAAAGTATATTTTTTTAAATAGATCTGTTTGCAGTTATTCACAGCTTTTAAGTACTGATGATAACAATTTTCGAATTGCATTGCTTTCTCCCAGTAAATTTAAACAATTTGTGAATCCAAACTTACTCTGGAACTCCAATAATTTTTTAATACTTCACCCTGCTTCATCTTAACATTTTAGATCCTTGTGCACGTAATAACATGTGCCATACTATATGGCTTACCCATTGCTTCAACAAATTGATAAAATAGATGTTTCTTCTAAATGTTTGCTGTTGTGATATCATAAAAGCTATTATGTTTTTGTCAGCAGAAAATCATTTTGTGGGATAAAAGGACCAAAATGCAAACAACAATCAATATCCCTCAGAACTGATCTTTGCAGAAAGAACACGTAGCCTTTTCTTAAATGTTCGGTTTGTTACAAAAGGAGCTTCTGAGATTCTGTAATACAGTCATTGTTTTCATAATCTTAACATATAGTGCTTGCTTCTGAAAAAGCAATCCTAAATGGTTCATCCTTTGTATACAACATTTTGCCAAGATAAGTATAAACTTGGAAATTGGTGTTCTAGTACAAACGATTGCAACTACAAAGACTTGTCCTGCCCCAATGACATATCTGTCTAACTATCTGCCTATCTATCTTTGTATTTACTGGACAATTGCATCACTAGAGCTGACAGCATTTCACAACTACACTTCCCCCTCAAATGCAGATAGCTTGCAAGGTTAACTGTAAGCCCTGAACATGCAAAATATAAATAAAGCTGTGTGTCGCACATGTAGCCTTCATCAATGTATCGTGGATGAATCTAGGGCCCCCCAAAGGCATAACCATTTGTCCTTTAAGTGTATAATATTGGCTATTCCTTTGCTGTTTCTTAAAGGACCACTGTAAGGCTCCTGTGGTGCCAACATTTTTTGTTGTTGGAATCAATGTGTTTGTGTCATTCAGTCATGTCCGACTCTCTGTGACCTCATTGACCGTAACATACCATGCTGATTAATTTGGTATTCATGGCAGAGATACTGGAGAGGGTTGCCAGTTCCTTCTCCCTTGGGCCACAGCATACACCTCCTGGTATTCCTAGGTGATCTCCCATCCAAGTACTGACCAGGCCCAACCATGCATGGCTTCAGGGTTGTGTGACCTCTTGGTTCCAAGACTAGAATCAAACCCAGGTTGCAGAGGTGAAAGCACTGTATCCTAACCACTGGACTAGGATGAGGAGTATGATTTTGAGTCTATTTGAATGTGTCCAAATTAGGGGCCATTTTTATTAAGTTTCAGAATCTTGGTGTCACAAACCTCTCTTTATTGGACTTGAAAAGGCCAAGAATACCAATCCTACCTACAGGTTGTATAGGTTCCTTATTCCCACACACAAATAAAGACCTTTCCTCTAAATGAAACACACTATGCATATGTGTCCCAAACCGAGCATTAAATGTATTTTCAGTACAGCTTTTTATAAAGTTTTGCCTTGGTCCACAAGGGCCACTTCCTTAGCTAAACATGAGTTTGACACCTTGCGCCCCCTTTGAATTACCCACACGTGGGCTAGGACGGTCTCCAAAGACCTGGCGCCAGCTAGGTGCAGAGGAGCCAACGACCCCAGATATCAGCTTCCTCCGGTCAGCATCTTGGCACAGGAGGAGTTGATAAGCTTTAGTGAAGCCTGGATCCACAATGTCTGGGACGAGGGGTTGGAGTTTAACCTAAATGGGGAACCTTGAATCAGGAGTAGACTTATGGGTTACGAGGAGTGGGTCTCCCACTACGCAGGAAACCTAAGGAGAGGTGGTTGAGTGGTTAGTGGGCACAGGATTCCCTGTGAGCGGGGAAGGGGCCTAGAACATTTAGGGCACTGTTGGGTGAATGTATCCGCTCCCTAACCAAATTCCTCTCGGGTAACAATACTTATCTCCGGGGTATATATTGTTTCCGAGGCTCATTACACAGCAAGTGCTCAGCCAATGCTGGCTACACTTTGTATCTGAAAATTTAACAGCTGTCTACTAGACAAATCCGCCACTCTTTTGACATTATAATAAATGGATACCAGCAGCAGCTGTGGAGTCTGAATATTGAAAATGCATTTTTAATTACATTTATTAGGAATTTTATTAAAGATCAATGTCCCCTTCAAACATCTAGGTGCTTCCTTGAAAAATATAGTGCTGTTGTGGCAACTTCATAGGCACAAAGAGCCCAGGGCTTACATAGCTGCTAATATAGTTAGTTGTTACATACAGAAATCTGGGAAAACTCTCCTAATTTACTATGGCCCTTTAACTGGAAAAATACAGTTAATAAAATGTTACTAATCATGCATTGGCTGCTTTACACAGCAGTCTTTTGACTATAGCAGTGTATAAATACATTGCAGTATATTGTATTCTTTATCTTAACAGCAGTGTCTGTGTTAATGGCTTTGTAATTTGATCAGTGCAAATATTCTCATAATAGTTTTCCAGTTTTCATTATTTTGCCACCATCTAATGTCTTGCAAATCTAATCTGTTTCTTGAAATTACTTATTTTGCTCGGAAATATGCTATAGATACTACAATCTCTAATTATTTGAAAATCACCCAAATTAAAGGGACTCTTTAGTTATAACTACAGTGCCTTACAAAAGTATTCATCCCCTTGAATTTTTACCTGTTTTGTTACATTACAGCCTTAAATTTAACCTAAAATTCAAAACTGGTCAGAGTTGAGGGAAAGATGGATGGTGCTAAATACAGGGATATTCTTGAGCAAAACCTGTACCACTCTGTGTGTGATTTGATGCTAGGACGGAGGTTCACCTTCCAGCAGGACAATGACCTCAAACACACTGCTAAAGCAACACTGGAGTGGTTTAAGGGGAAACAAATGTGTTGGGATGGCCTAGTCAAAGCCCAGACCTCAATCCAATAAAAAATCTGTGCTTAGACTTAAAGATTGCTGTTCACAAGCGCAAACCATCCAACTTGAAGGAGCTGGAGCAGTTTTGCAAGGAGGAATGGGCAAAAATCCCAGTGGTAAGATGTGGCAAGCTCATAGAGACTTATCCAAAGCAACTTGGAGCTGTGATTGCTGCAAAAGGTGGCTCTACAAAGTATTGACTTTAGCGGGGTGAATAGTTATGCACATTGACTTTTTCTGTTATTTTGTCCTATTTGTTGTTTGCTTCACAATAAAAAAAATAAAAAAAATCTTCAAAGTTGTGGTTATGTTCTGTAAATTAAATGAGGCTAATCCTCAAACAATACATGTTAATTCTAGGTTGTGAGGCAACAAAAGACAATAAATGCCAAGAGGGGTGAATACTATACTTTTGCAAGGCACTGTAGGTTAATTCATTTTATCCTCCTCAATGTAATTGTCCCATAAAAACACTTTAATTACTTCTAAGAATCCAACAAAGTATACACGTTTCACCTTCTGGAACTGCACCATCCCTTCCTGTTCATTCTTATGTAGGTGCCATGTTTCACAGCTGTGACTTGAAGCCATGTCAGTAGGAAATGCCAGTGAAATGCTGCTGCATGCAGACACACATCATGTCACTTTCTGTTTACTAGCAGCATTACACTGGTCATGTGAAGCCCCTCCCTGTAGGCATAACCTTAGGTCACAGCTGGGAAACATTCACCCTTCAAATCTTTGTTTTTCTTCAACTAGCATAGAAATAATGTGTTATTAAGTACCTGGTTTAAGTTGTATTTTCTTTCCATGGTTGTGATGAAATATTTTATATACATCTTTACACCAATTTGATTAGAACAAAATAAACAAATACTTAAAAAACCCACATGTGCTTAGAACTGTAACATTTCATAAGTTGTTTAGAAAATGGTTATTGTTGGGTATCAGTTTATCTAAAACATTGAAAAATAAGACCACCACAGTATACAGTGCTATTTGTTTTATTGATACAATCTAAACTGAATGAAAGTAAAATAAAATTGTTTAAATGTAGTAACCACACATTTGAATGTGTTAGTAGATTGCAGTATTTTACTTTCTTTGGTATTACAAGGGCCACTGTAGTCCTACACTTTCATTCATGCTTTATACATTAAACACAAATAACATTTACATTTTATCAAATTAATACTAAATCAACTGCAGTGAATTGAGATTAAGTGTAAACAGGAACTCTAATTTACATTTTCTTATCTGATTTCTATTCAAATAGATTTAAACAGAGACAAAACAATGTTATCTATACCACATCAGATTCTCTCTTTCTTCTGTTTCCTGTAACATGTCGGGACAGAGGAGGAGAAAGTAACCTAAATCTGTCTCACTCATTTTACTACACTTTTTTTCTGAAAAAACAAACCACTTCTAATGTTTACGACCTGTTAAATTAATGAAATACATTTTTGTACTGCAATGGCCCTTTAAGATGTTCAATCAAGGCTTTTTGCTTCTAGAAGACACACTAACCCTTGCACAGATGTGTGTGCAATAGAATGACATTAGCTGCTATTAAACTCCATGTACTGAGTACCCCCGAAGCCCATTGAAATATAATCTTGTGACAGCTACCAAAATGAGCAGCTTTTCTGATTCCTAGAGCTTAAAAACAAGTAGTACTTGTGTGTCACAAGTGGTTTCAAAATTAATCAGAGTAACACAGTCATTGCCAATACTGCCTGCATTGCGTTTCACAGCAGTGAGTTACAGGCCCAGTTGGTACTAGAAGGTGTTAACAGAAGAATGGCAAGAAATAATTCATTGGCTCAATCCATTTTTGTACTGGCAGACAAGATGCCCCAATCTCATATAAAGAAGGTACTTAATCTGCACATATGGTGGATTCATCCACTTGATCACATTAAGTATCTTCTCTCCGACTAGCTGTGGTTTGTCAAGTAGTTTTGTGCATTAAAAAGCAGGAACCGCTATAATTTATTTATTAAGTCAGGATCCTTTTGTTTCTGTGTCTAAAGCCTTTGTGAATGTTACTGCTTTCACATCACCCACATCTTATTTCTCTGTTCTAATATGGCCTTATAAGATTTAAAGGGCCACTTTGTGTTCTTATACAGGGATCTTTAAAGAATAATAAGGTAGGCCTAAAAAACAAAACATTATTAAACTTTTAATGTGCATTTATACAGTTTGTTACTATTTTGTAATTATGCTTCCAGGCAGTAGGAACTCCTTATATCTCCACTCCCTAAAATAATGTATTGTCTCTGGAATGGGAGCCACCCGATGGGAATACTCTCCAAAAAAGTATACTGTACTAGCAGTATAATACTGGGAGGATGGTGGTACTTCCCAATGTGTGGCTGCCACTCTAGATACAATACATCATTCAGAGGGTGGAGAATTCTGGAGCTTATAAAACATTAATTGTTTAAATGCTTACTAAAAGTTTTTAATAAAAGGTTTTTTCTTTTTCTTATCAAGCTCTAATTATTCTTTAGTGAGCCTTTTATGGAACCAATAAAGTGCTCCTTCATCCGTTTTTTTTTTTTTTTTCTTTACTTCGTTGTAGAATTTTATGCCAAATCCAGATAATTAGAGTGATGTTCGTGATCTGTTTCAGTAAAGTGCCAAGATCATTAAAGTAATAAGGAAATGTTTATATTTATATAAAGTCACATTTCAGATTAGATTTCATATTTATTGAAAGGGAATACTTAAAAGTGCATTATTTTGTTTGTATATAACTTATTCAGAAGCTATGTGTTCAACCGTCTCAATTAAAGGAACATTGAAAGCGATTTTTGTTTTTTTCTGTCAACATAATATTTAGATCAGGGTTCTTCAATATTTTGTGGCATCCAGTGCACACCAACTCTGTACTTTTCTATGTGTGTACCTGAGAAATGTTTTACAATTCATTTCCAGGAAGAAAATCAAACCAACCTCATTGTGCTGAGTTCTTCCTCTTCATTCTCTCTCTTGAAATCATTTAAAAAAAGCAAAATATACTCACACTCCACAAAACTAGAAGAAAATGTGGTGTCGCACTCTGTGCAGAGTTTATACTTCCACAATGTTTAGTTTTTAAGACTAGGTTGGGTTAGGAGAGCAAATGTAATGTAGTTTGTTAGATATCTCCCAAAATAACTATTAAATATAATTATTCGTAAAACAAAATTATATTTTTAAATTGTTTTCCGTTAATGATGTGCCTCTTTATGTGAAAATGTTGGATAATGATGGTTGAAATCTGCATCTGTTGACCATTGTAATCTGGTCACCTTCTAATGCACGTGGGATTACCTTGTAATATCACCCTATTCAAAAATTTCGGATCTCCATGACACACTACAAATGTAGAGCATATCTGTAGTTAAAATGCTCTCTAACAATTTATATGCAAATGACTTATGGTAGTAGTATAATTAAAGTATTGATAGTCCTCATTCTGCATTATCGCTGAAGACTAGTGACTCGTGACTAGTCCTGGCTGTTGAGAACTAGTGGTTTAAACGTTATTTTATACATTTATACCAGTGAATATCAACACAATGGAAGAATAATTTCCCTCTTTGACTACAGTGCCTTGCAAAAAGTATTCACCCCCTTAACTTTTTACCTATATTGTTACATTACAGCCTTAAGTTCAATGTTTTGTTAATCTGAATTTTATGTGATGGATCAGAACACAATAGTCTAAGTTGCTGAAGTGAAATGAGAAAAATATATACATAAAACTATTTCTTAGAAATAAAAAACAGAAAATTGGCATGTGTGTATGTATTCACCCCCTTTGTTATAAAGCCCATAAAAAGCTCTGGTGCAACCCATTTCCTTCAGATGTTATACAATTAGTGAAATGACGTCCATCTGTGTGCAATCTAAGTGTCACATGATCTGTCATTATATATACACACCTTTTTTGAAAGGTCCCAGAAGCTGCAACATCTAAGCAAGCGGCACCACTAACCAAACACTGCCATGAAGACCAAGGAACTCTCCAAACAAGTAAGGGACAATGTTGTTAAGTACAAGTCAGGGTTATAAAAAAATATCCAAATCTTTGATGATCCCCAGAAGCACCATCAAATCTATCATAACCAAATGGAAAGAATATGGCACAACAGAAAACCTGCCAAGAGACGGCCGCCCACCAGAGCTCACGGACCGGGCAAGGAGGGCATCAGAGAGGCAGCAGAGAGACCTAAGGTAACCCTGGAGGAGCTGCAGAGTTCCACAGCAGAGACTGGAGTATCTGTACATAGGACGACAATAAGCTGTACGCTCCATGGAGTTGGGGTTTATGGCAGAGTGGCTAGAAGAAAGCCATTACTTTCAGCAAAAAAAACAAAATGTCACGTTTTGAGTTTGCAAAAAGGCATATGGGAGACTCCCAAAATGTATGGAGGAAGGTGCCCTGGTCTGATGAGACTAAAATTGAACTTTTCGGCCATCAAAGAAAACGCTGTGTCTGACGCAGACCCAACGCATCACATCAACCAAAGAACACCAGCCGCGACTGGGAAACTGGTCAGAGTTGAGGGAAAGATGGATGGTGCTAAATACAGGGATATTCTTAAGCAAAACCTGTACCACTCTGTGCGTGATTTCAGGCTAGGAGGGAGGTTCACCTTCCAGCAGGACAATGACCCCAAACACACTGCCAAAGCAACATTTGAGTGGTTTAAGGGGAAACATGTAAATGTGTTGGAATGGCCTAGTCAAAGCCTAGACCTCAATCCAATAGAAAATCTGTGGTCACACATAAATATTGCTGTTCACAAGCGCAAACCATCCAACTTGAAGGAGCTGAAGCAGTTTTGCAAGGAGGAATGGGCAAAAATCCCAGTGTTAAGATGTGGCAAGATCATAGAGACTTATCCGAAGCGACTTGGAGCTGTGATCGCCACAAAAGGTGGCTCTACAAAGTATTGACTTTAGGAGGGTGAATAGTTATGCACATTGACTTTTTCTGTTATTTTGTCCTATTTGTTGTTTGCTTCACAATAAAAAAAAAAAAAAAACATCTTCAAAGTTGTGGGCATGTTCTGTAAATTAAATAAAATTATGTAAATGCTCAAACAATCCATGTTAATTCCAGGTTATGAGGCAACAAACCGTGAAAAATGGTAAGGGGGGTGAATACGTTTGCAAGGCACTGAATATTGAGACTGGATTTGTTTATACAATCATATTTCATTGCAAATATATAATAAACAAATGTAACTCTCTTCACACACAACTTTCACCCTTTATACCTAATACCTCTACTGAATGGTGTTTGTCCTCTCAACTCTTCGGTTACATAATGTTCCTTTTAAAGAATGATATCAAACTTTATATTATTATTTTGGTAAAATGTTGCTTTCTTATCTTGCGTTGATGCCTCTGTAACAGACTCCAACAGATATTAAATCCTGTATCAATATCATACAGGATTTAATATCTGTTGGAGTCTGTTACAGAGGCATCAACGCAAGATAAGACACACACACACCCTTTGTCTCAGCAGCATTTTGTTTTTATTACTTATAGGGCAATTTACCTCACTGTAAGTGCTCTTCATGGTGTGAAAGATCACAAGATTGTATACAGAAGATTGTATTTACACTAATAACTGCCAAAACTCTATCCTGCCCACTTCCTTTTGCATTCGTAATAACAGATTGTTGAGTGTAGCATGTGGTGTGTGTCTGTATTTGATAACACAGTGTTATGAACAGAAGGGCCCACTGGACTGTTTGGGGTTAATCCGTTATTATATGTGTGATTAGAAGGTACGAACAACTTGCTTAAAAGTTATATCATGGGTGTATTGCATTCATGTAGTTATATGATAGATGTAATAAGTGCATATAGTACTGTCATTGATTAACAATAAAATACTGTATCTGGATTAGAAGTAGGATAGTAGGCTATTCTTAGATAATAAAGTTAATGCAGTCATATCTGGGATATATAAAGGGTTAAGAAATTCTAAAGAATGTATATGGCTTTGAAAGGCAGCCACGCACAAATCCTCTGGCTTTAGTCTGGAAGGGGGAAGTTTAGTTTTATAACGATGCAAGTTGAGATAAGTTGAGATCAGGCAACTGGGGGATGTATCATGGGATAGACATCTCCCAGGTGGCGAGAGTGTAACAGGCTATTACCCACAAGAGGAGGGGTTAGGCATGTTGGGGGAGTGAGATCTTTGTGTGTTTTTAGATATCTCTGTAACGATAAAAGAAGTGCTAGTCAGATTTTGGACACACTAAGTAAAGGTAGTGTCGGAGTCTGCTTGTACTAATCAAAGGTACATTGTGTGTGATTCTGAGATTTCAGAAAAGGGGTCTGATGGTGCCTGCCTCTTCAGAAATGATGCGGTCATCTGTAGTGTCTGCTGGTGTTGAGATCTGAACAAACAGTTGCGAACCAGAGAGAGAGAATTGGGGTGAGCGTAGTCCCCCAATCTGGTGGGCGTAACACACAGCATCACCTGGACTCAGGTTACACTGCACTGACCAGTTAACCTATTGCTAAATGCAGAGATTTATTACGGGTTCATTTTTCTTTTGATCTCTACCCGGACAGCACCAATGCATGGAGCTCTGCTCTGCGTAACTCAAATTCCAGACAGGCAAGAGAGCAGAAATATTAATTTTCTGCTTTAAGAAATTACAAATAATACAAGGTGTGTTCCCTTTAAATTAGAAATGTAAGTAGTCTTACCATTGACTTGAATGAGACACACACCTCTGCAACCAAAATAGCTGTGTTAATGCAATGGCATGTGGGCAGTCTATTACCCATGTAAACACAGATTTGATTTGATTTGAATTCTCTGTGAAAAATGCATGTCTTTCAAAAATAGTATTTCATCATGCTTTTAGCAGATCTTTACTATGATGTGGTCCAAATTATACTGTATTAAGTGGCCCTTTTTAGTGAAATTTTCAAAAAACGTATACTTTTGTTTGCAAGGATTCCATCTAACTTAGAATAAAGTGCATTTTTACATATTTGTGCTTTCTCTGTCAAAGTACAAGATTTCTTGCAGCATAATTTTCTTGTTTTATTATTTTATTATAGTAGATTATAGTGATACAGTAAATGACTGTCTTTAATCTAAAGGTTTTGTTAGGCTCTCTATATTGTCTCATTTATATGCATAATATTAACATGATGTCTATCTAAAAAATCTCAGTTATTTTCATTGAGCATGGCTTTTATGTGTACTCGCCACATCCTGTCATTTTATCTTGTAGAAGATCCATTAAAATGTGAGTGCAATAATCCTTAGCATAGACATCTATATGTTTCTGGGATTCTTGCATTCTTTCGCTGTATCTTCCCCAAGTACTTCCTCTCAAGACTTTTCCACTTATCTATTAACCTTCATGGAATTTAATATCATGAAATAAGAATTAAAGGGCCATTGTAGGGCAAATATTTCTAGCATGCATTTAAAAGATCATGATTTAAAATTACAGATTTTTGACACATAATTCATCTATATACAGTATATAGTGTAGGAAAATCTCAGTAAATATAGAAAGTGTGGAATTGTTTTCTCCTCCGGTCTTAATATGTAACAGAAAATAGAGGACAGTTATCCTTATGGATGCTTGATTTGCAATATATAGAATTAACAGATTCTTCACGAGTCCTTGTTTATATGTACTCTCACTTTTCATTATGTTATCATTTTCTAGACTCTACAGGATATGTTTTATAAACACCAACATTTCTTTTCTGGCCTTATTTGTTTCATAGCTTTTTTTAAATTAACTTTCAAGAGAGATTCTGTCCAAAAATGCTTTATCACAGGACTATTCTTTCATCCATTTCTAACTACAGTATTTTTAATATAACCTTTTGAACACCCATCAGTATGATCTTTTTTCACAATATTTGTTTGCCCTAGCCTATATGGAAGGTCTATTGCTTTAACTTACAGATTTAAAAAAAAAAAAACATTCCGTGCATAGATTTTTAAATGAACTCAGTGGGCATTTTTTTTTTTTAAATACCAAAACTTGGTAGAACTTTTAGAAAGTAAAAATAAAATAAATGCATCCTGTACATTTTTCACTTTTAGATGCAAGTATTTTTTACTATCCCTTCTGGATCGCTACCTTGTCATGGTGAAGCTGCTTGTGTGCTGCAGTGAAGCTGTTCGCTATGTCATGTAGGGTCACCCAATACGGGCAGAGATGTCAGACACATCGCAGTCCACTGGAGAAGGAACTATCCACCTACTCCTGTATCTTTGCCAAGATAACCTTATGGATAAGCACAACCAGAAACATAACAATAATGCCTGGCGTGCTGAGATCCATAGGGTCACGGAGAGTTGTACACGACTAAACAATACTCTTTACTGCAGGCTTCAGTGTTCTTTACTGGGTCTGCTTCTGGTAGCTTCTGTTTCAACAGTATTTGTTGTTGTAAATTAATGATCATTCTGTTAGAGCTGATGAAGGCAAATGTTCCTGCCACATCACCAGTGTGCAGATATACATTTCCTGTGTGTTTAAAGTCTCCTCCTACCTCAGGAAATACTAAAATGGCAGATTCCACTGCAGCATAATTGCATATAAAAGTAATAAATTATAGACTATATTATGTCTTTTTCTAACTTTTTAAAGTTTTTTTGCCTATTTTCAAAATAGGATGTTTTATGATTATGATCACAGTAGTCCTTTAATAAATACCTGCAACCAATTAGTAATATGGATCACAAGTTTCTGTATTTAGGTTACGTTTAGGAATTAAACCAGTGGGAACACCAATTAGAATGTGCCGTACTATATCTTTACTAACCCACTTTTCAGTTAAGATGGTTAAGTGATATTATATTATGAGCTTTTTTTTAACGGTTAGGTTGGCACCATCATCTGAGTAGTCCCAGAGGGTTGCTTGCTAGAATACATCCATAAATTTAGGAAGGCAGCTGCAAAGCACGTCAGTCAGCGAATCCTTTAATTGGCATGACTCTGCTGTGAAAGTCTATTCCATTTTCATGAAAGCCTTAAAAGCTGTTGTTTTTTTTAAATGTTTTTTTTAAAACTAATTTGTAATGTTACGATGAGCAGTTAAATGATGCATAGACTTTTCCTATTGTAGCACTGACCTAATTTGGGACACCTGGTACCAAATCATATCCAACTCTGAACATTGGTCAGTTGTAAAAAGGAAATGTCCATAGAGTGTTAATCTTTTATATTTATTGCTTATACATTTATAAATGTCTTAAATTTAAATGTAGGGTAAACTATTACAAATTCACCATACAGTATTTTTTTTAAGCTTAAAAGACCATTTTAGATTAGCAAACCAACCTACATGCTTGTGATATATGCAACAAACTAACATTATTAACAGCTGTGCAAGCAATTGGCATAAAAGCTTTTCAGAAATATTCATTTTAGCAGACTGATAATACATGAAAGTTGCCATGACCGTAATACTTCCGTTTCATGGCATAAAAGGGCAGCTACAGATCAGGGCAAGAAGGAATAGCGCTATTACTTGTGATTTTCTTCTTCTGAGTATGTGCAGGAAAGGGGGAAGATGTAAAATGCTACAGTCTTATCCAAATCAATGTGTTAACATATACCCATCATGCTCTCTTGCCTCTCCGGAATAGATAATACAAATTAGCCGAGCAGCTTCCCGCGCGCAGGTTCCAAGTCGGCACGGATGTGGAAAATGCAGAAATGTAAATGACAATAGTCTGCTGAAATAAAGATTTTCACTAAAAATGGTTTTATTGAATGAGCTTTCCATTAGTACCACTGGTAGCTGTAGCTCCAAATTCTCTATTGTGCAGGTGTTCAAAGTGTCCTCCCACCTGAGGACGTACGTCAGAAGAAACCCAAATCGTAGATTCCACTACAATATAATTGCAAAACTAATTTATATGCTTTCCAGAGAAACAAAATTATTTAAAAAATGGCAAAAACTTTGACATGTGCTCTCGAAAATACGCCGCAAGTAAAATAAAAGAACTTATGTAATGATTTATATATGTATTTCTCATTCAGTACCTTCATTTGTATTTGCTTTTGTGTACCATCCACTTTATACCACCCCATTAAAAGGAAATCAAGGGGGATAAATGTAAAGATGTAAAATCACTTATGAGATACTTGGATATATATTCTTATCCCAGAACTTAGCAATACAGAGGGTTACAATATTTTGTGTATCTCATATCATTTAACTTGATGAAATTAGTGCTTGTGCAGACTTCTGTCATTAAATGGGAGGTTAATATAGTGATACATAGAAATTATTAGATTCCAATTATTTGATGGCCATCTGTAGTGACCAAATCCAGTGAGAAGTGATCCTAAATTTCCTTAATTATAACCCAATTTATAAGAACTGGGACTGTAATACTTAACACACATTCTTGACGAAAATGAAAAACTTAAAAAAATAACTATGCTAGTTAATAAAAGGGAGGTATTGTCAAATGACTATTCATTTTTATCTATTGAAAGTTACTTCACTCATAAGCAGTATTGTATCTTTAGTCAGAATATCAGTATGTTTCTAAGGAGCAATATGCTTTCCAATTAGGCTTACTATAGTCTTAAATACTAAAGCACCACTCTCAAGTCATAGTCTGAATTTAAGTGTCCAATCTACATGAAAAACCAGTTACTCCTTCTTAACTCAGTAGTTGCCACTATATTACAAATAACTACTTGCCCATCAAAAATGCCGGGAATAAAATGTTAAGGCTGCTTATCGGTGCTTATTGCGAGCCCCGCGCTGAGCCTCTGTAGTTTATAGGCCTGGCGCTCATTGCAAGCCTCTCTCCATGTGTAGTTTATAGGCCTAGAGTTTGAGTGTTACTGTGTTGGATTAAATGTTAGTGGCTTGGATTAAATGTTACTGGCTTTCGGTAAGTGTTACTGCTTAGGGCTATTTTTTATGTCCTTCGGGCTTCTTTTACGTCCTTGGGCCTCGTTTTCCTCATTTTGTGTTTTTCGGCAGCCATTTATTTCTTGCTTAGGAGATTTTCGATTGTGAAAAAATGGCAAATATGCATCAAATTAACTTGCAACCTCACTTTCAGGCTCCCTGCCTCTCCCACTGTGGTGTGTGTGTGTGTAAGTTAATTTGAGGCATATTCGTTGTTTTTTTCATGTCTTTTCAGTTTTGTGGTTCGGCAGTTAAAGTCGTAATTTTGCGAGGCACACAGTGCGTGTACGGGTTTCGGTCCTAAGTCGTACGGTTTGCAAGTCCTGCGTTCCTCACCTGCCTTTGTCGCTCATTGCACCCTAATTCCTGCGTGGTCTACGGCTTGCCTCACTTTGCGAGGCTCACGGTAGCGGTCCTATGGGCTGCTATGTATATATATATATATATACATACCTATTTATCCCACCTAGTAAGCGATAATCTGGGTAATAGGTGAGAGCAGGCTGTAACTATTGGGCACTTAACAATAAGGAACAACTACCAATAGCCCTCAATCAGGGAGCCTCACTAAAACTCCCATTGCCAAACAGCTCTTATTCCCTGGTGGCCTAGCTAAGGTTCTCTCTACCTGACTATAGCTTTGCACATTAACATGTGGCTTAATCAAAGGCAGATCGCAGCAGAACTGCAGGCATTTAAAACCATGCGAGTAGGCGTGACATAATGATGTCAGCAATAATTTGATTGGTTGAAAGAGAGGCAACAGAATTGGTAATCCACCACCAAACTAACAGCCACTATAATAAAGTGCTGGAAATAAAGGATCCATGTAAACAAAAACAAATATTTCTCATAATAACAGTGCACATTGATGGAGATATAATAGTCACTGAGTATTTTTAATGAAAGGGATTATGCCAGATGGTATACACCACTTATTCTCATCTATGTTTAAATAGCTGGCTATCCAGAAAAAAAAAGACAAATCTTTCAGCATGTAGAGAGTTTGTAGAAATAGAACTGCAGTGGTATGTTAAAATAATTGACAGCAATGCATTATCGAATTTTAATTGTAGAAACTTTAAAGGACACTGTGTTATACATTTCAAATATTTTCTTGTAAAGATCTTCATTTGAAAATAGGCAACATGATCTTAGAATGTAAATAGTAATATAGCCCTATATGTCTTACTTTTTATGCATTTTGCGTGCTGTTGAGTTATCTACTATTTTAATTTCCATTGGCCTACTTCTTGAGATGTGAGGGGACTTTGAAAGCAGAGGAATCTCTATCTGCACAATAGGAATGTGGCAGTAATCACGGTCAGTTCTCTCATTAGGGCTAATGCAAAGCTCAGTCATTTACAAGAACTCACCCTGTAGAGGCAGAACTTGCCAGTAGCAGGTTCAGTAAAGATAATGGAAGCCTGTAGCAAACAATAAAGTAAAAAAAAACAAAAAGCTGTGTTTATTTTTACCTATAATAAATTTTAGTTATTCAGAAATACATTATAGCAAAAATTGTCCATAGTGGTCCTTTAAGTTTTTTTAAATGCTAATTTGTGCCATTTGTAAAAGTGGCAGCTGTTTCAGTTATAAACTCGGTTTTCAAGGTGCGTTGAAGTATGACTTGATGTTCAGTGGTTTCATAATTTAACTTACTGTTCAGTTTGGGATTTGGTCAATCAATATCTACACAAGCCACTTACTGCATACAGTGCCTATACAAAGCCTACACATCCTTAATCAAATTGCAGGTTTGTGTGGTGTAAAAACAGAAATCAAGATAAGTCATGTCAGACAATAATGTAACCTTAAGAACAGCAAAATCCAAGAGGGAAACAAACAGCTGCTTCTGTTCATTGAAACTTTCATCCTCCTGGGATAGCCATGGTCCAAGGAGCTAACAGAACATCTACAGTATAGGACTACTAGGAGGCCTACAACAAAATTATAGGAGCTGTGTCTGTATGTTAATAATGTATTTGCCTAGAAACATAAATATCACAAAATATGTAATTATTTTAACATGTTGCTTTATTTCATCGTATTTTTGCAATGTAACTTTATGTAATGTTTTGTTTGTTTTTTGATTCCAGGATTGGCAAAGGATTCCAAGGAGTTATGAAAAGATGGGGCTTTAAAGGGCAGCCTGCTACCCACGGACAGACCAAAACACACAGGAGGCCGGGAGCAATATCTGCTGGTGGAGTAAGTATCTTGCAATGTCTGAGAATAAAGTACAGTATATTTGATACATTGATATGAAACCTAGTTTGCAGTTGTTTCCTGATTAGGTATTCACATGGAACAATAAAATATTCTGTTACGCATTTAAAATTATTATTTCATTGTTTGTTGGGTAATGTAAAATCATTTTTATTTCTATGTGGCCTTTTTAACTTGACATTGTGTGCCAAAATATTTTAGGAAACACATTTTTTTTAATGTGCTATCTGCTACTTTTTCAGTGTATGCTTATAAACCGAGTAGTTATTCAAAAGAGTATATATGACCACAGTATTACATTTAATCTCTGTACAAATACAGCTTGTGGACATGCCAAGACCACTCCATGCCAACAGGCTTTTGACAAAAGGGCCAAAGTATTTTTTTAACCATTGTGGGTCCTGTTTTGTCATGCCAAAAAAGCCTTGTAAAAGACCATGATGGTTCAAGAATAACACTTGTTTGGGAAGTTTGCAACAAACAAACAATATTTGCAGCTGTGGACATACAAATATTTGAACACTCTACTTATGAGTAGAAGAATCAATTTGGTGGTGTTACATCATGAGAGCTGGATCATGAGGGTGTGTTTTTATTTATTCGTGGCAGAAGTCTTTGTTGACTAATTGGATCTGACAGAAATTGACAACACATCCCTTACATACCCAAAAGCAGCCTGCTTGCATCAGCAAATGCAGCATTTGCTCTACAGAAGTATAAACTCCCCTCTCACTCCCACAACTTCCAGTAAAGTATCATGGATGTCTCCAGGGTCCAGAAGAGGCACCAAAATGTACAGTCAGGTCCATAAATATTGGGACATGGACACAATTCTAATCTTTTTGGCTCTATACACCACCACAATGGATTTGGAATGAAACGAACAAGATGAGCTTTAACTGCAGACTTTCAGCTTTAATTTGAGGGTATTTACATCCAAATCAGGTGAACGGTGTAAGAATTACAACAGTTTGTATATGTGCCTCCCACTTTTTAAGGTACCAAAAGTAATGGGACAGATTAACAGTCATAAATCAAACTTTCAGTTATTTTTTGTAGTGTTTAAATTGTGATCTTTTCAATGCATGCTAGAATCTTTTGGACTGCATTGGCCCTGTGACTACCTGATGAATTGACGTGAAGGGATAAAAGCATGAAGCTTAAAAATACTTTACCGTCAATTACAGAAGGGATTTAGGAATATGACAGATGGTTAGGATGTGTTTAGGGATAGTTAATGTATGCTGCCCAGCTTCGTTAGTACTCTGCAGATTAATTTATTCATGTTTTGTGAAGGATCCTGCTCGAGTTTTGCCTGGAAAGAAAATGCCAGGAAGGATGGGAAACTTCTATAGAACATCTCACGCACTCAAGGTTTGTTGCTTTTTATTTTATCTTAGAAGTCTTTGTATTAAAAAAAACGAAAACATGTTCATTTCTTTCCTAGTTAGCGTGCAATATTTTAATTATTCAATAAAGAGCTTGTGATTTGAGGTTCTTTAAAATGACTTTTGAAGATAGCAGTTTATCTGCTGCCGACATCACTCTTCACCTGCTGTCCAAGTTCCAGTCATGTTGCAGTATGCGAGAATGGCTCATGTTATTCCTCCTCAAAGTAGTAAACTACCCCTACTTTAACTAAGTTCTCTCAAAACTTAGGGCCTCATTCAATTGCGATTTGGCCAATTGAATAGGACTCTAAATAAGCACATAGCATACCTTTTTAAAGAAGTTTTTAGTTAATAAAGAAGTTGCTTTTGGATAGAAGTTCACTAACTAAAAACTTATTTAAAAAAAATATGCTATGTGCTTATATAGAGTCCTTTTCAATTTGGCAAATCGCAATTGAATGAGGCCCTTAGTGTTTACTCTGCACTGGGGGGCACTGGCGCCCCCTCTGATCTGCCTGGGGGCACTGGCGCCCCCTCTGCTCTGCCTGGGGGGCACTGGCGCCCCCTCTGCTCTGCCTGGGGGGCACTGGCGCCCCCTCTGCTCTGCCTGGGGGCACTGGCGGCCCCTCTGCTCTGCCTGGGGGGCACTGGCGGCCCCTCTGCTCTGCCTGGGGGGCACTGGCGGCCCCTCTGCTCTGCCTGGGGGGCACTGGCGGCCCCTCTGCTCTGCCTGGGGGGCACTGGCGGCCCCTCTGCTCTGCCTGGGGGGCACTGGCGCCCTCTCTGCTCTGCCTGGGGGGCACTGGCGCCCCCTCTGCTCTGCCTGGGGGGCACTGGCGCCCCCTCTGCTCTGCCTGGGGGGCACTGGCGCCCCCTCTGCTCTGCCTGGGGGGCACTGGCGCCCCCTCTGCTCTGCCTGGGGGGCACTGGCGTCCCCTTTGCTCTGGGTGCTTTGCCTGCACAGGCATGGGGCAGGCATGGGTGCCACCTCTGTTCCGCCTGGGGGTCACTAGTGTTGCTATTGCTCTGCCCCTGGCATTGTACTAATTTGCCAAGTAGATGCATAATGAGTTGTAAAATGTCAGTGAATAGCATTCAAACACTCTTGTAATATAAATATAAGGAAGCGTTTAATCATTTCAGTGAATTAAAAAAAGATGATGCTTACTCTGTTCTTCGCTTCTCCACTGCAAACAAACAAAAATTGCTAAAACTATATTTTACAACTTGTGATTGTACTTTGATTGCATTATAAATATTCTTAGTGATGATTGTGTTTTATTGATTTAGGTATGGAGAGTGAATACAAAACACAACATTATCTACGTGCATGGCTCTGTCCCTGGTCATACCAATTGTTTAGTGAAGGTAAGTCCATTCATTACAGAAATGGATGCAATGCTCTGAACAATGTGATTTTCCTTCTATTGCCGTTATCATGATAAATATACTTAATGTGTGAAGCCTTGAGGAGTACTTCCCATAGTTTTGATTTATTGTGTGTAAGCTTTATAGGTTATATTTATGGCTTAGTATTTTAATTGTTTTTATCTTTTAAGACATTTTTTTAGGTTTCAAACAAAACACAAAGAATGGCATGTCCATATACAAGCATTTATGTGTAACATCAGTACATACAAATAAAGCATTATTTGTAACCGTTCCAAACCTCATAAGCATATCATTCTTTTGGCACGCTTGACTAAAGTGGAAAGGTATGACTAGATTGTTCTGAACAGATATTGCCTCTATTGGCCCCCAGAGCTAGATTGCGACATTTACCTTTTGTATCCTTTGTGAGTGATAACATTACAAAAAGTATGATTAAACTTCATTAAAATTTAATTAGAAATGCAAGCCCTTAACAGGTGTTAAATTTCAGCGCTACGTAATATGTTGGCGCGGTACAAATAAAGAATGATATTACCTTCTGAACAAGTTTTTGTGCTTTGAGACCTTTCTTTGCAAAAAGAAAATATGCTTTGACATATTACCGCATATTTCAGGAATTATGTCAGGAATACAGTATACATGAAACATATTATGTAGGTTCTCTTTTAATGTATTACAAACTGATGATTTTGTTCACTTTGCCCAGTAGTCTGTATCTACTGATTGTTTTAATAATATGGACCATCTAGTCATACAGGAGGTTTTAAATTGAGCAATGGCTCAACGGATCATAGTGTGGATCAGATATATAGAGTTAATTTTACCTCAAATACAGAGTTGCTCAAAAGATGTTAGTGCCTTAAGTGTTAACATTTTGTGGAAACATAATTGGTCTATGTCCCCAAGGTACATTTCGATCTCTGTTATTAACCACTTGATAAATGCCAGTAATGCCTAAATCCATTTACATAATGCTGCAAGTGTTTAGTGGTGAACTTGGATGTGTGGCGTCTGTAGTCATCCTATAGGCATAGCATGTGCCCAAGTGTAGGATACAATGCTTTTAGGTCTGGCTGTGTTTAATAAGCTATGGCATATTAGATAATTGGTTTTGGGTGGTTTACATCATGTTCAATCTTTAACAAAGGTAATGAATCATAGTCTGTGTGCAGTTTTATAAATTGTACGTGTGTGGCTGCAAAGTCATAAGCTTGGACATCTGATGCTGCTAGGTCCCCTCTGTGCTTTAAAGGCATTATGTTTACTGTGACCAATTCAACATTATTCAGTTAATTAGCCAGAGCTTGATCTATGGGAGTATAAAATGAATATATTAAAAGGTGCTGCTGTTTCTTACATGATATTAAAAAGCAAAGTTACCGCAGTCCTTAGATATGCTTTAGTCCATCCAATTGGTAGCTGCAAAGATAAAAAGGTGTTGCAACATAATGCTACTGTTGGTCTTACCAAGGAGATACTGTAGTAGCAGTCTCTCTGGTGGTATCCTCACATGTTTCACCCACCCAGATTTGCAGCTACAAACTTGATGAAAAGGGTTATCCAAGGACGGAGGGTACTGCTTTTCACTTATTTGATCATCCTTTATTATTGGCAGCAATTCACTAGTCACAGTAATATGTACTATTATACACAAGATGGATGATGAACTGTACAGTAAACTTTTGCAGGTTGTGATATATAGTTATGGTGTGTGTGTGTGTATATGTATAAAGTCCAATCACATTATTATCCAGAATAACCGTCATGTGCAGCACGGACAGCAGCTTGACGGCGGGGTAGTAAGATGCTGGAAGATTGCTAAGGGTATCTGGAGCCATGTAGAATGCAGTGCATCCGACAGCTGCTGAAAGGTGTGTGGTGGAGGATCCGTACAGCGAACATGGCAATCATGGTGGTCCCACAGGTGTTGGATAGAGAAATTGGAAGCCAGGGAAGTACTTGTAAGTCTGTGTCATGCTCCCTCCACCACTCCTGGAAAATTCTGGCCTTGTGACTTGATGCATTATCCTCCTGGAAGATTCCATCCGCTCCAAGGAAGACCATCAAGATGTATGGGTGTGCTTGGTCTGCAAGTATGGATAGATTACCCAGTCATTTTGTGGTGCTCCATAGTTTCAATGCCGCTTATTCTCAATGGCGCCGTTTGCCCAGCCATGGTATACTTAACCACAGCAGCATGCGAACAGTTCACAAACTGCACTGTTTCAGAAATACTGCCACCCTTATATACACATACACACATGGATGCATTTATAAACTATAGGTAACTTGGCACAGCACTAACTCTGAATAGTTTAAAATGTATTCACAATGGAGTCATCCTGCCAGGCGCTGCATGGCAGAAAGAAAACTCAAGTAGCATAGTCTAGGGTATTCAACTGGCTTGAATGTGGCTGAGCACATGTGAGTTATCCTTTAAAGGAGCATTGTAGTTTTAGAAAAATGTTACATTTGTGAAGAATGCAATAAACAAGCAACATAAGCAGCTATATTATCCATTCATTTTACAAAATATTACATTTAGGAGACTCTGCTTTATGTCATGGGTGCTTCTATTTTGTCTGTAGCTACAGGGGAGGGTAATCCTACTGGAGATTTCTCTCTATTCAATTCTAGTTACGTGCCACTTTGTAGAGGCAGTCTTTTTTAACAAAATTGAGTAGAAAATGTCTCTGAATCCAAGGTTCCTGCCAGATGTCTGATCCTATTAGGAACCTAGACATAATGTCTGATATTAAATTGAAATTCAATATAATAGATCAAAGTCTTTGTTTTAAACTTTTTAAGAACATTTTGCCCATTATCAGTTCACATATATCGTAAGAGCATACTATATTTGATACTTAATGAGTTTAGCCTATTTTTTTCTTTTTTTTATCATTCATTCGCTTTATTCACTTGCAATGCACCCTGTACTCTCTACTATAAGGGCCAAGGTTGCTCATCACTGCTCTAAACCAAATAAAAGGCTTCCCATACTGCAGACTTTCATTTCTCTGTGGTGGTGAATAATGTCACTCTTTGACCACACATGTCCCATTTTCTCTTCCTAAATCTTAATTATTTTATCTTGTCTTACAAATCACTTGCTCCTCACTTGCCTATCGTGTTTCCTTCGTGAATTCCCTTTTTTTTTTCCTTCAACCATGAGATCTCTTATTTTTTTAGTCTTGCAATCAAAACTATTAAATGCATGGGGCCTCTTTCAAATGCGATTTGGCCAAATGAATTGGGCTCTATATAAGCACAGAGCATATCTTTTTACAGAAGTTTTTAGTTCGTTAACTTCTATTCAAAAGCAAGGTCTTTACGAACTAAAAACTTCTGTAAAAAATATGCTCTCTGCTTCTATAGAGCCCTATTCAATTGTGCAAATCACATTTTAATGAGGCCCATGGTGTGGCTCTTTTAAAATTGTGTACTTGGGGCACAAAAATCCATATGTAGAATATGTACTTAATGGTAATTTGATGATCGCAACAGAAGAGGAAAGAGACTTGTCAGCTACTATATAAAATTATTTTAAACACCACTGTACCATGAAAAAAAAATTGTTTTAAAAACTTTGAGTCCAATTAAGAACATAATTATGCAAAAAGGTCATATAGCTAGTTTTTAATTAGAAAAAAATAATTTTGTTGCATCTGTTGGGCCCTGGAGGGATCCATAATACATAGGTGGTAGCTGCAAAGAAGATTTAGTTTGGTACATGTTTGACAAACTGCAGTGTTACTTTAAAGATAACCAAAAAAGCTGCAGGAAAAGCAAGTAGTATGCTTGGTTGTAGTGGAAGAGGAATTAGCAGCAGAAAAAGAGTTAGTTTGAGCTCACCTTGAATACTATATCCTGTTCTGGAGACCAAATCTTCAAAAAGATAATGATAAATTAGAGGCAATTTAAAGAACGGCAACTAAAATGTTATGAAAGCCAAATTTATAAGGAAAGACATTACTATGTATAGATTAGAGGGCAGAAGGAAAAGGGGTGATATGATAGGAACATTCAAATATATCAGAATTTGTCATAAAATTATGAATAGAAGTATCTTCCAGAAAAAGCAGACTGTAAGAACAAGATGTGAAGATTTAGGGGCAATGTGTGAAAAATAATACTTTACAGAAAGAGTAGTAGATAAGTCGCTTAGTCTGTCAGCAGATAAGATAGAGTTAAATACCATTTAGGCATTTTATACATGTTTGAGATAATAATAGGTAGAGTAGGTGGGCCTTCTTTTTTTATCGGTCTACAAATCTGTTCCCCATTACTGTTTTAGAAAGATAAAAAATCCATTTTGATGTAGTTTGTTAATATGTGCATGATAAGGCAATTAATCTTTTTATTTGAAGAACTCTTGTGTGTTCATTCAGTTGGATTAATTTTCTAAAACTTTCCATATTGAAGAATACACTGGGGATAAAAGTGCATAGCGTCTCTGAACAAACCAACCATCTTGAAAGCTGCATGGCAGAGTATGCAAATATTGTTTGTGAAATATAACTGACAGATGCATATTTGTTCTGAGTCTGTGTCAATTTGTTCTTCATCTCCGTTTTATTCCGATTGTGTCACCTTGTGATTTATAGAGTGGTTATGGGAGAGCTTCGCAAACACAGCAGAAGCACAATTAATAATAGAACGTATCAAATTCTGTGCTTGTGTAGGTTTTATAATGCTTAGAAAGGGGGAGGGTAACAAATACAGTGAGCTTTTTGTGAGTTTACACATTCTGCCGTTTAAACCAGGTAATACATAAGCAGTAAGTATCATTTTTTTCAACTTAATGGACCACTGTGGTCAGTGGTGTAGGAGCCAAATCAATTCTAGTATTAAGCCCCATGGATGGATACAGGCATGTTAGATATTGCAAAAATTAAGGCAATAATAAGAAACAACTATATAAAGTAATGCTTATCTTTGTTGCTCCATTGGGCTGGATTTCACAGTCTGCTACTTACTGACATAGGTGGTATGGCACTCATTCTCAGGGGTGTTTCTTTCATCTGCAATCTTTTTATTATGCATACAAAGTGTGATAGAAAGCAGTAGGTTTGTGGAGGTGGCTATACAAATTGCAACCCCTACGCCATGATAAATCCCCAGGAATCCTCAAACTTGCTTTACCCACGGGGTCTTGGACAAGCGCCTACGGCCCCACATGGAATATGCAACTGCATATTTTGATTACATAATAATATGCGCATCTGATTGGGATTCTCATTTGAAAAAAGAAGAAAGCAGATCTAAAGCGTTTCTGACTATTAATCCAACCAAATGTAATCAGAGACGTTCAGAGACAAAATACCTGGCCAATACCCCTTAGGAAGAAATAAGTTTGCGCAATTCTGGGGATTGTTGGCTATTACCAACATATCAAATTCTGCCTCTTTTGCTGCTCCCTTAATTGATTTGACAAAGGCAAGGGCTTCAGATGCTGTGAAATAGAACCTGTATTGTTGGCAACAGATTTCAAAAGACATTTTATTCTTTAAATGTTGCATCGGATGTTAGATTAGGAACAGTCTTGTCACAAATGATAGACGTAGAAAAGCACCACATTTTGTACCTGAGCAGGAAACTACATCTGAGGGAAAAAAAGTATTCAGTGGTTGAAAGTGGGTGCATGACTATAAAATGAATGTCCTTAACCGCTAAAGCGGTAATCCCGGGCGTGGCTCAGGGTTGATTTGCTCTTTCTAAATCGATACCCCCGAGCCACGCTCAGGGTTACTGCAGGGAGGATCTGGAGGGGGCCCAGTGCTACCAAAATTGCCTGGGCCCCCTCAGCACACCATTCCTTCTACATCCCCTGTTATCATCGTCCTCCTTCCCCCTAACCTCCTCCCAACTTCCCCCTCTCCAGGACGATAAGGGGGGACAAGGGGGGATGATAAAGGGGGGAGAAGGAAAGGGAGGAAAAGGAGAAACAGAGGAGGAGCATAAGGGAGGGAAGTGAGGAGGACATTATGGGGGAAGGAGGATGATACGGGGGGGAAGGGAGGAAGAAGATAAGGGGTGAGGGAAGGGAGGATGAGGATAAGTGGTGAGGGAAGGGAGGAGGAGGATAAGTGGTGAGGGAAGGGAGGAGGAGGATAAGGGGTGAGGGAAGGGAGGAGGAGGATAAGGGGTGAGGGAAGGGAGGAGGAGGATAAGGGGTGAGGGAAGGGAGGAGGAGGATAAGGGGTGAGGGAAGGGAGGAGGAGGATAAGGGGTGAGGGAAGGGAGGAGGAGGATAAGGGGTGAGGGAAGGGAGGAGGAGGATAAGGGGTGAGGGAAGGGAGGAGGAGGATAAGGGGTGAGGGAAGGGAGGAGGAGGATAAGGGGTGAGGGAAGGGAGGAGGAGGATAAGGGGTGAGGGAAGGGAGGAGGAGGATAAGGGGTGAGGGAAGGGAGGAGGAGGATAAGGGGTGAGGGAAGGGAGGAGGAGGATAAGGGGTGAGGGAAGGGAGGAGGAGGATAAGGAGTGAGGGAAGGGAGGAGGAGGATAAGGAGTGAGGGAAGTGAGGAGAAGGATAAGGGCTGAGGGAATGAAAGAGGAGGATAAGGGCGAAGGAGGGAAGGGAGGAGGAGGATAAGGAGGGAAGGGAGGAGGAGGATAAGGAGGGAATGGAGGAGGAGGATAAGGAGGGAATGGAGGAGGAGGATAAGGAGGGAAGGGAGGAGGAGGATAAGGGGGGAAGGGAGCAGGAGGATAAGGGGTGAGGGAAGGGAGGAGGAGGATAAGGGGTGAGGGATGGGAGAAGGTTAAGGGGTGAGGGAAAGGAAGAGGTGGATAAGGGGGAAGGAGGGAAGGGTGGAGGAGGATAAGGGGGGAGGCAGCAGGAGGATAAGGGGTGAGGGAGGGGAGGAGGAGGATAAGGGGTAAGGGGAGGGCGGAGGAGAAGGGGTGAGGGAAAGGAAGAGGAGGATAAGGGGTGAGGGAAAGGAAGAGGTGGATAAGGGGGAAGGAGGGAAGGGGGGAGGGAGGGAAGGGTGGAGGAGGATAAGGGGTGAGGGAGGGAAGGGTGGAGGAGGATAAGGGGTGAAGGAGGGAAGGGAAGAGGAGGAAAGGGAGGAGAAGGAGAAGGGAAAGGGAGGAGGAGGATAAGGGGGGAAGGGAGGTAAGGGAGGAGGAGGATAAGGGGGAAAGGGAGGAGGAGGATAAGGGGGAAAGGGAGGAGGAGGAGGAGGATAAGGGGGAAAGGGAGGAGGAGGAGGATAAGGGGGAAAGGGAGGAGGAGGATAGGGGGAAAGGGAGGAGGAGGATAAGGGGGAAAGGGAGGAGGAGGATAAGGGGGAATAGGAAGAGGAGGATAAGGGGGAAAGGGAGGAGGAGGATAAGGGGGAAAGGGAGGAGGAGGAGGATAAGGGGGAAAGGGAGGAGGAGGAGGATAAGGGGGAAAGGGAGGAGGAGGAGGATAAGGGGGGAAGGAAGGAGGAGGAGGATAAGGGGGGAAGGGAGGAGGAGGAGGATAAGGGGGGAAGGGAGGAGGAGGAGGATAAGGGGGGAAGGGAGGAGGAGGAGGATAAGGGGGGAAGGGAGGAGGAGGAGGATAAGGGGGAAAGGGAGGAGGAGGAGGATAAGGGGGAAAGGGAGGAGGAGGATAAGGGGGAAAGGGAGGAGGAGGATAAGGGGGAAAGGGAGGAGGAGGATAAGGGGGAAAGGGAGGAGGAGGATAAGGGGGAAAGGGAGGAGGAGGAGGATAAGGGGGAAAGGGAGGAGGAGGAGGATAAGGGGGAAAGGGAGGAGGAGGAGGAGGAGGATAAGGGGGAAAGGGAGGAGGAGGATAAGGGGGAAAGGGAGGAGGAGGATAAGGGGGAAAGGGAGGAGGAGGAGGATAAGGGGGAAAGGGAGGAGGAGGAGGATAAGGGGGAAAGGGAGGAGGAGGAGGATAAGGGGGAAAGGGAGGAGGAGGAGGATAAGGGGGAAAGGGAGGAGGAGGATAAGGGGGAAAGGGAGGAGGAGGAGGATAAGGGGGAAAGGGAGGAGGATAAGGGGGAAAGGGAGGAGGAGGAGGAGGATAAGGGGGAAAGGGAGGAGGAGGAGGAGGATAAGGGGGAAAGGGAGGAGGAGGAGGAGGATAAGGGGGAAAGGGAGGAGGAGGAGGAGGATAAGGGGGAAAGGGAGGAGGAGGAGGAGGATAAGGGGGAAAGGGAGGAGGAGGAGGAGGATAAGGGGGAAAGGGAGGAGGAGGATAAGGGGGAAAGGGAGGAGGAGGATAAGGGGGAAAGGGAGGAGGAGGATAAGGGGGAAAGGGAGGAGGAGGAGGATAAGGGGGAAAGGGAGGAGGAGGAGGATAAGGGGGAAAGGGAGGAGGAGGAGGAGAAGGGGGAAAGGGAGGAGGAGGATAAGGGGGAAAGGGAGGAGGAGGATAAGGGGGAAAGGGAGGAGGAGGAGGATAAGGGGGAAAGGGAGGAGGAGGAGGATAAGGGGGAAAGGGAGGAGGAGGAGGATAAGGGGGAAAGGGAGGAGGAGGAGGATAAGGGGGAAAGGGAGGAGGAGGAGGATAAGGGGGAAAGGGAGGAGGAGGAGGATAAGGGGGAAAGGGAGGAGGAGGAGGATAAGGGGGAAAGGGAGGAGGAGGAGGATAAGGGGGGAAGGGAGGAGGAGGAGGATAAGGGGGGAAGGGAGGAGGAGGAGGATAAGGGGGGAAGGGAGGAGGAGGAGGATAAGGGGGGAAGGGAGGAGGAGGATAAGGGGGAAAGGGAGGAGGAGGATAAGGGGGAAAGGGAGGAGGAGGAGGAGGATAAGGGGGAAAGGGAGGAGGAGGATGAGGAGGATAAGGGGGAAAGGGAGGAGGAGGATGAGGAGGATAAGGGGGAAAGGGAGGAGGAGGATGAGGAGGATAAGGGGGAAAGGGAGGAGGAGGATGAGGAGGATAAGGGGGAAAGGGAGGAGGAGGATGAGGAGGATAAGGGGGAAAGGGAGGAGGAGGATGAGGAGGATAAGGGGGAAAGGGAGGAGGAGGAGGATAAGGGGGAAAGGGAGGAGGAGGATGAGGAGGATAAGGGGGAAAGGGAGGAGGAGGATGAGGAGGATAAGGGGGAAAGGGAGGAGGAGGATGAGGAGGATAAGGGGGAAAGGGAGGAGGAGGAGGAGGAGGATAAGGGGGAAAGGGAGGAGGAGGATGAGGAGGATAAGGGGGAAAGGGAGGAGGAGGATGAGGAGGATAAGGGGGAAAGGGAGGAGGAGGATGAGGAGGATAAGGGGGAAAGGGAGGAGGAGGATGAGGAGGATAAGGGGGAAAGGGAGGAGGAGGATGAGGAGGATAAGGGGGAAAGGGAGGAGGGGGAGGAGGATAAGGGGGGAAGGGAGGAAAGGGAGGAGGAGGATAAGGGGGGAAGGGAGGAAAGGGAGGAGGAGGATAAGGGAGGAGGAGGAGGAGGATAAGGGGGGAAGGGAGGAGGAGGAGGATAAGGGGGGAAGGGAGGAGGAGGATAAGGGGGAAGGGGGAAAGGGAGGAGGTAAGGGGGGAAGGGTGGTATGCTTATGTCAGTATGTTTTTATGTACCACTTAAACATTCTAAATACTGACATAATCATACCGCCAGGTGGGTTAAGTGTTACCTGCTGTCATTTTACACTTGTCTCAGATCATGCCCTGCTGAAATGGATGCAGCATAACAGAGAGAGGAATGCCAGGGTGACAAGGTGGTTTCTCTCATTACAGCAGTACAAGTTTAACCCAGAACACAGGGCAGACAAGGACCACACACATGCAGATGCCTTCTGGAGTATCCACTGCCTCTCTGCTGAAGTCGCTCCACCTCTGGTTTTGAGCTGAGGGGAGAGGGAGGTGTATGACAAAGCTGTCCAGAGACATGGGGTAATCACAGGAGGCATGTATGTGAGCCTGAGGCTAAAAAGCATTTTCCCAATCCAGACACAGCAATGAGGCTGCACCTAAGAGACTGGATTAGTCTGAATTAGGCCACAAGCGTAGTGAAGGGGCCTAAAGCAGACAGAGGAAAAGTGTGTGAGTAATAAGTGGACCTGCAAGCCGCACAACTGAGAGGAGCTGATTGAGAACTGGTAGAGGTACAGAAAGTATTAGGTACCTGAAAGAGGGAATTGTATAACCCAGTGGTTCCCAAACCTCTCCTCAGGTCAGGATTTCAATTGAACAGTGTATTAACACAGGTGAGGAAAAAAATATTCAATAGACCGTGGAGGCTCTAATTTCCTCACCTGTCAAATTAAAAACCGGCCCTGTCAGGGGAGCCCAGTGGAGAGGTTTGGGAACCTCTGGTATAACCTATAAGAAAAGAACACCAGGGGAAAGTCTGCAATTCAGTGAACAAATACTGAAGCATTTGCAGTGACGGCAGGGCTAGTGATCCACCCGCTGCTATTTTTACAACTGGTACATACCGGAAAGTGGAATCAGAAGAAAAGATTCCAGGAACAGTGACTGTTTTCCCCACTTTGGCAGGCACAGAGAGGGTGTTCATTTGGTGTATGTAGATAATTATTTTCATTACGAAGTTTCTTGTTTTCATGTTTCATTAAAATAAATTATGGAAACTTTATCTGGGCATCTAGATTATCTCTCTGCAAGCTATTTAAGAGAACAAGAATATATATTAGTGGGGGAAGAGGGAGCAGGTAGAAGTCCAGGGCCTTTGTATGATAACAGGATGAGATTGAAATTGACACCACACCTTTCCCACTTAGTGGTCCAAAAGCAGGATGTTGCATCAAATGATGCAAACCATATCTCTCCAGAAATGTAACGCACACAACTTTCACTATTGTGTCATGGATTCCCCCAGGCTCTTGCAATGGCATCACATTTATTTTGTTTCTAATACAAACTAGCTTTATTAACTTTTCTTCCTGCTAAAATATGCGGTTAGATTCAGTAGACTATGAACCTGGTTCTGCTGAACCTATGCGAGGGAGAGATGAAGGTGCCCTGTCCTATCTGAATACACCATTCAGTAGAAGACACAAACATGAAACAAACAGGCACATCTGCCTGTGTTTCTGGTCGTGCTTATTCATATGGTTTTCGTGGCAAAGATCGGGAGTGGGTTGCCAGTTACTTCTCCAGTGAACTGTGATTTGTCTGATATCTCTACAATGACATGCCCATCTTTGGGGGACCCTGCGTGGTATAGCTCACAACTTCATTGAACCCCTTCACCACAACAAGGTAGTGATCCAGAAGGGGATAAAAAGTATAGAAAAGACTAATTTTAATTGAATGTAAAACATTTTTTCTAAAGATAAATTCCCCGCCCTCCACTATTCAGTAGACAAACTATCAAGAAGTCACATAGCAAGACAAGATGGGAATTTTCTGTATGTCAAGCCGTCTCTGCAATTGAAGATGTTCTCTAAATATGCTTTTGTGTTCATGGTTTATATAGTTGCTAATGTTAGTTACATTTGTAAAAAATTATTTGTTTTACGTAAATTACACTGGTCCTTTATTATGTTTTTCTTTTACATTTATGTCACCTATGCATTAAAATAGAATAAAAAAGCTGAGCAAGACGGTGATCTTTGCTATTTAACTGATGTTAGACAGCTGACTTGTTAAAGGGTGGCCAAGCATAAAATTCATTATTTCAAATTTTGTGCAATATGCAAACTTGTGAATTGTTGAAGGTTTATTTTATTACGTGTCTTTATAGTACAGATGATTGCGTTGGTTGTCCACTCGGCACACTGCTGCCATCTACAGCTTCTGTAATAAATGTTTGCGGCTAATACACTTTGGATGTACAAGATAAACTGGAAAATGCTGTGCTCAATCACACATAGGGGAAATAATTGGGCTTGCTTCATTTTGTTGAGGGAGCCACATACCAAGTTCAAGGTTCCCTTGTAAAGAATTCAATGCTTTCTCAGCAGTGAGGGGATTAAAATGTAGGAGTGCATTTGACAATGCCAGCTAGCTGTGTCATGGCTCCGAGCAAAACTGCATTGTGTGTAATAAAATCACCTACGGCCCATTCTTTGTGAACATGCGTCTAATTTTTGTACGAACAATCTTGGCAAGGTTTAGCTCAGCAAATCTTTTTCTCTGAACTATCAGTGAGGGAGCATCAAGGACTCTGGAAATGTTATCTGTATACTTCTGGTTCAGCTGAACACCTCAATAATTAAACACAGAAATGCTACATGTTCTGTATGGTGTAATATAAAGTACAATATAACATCATGCATCTTTATAGATAGAGTTCTACAACAAACTAGTACAAATATCGAATTCTGCAACAAATATTTTAGTTCCTTTTAGAAGCGTTTGGAACATCATGTAATTCTAAGTGGTACCAAATACTTACAGAAATGGGATTAATTTGTTGCTAGAGTGAACATGTTGATAATTGAGAGAGTCAATACCAAACCCAATGTACTTGGAACATTAACTTATACATGTGGTTATTGCTCTGGCTTCTTAATAAAAAGGGTATTTTATTATATTATTTTATATTTTTATATACAATAGAGAAAAGTTATGAAAATAAATGATGGGGGTTATATAGTGTGTTTTCAAAATAATTAAACTAAATAAATATTAATGAAGAATAGAAAAATGGAAGAACCCAGGACCT